>FYEV01001626.1:124362-146259 GCA_900188565.1 Geosmithia flava | reverse complement strand
GCAAAAAAAAAAAGCCTTGTCGATGAAGGAAGCGCTGGCGGTGACAAGCGCCCGGTGCATCGTCATCCACATTGAACATGACGGCAAGCCAACCTTATCTTGGCGTTGGGCCGTTTGCAGCCTTGACTTGGCCCATTTTCTATCGTACGGCGCAGACTGTAGGGAGAATCTTCCGGAGAGATGGATGTCGCCGGTCGGTAGAATAATACTATACGAGTGGTTTGACGGTGAAACTTTGCGCGGAGCGCGGAGCCTTGTACGGAGTATTAAGTGTGCATCGTTACTGACTTTGGTAAAGAGGGACCACGGGCTGAGATAAATTTAGCTACAGCTCTTGTCTCAACCAGAGCCAACGTCTCCCTACGGAGGCAACGTGGTTCCAGAATCGAGATGTAGGAGTCAGCCCCCCAGCCCCCCTACTCGCCCCCCGCTGCCAATGACAGTGAGTAGTTGCAATCCTATGAAGCTGATATTCAATGTATTATTCGTATGTACAGGTATACATACTCGTATAAGCAAGCACATGTCAGCATTAAAAACAAGCGGTCTAGTCTCTACTAATACAGGCAGGTAGGTTGGCTGGGTGGGCCGAATGCGGTCGCTTCCTGTCATCCATTCAATTGAATTCGCGGTGCAAAAAGAGCTAAAACGAAAAAACACGGGGAGTATATTGCAGCTACTACTATCAACGGCCTCGGCATTTGCCCATTATCCAAACTTTTTCTCAAACTTCTTCAGCATTCCCGACATGCCGCGCTCGAGCCTCCCTGCATTCTCCTCCAACTTCCCCCTGGCCTCCTGCTTCGGCTGGTACAGATTCTCCATGGAGCCCCCTTCTGCTGCTGCCTCTTCCGCCGTCGGTCGGTAGAATTGCTGGTGTACGGAATAGTTCTGACCGCCAGGTACCCCCGGTGCCGCTGCCGCAGCCGGCTGTCCCTGCTGCTGCTGCTGGGCGTAGGAGTAGTTGGAGAACCCTGCGGTGGAGGGTGGTGGAGGTAGCCCGGGGCTGGTAACAGGGGGGGTTGGCTGCTGTTGCGGCTGCTGCTGCAGCCCGGCGTGCACGGCCGCCGGCTGCGACTGGGGTGGAGGCGGAGGGGGCGGCGCCCCGCCGGGGAACCCTGCACCGTATGGGCTCGCGAGACCCGGCGACGCCAGTCCCATGGCACCCGCTGGCATGGTGGCCGACCGTTGCAGACCGGGCTGGGCCGGGGGTAGTCCGGGACTGGCCAGGCCCGAGGGGGGCATGCCGGGGCTCAAGAGACCAGGGCTCAGCAGCCCCGGTGGCACCTGCGCCGGCTGGTGCGGGAACCCAGGTGTGAAGGGCTGGTTCTGATAGTCATATGCGACAGCTACGGCCAGGGGGTTGAGCGGGTCTTCATCGGGCGGCGGCGTCTTCTCGCGCGGCTGGATCGCCTCGGGGGCCGCCGGCGCCGCAGGGTTGTACGCCATAGGGGCAAAGCTGACGGGCTGGGCCGGTGCTGTCGACACAGGAGGTGCACCCTGAGGAGGCGGAGGAGGTGGTGGTAGCGACCCGTTATTGTACTGGGGGTCCGAAATGGCAGCTGTCTCGAGCTTGCGCACAACGTCGCTCATGTGGGCTGGCTGCTGGTGGGCTGCTGGGACCGGCTCATCCAATACCTCAACCTGCGCCGGGGGCAAAACCCTCCTCACGCCATTGACAAACTGCAGAGCATCCTGCTGCGTCCAAAAGTAGACATCAAGCGAGTGCAGCTTATAGTGGTATTTGTTCTCGTTGCGCGGGTCGTACGTTGGTAGGTGCCATTCGTTTTGGTTGACAGTGTCGGCGACAACCAGAGACACCATGCAGTGCTGCTTATACGAGTAGTGTACTCGCGTCTGATCAAGGACTGTGATCAGGGAAATCGAGTTAGCAGATGAAGTCGAATGCCATAAGGGACGTTACTGACAGCCATCGAAGGCATCCTGGCCGCTCGTCCCCGGATTGTTCGCGATCTCGACACGACATCTCCTCTCATTGGCGTTTTCGAATAGGTAAACGTACGATCCCTTGTCAAACCGATGGTGCCTGGGGGTCACCTCGGCAGGCGAGTAGAAGTAATGAATGTCGCCGAATCTTGTCAAGGGGACTCGAGTCAGGATAATGCGTTCTGTGAATACATGCGAACAGTGACTTACAGCGTAGCTACATTCTCTTCGCCAGGTCGGGCCGCCATATTCGCAACCACTGTATGCGTGTGTCTGACAAGCACGGATTGATGAGCTCTGACGTTTACCCCGGAAAAGAATAACGATGATAATACCTTGAGCGCCGCCGCAGCTGTTGGTTTGAACGCCGGGAATTGAAGTATTACTTGTACGAGCTCAGGGAGAGAGAGAGGGAGGGGAAAGAAGGATTACTATCGACGTCGACACTGTCGCCCCCCAAGTTTTGTATCTGCAGTCGCCCGCTTTGGCCAAGGCTCGGCGGAAATATGACCAGATTACCACCCAGAGCCTTCCCTCCATTCGCTCGTCACCGGAGCTGCCATCCTGTAGCCCTGCAGTTGGTGGTTTGGTCGGCGCTTAACTGCTGCTTGTTGAGAGGGGGAGCAACCAATGACGTCTCGCAGTCTCATGAGAGGGAGGTGTCCATCACACCCCACCTCGTCTTTGTCCCACTAATCGGGGCCACGAATTAAGTGTTGCAGTAGGTTCAAATTTCTAATAATAAGAATTACACTCGTACATTGCATACTGCTCATGTTCTTAACCATGTGATAATGCTGGCAGCGTTGTACTCGTAGGTTTGACACAGCATGGGCGTGGAAGGTGATGGGTGGGGCGGGAAAGAGAGGCGCTCTGGTTATCACGTGACTTCGCGTCGAAGACCGCAACGCGTTCACGACTTTTCAGACTCATGGTTTCTTCTCTACGCGTTTCCTTCTACCAGGGCACCCCACCATACGAAGAAAAGCCAAGTCGAGACCGGGGTATCGCTGTCCTGTTCGGGAGACATGATGAATTGTGTCGGTATTCCGCTGCTAGACAGTTCGTTTTCTTTGTTCCTTGCCAGCGAGTATCCGACCAAAAATGTCGGCTGATGCCAAAACGGAACCCACGGCTCGAGATGAGGAGCTGGATGAAGAATCCAAGACGCTGAAATACCATCTTCTTGGTCCATCTTTAACCAAAGCTGGTCAGGACAAGGTTGATCAGAATAAGGTACACCCTTCTGACCGTAGAAGCTACTCCTTTTGGCCAGTCCCACTGGCTGACGCTCCCGACTAGGTCTCCGAAATCATCTACAATGCCTCCAAGGGCTCCAAGTACTTCGATCGTGAAGAAGCCCGTGACAAGGTCCTCACTCAGAAGATTGAACAAATCCTCGATCGAAAGAAACAGCTCGATAATCACGATTTGTCGCGCGAACTTCGAAGAGTTGATCGCCTCCTTGCCGAACTGGAGGCCACGAGAGACTTGACACAGCATGTGGTTCATGTCGACTGCGATGCATTCTACGCTGCCGTCGAGCAACTTGAGCGCCCCGAGCTCAAGGACGTGCCATTTGCTGTTGGCGGGGGTGTCCTAACGACCTGTAACTACGCTGCTCGTCAGTTCGGATGCCGTTCCGGAATGGCCGGGTTTGTGGCCAAGAAGCTTTGCCCGAACCTGGTTCTTATCAAACCGAATTTCGAGAAGTATACCGCCAAGGCTCGTGAAATTCGAGAGGTACTAGCCCTGTACGATCCACGCTTTGAGAGTGCCAGCATCGACGAAGCGTACCTCAACATCACAGAGTACTGCGCCGAAAACAACGTGGACCCCATCGAGACAGTTAACAAAATGCGGCGCGAGATACATGAGAAGTCCCAGGTTACGGTCTCTGCGGGTATCGCGGCCAATTCAAAGCTGGCAAAAATCTGTTCCAACTTGAACAAACCCAATGGGCAATACGTTCTACCCCACGATCGCAGTGCCATTATGAAGTTTATGCATGAACTGCCTACTCGAAAGGTTGGCGGTGTTGGCCGTGTCCTGGAACGCGAGCTCCTCGAGATCGGTGTCAAAACCTGCGGTGATCTCTATGAGTACAGACAGTATCTCCAGCCACTGTTTGGGGACAAGACATCCACATTCCTTCTCAACTGCTACCTTGGACTAGGCAGGACAAAAATACAGCCTGCCGAGGACTACGAGCGACGGAGTGTCGGTACCGAGAGGACCTTTGGAGAGCTGTCAGATCCAGAAAAACTGAGAGAAAAGCTGCGTGGCACTGCCGAAGATCTGGAAAAGGACATGAAACGGGCAGAATGCAAAGGCCGGACGTTATGCTTAAAGGTGAAACTCCATACTTTCGAGGTCTTCACCCGACAAGTCGTCACGCCCCACGCGATATGCCTCGCGGACGACCTTTACAGCAACGCCCTACCGATGCTCAACAAACTCGAGCAAGAAAGATCTGGGCTAAAGCTCAGACTCATGGGGCTCCGGTGTACCAATCTTGTCAGCACCAAGCGCCCTGACACAATGGCATTCTTTGGACTCAAGCGGCGCGAAGAGGGCGATGCTGGGCCGAGTGGACACAAGAGAAAGGCCAGCCAGCCGTTGTACGGCAACGAAGAATGGGAAGAGTGGCCGGAGGAACAGCTTTCTATCAAGGCTGAGGAAGATATTCTAAACGAGATGTCTTCACTGGGCAAGGAAACGGACCGCGGCCGCTCAGAATCCAGAGACCAGACTACTACGCCAGACCCTTCCAAAGATGGACCAGCAACGCCCGCGGAACAGTGGTGGGATTGCCCGATATGTCAACGGCCTATGGCTGCGGACGAGCGTCTGTTCAACGAGCACATTGACCTATGCCTGTCCCGACAAACTATCCGAGAGGCAGTGCAGGAGGATGGGGCAAAGGATGACAGACGACCACCGGAACACAAAAAGCCCAAGGCCTCGGACAAGAAGAAGGGGCGGGCCAATAGCGTAGACCCCAAACAGAAGACGTTAACTTTTGGATAGGAGATTCAACGATGAAAACTTTGATGGCTATTATTTAGGCACTGTCTATTCAACTTGATGCATGGTGATGTAGTGGGAGGCCTTTTACAGCTCCTCGTGCTGCTCGCCGTCGGTGTCGGCGACGAGGGTCTTGGCGGCGTCGGCGGCTTCGGCAGCAGCCTCTACAATCTTGTCAACGACCTTGTCCGTCTTCTCGGCCTCAGGCTTGGCATCCTCCCCCTCAGCATCCTTGTACTGGATCTTCTCAGGAGTCGGGACGCCCTTGATGGAGACCAGCTCGGTCTCGAAAACTGTGAATGGTCAGCTGAAGGCCTTGTGCTCAGTGTAACATTGAAGATCTTACTGAGGGTCGAGCCAGCGGGGATGGGACCCATGGCGCGGCTTCCATAGCCAAGCTCGGGAGGGATAGTGAGAGTCCTGCGAAATGAAAATGATTAGTTCTAGCTACAAGGGCAGTGCTTTCTGGGAGCTGGTCAGACGAACCTCTTTTCTCCAATGCACATGTCCACCAGGCCCTGGTCCCATCTAAACGAAATTGTCAGCTGTGTACTCCGTCATACCAACAAGGATCGGATCATATTCGTCGCACGAACCCCTTGATGACACGGCCGGCACCCAGAGGGAACGTGATCGGCGCGTTGCGGTCGTAGCCTAAAAGGGCACATGTCAGCTTAAGGCTACACTCTGCGGAGGAAATCCGAAGGCATCGGGGGCAGGAGAGGTCTGGAACTGACTGGCGTCGAACTTCTTGCCAGACTCGGCCAGCGAGCCGTGGTAGTGCATCGAGACGGTATCGCCCTTTTGCGTCTTGCGGTCACACTCAACAGCCTGGGTAACCTTGACGCCAAGGTCCTCGGCGGCAACCATGCCGACGGCGGCCGAAGCCAGAACAGAGAAAATAATAGAAGACTTCATTTTTAGTTTCGGATTTGCTCCCGACAAATTTGAGATAGAGGGCGATGAATTGAATTGTCGATGAGGAGGGAGATGCGGTATTGTGAGATGCGGGAGGAGAGACGTGGCCCTGCCATGCATTCTCGACCCCTCTGAGGCAACAGAGAGCTGCTTAGCTCGTGCGGGGCACAGCACAGGGGATCAAGCACCCAAAAATACCCTGGGAGAGACAAGAGCGATGGACACATCGAGGGCGTGCATCCTACAGTGCAATTAATATTCCTGACGTTGCACTGGAGGGCATTTTCTTTTTCCATATTCACCATCCCTGTCACTTTACTTTGCACTCTTGTCTCTTCTCCCCTCGCCACAGAATTCTCCTCGTTCTGTACTCGTATTATTGCCACAATGATAGGACTGTACTCCGTGTTCTCTTACCTGAACAGAGTCAACGTCATGTGGGTGGTGTCGACGCCGGGCATATTACCACCCCGGTGAGAAATCCATGACGCTCTGGGCAGGCCAGCAGGAGCCAGAAGTATCGTACAGCTAGGCGTCTTGAGTCTGTGTCACGCGGAGCCAGCTACATCACGGCCGGGTGGTGGCATGGCATACCAAGAGCCACCCCGGCGGAACGACGCAAGGCAAGCAACCCAAGCGAGATAATCGAGGTGGACAGTCGCCCCGGTGCGCACAGGTGTGCCATATTCTGCTTTCTACATTATAGAAGCCAATCGCATTGTTTACATGTGACGGTCTGTCGGTGTCGCAGTACTTGGGCTCGAGGTTTTGAGGTGGTGCGACCAAAAATCAGAAGTACCAACTGCCTCGGAAATGGCACAGTAACGAAGCACACGGACCGCCCGGGCTGATTATGGTCATCATGAGAGACGCTGTGCGACCATGTCTTTGTTGTACTCCTCGTACGGGAGAAATCCTACTAGTAGGACTCACCGTCTCGTGTGGCTGCTCCTGTTTTCTTCTCTCCTGATATCATGACAATGCAGGTAGGGTACATGTAATGGAGTCTATCGCCGTATCCAGCCAAACCATGTCCAACCAAAGGGCAAGCAGGTGCTGCATGAAATTCTGCAGGAACATACAGGTACAGCTAGCATGAATTGTACTGCTACTAGTATTGGATACTAGTGAGTACATGTATTATTGTGTCGACATGTAAACATTCAGACGACAAGGCACGTTCACCCTCCATGTCTCAGCCCTGAGCAACATCATATTCACTTCGTCTGCGCGACTGCCCCGAGAGTAATCGTGAATCCCGATGTGCAAGCATGATGATTCCCAGACCCCGAGACTACTCCCCCGCCCTCTAGTACTACCGTTGCCCCTGCCTATGCTCCGCCCCGCACATGTAGGTGTGGGTGGTGTAGATATACATCGTAAGCTACTAAGTAAAGCCATCGAAGAAGACAAAACAAAGAGGTGGGAAGAGCGGGAAACAACCTTCACGAATCAAATATCGGGGCCAAGTATCGTGTCATGAGCCAATATGAGAATGGAAGTGGATTTATAACAAGGCTGCGATGTAATATCAGTACTACCTACAAGGTGCATACACAGACACTCCCCCTTCGCAATGTGTGGGTGTGGTTGATCTCGCCCTATTTCATAGGGCATATACGGATGACTCTGTTCGCGGCATCGACCTTCGATAACGCCCACCCCATATGGGATGCGGCATCAGGCATCATGTCAAATCTCACCGAGAATCCCAGCAGCATCGTAGACACAGCGGTCAAGGTACGCCTCTAAAAGCATGGCCGCTGGTCTCTTATGGGAGTCGCCATATGTTTTTGCCGGATGAAGGCGCCATAGCTGAAACGCCTAGGAGCGAACCATTAAACAAACCATTGTTGATCTCCTTCTCTCTTGCCTCACCACACCCGGTGTATGGGGTGCCAAGCCGGGGCTTGCCCGACTACCATGGCTCACTAATTGGCGTAGTTGTTCGCCTCATTTTCTTTTTTTGTTCTTTTATAGACACCCCTGTCGGCCTCTTGTGCCCTGCTGGGCTAGGGCCCCGACTTCCCCGGAGCCTCAGACAATCCTCAAGTCCAATCATCAACTCCGTGATACCATCCCCTTCAATGGTCATGTCCACATCCCGCTTCTTGACTCGCCATGGCCATGTTACTCAAGTTGAGTCACCGAATACTGAAGCCCAAGTGTGCCATACTTGAGAGAAGGAGACTCAGTTGCCTTGTGTTAGTCTCAGGCAACCTTTCCGGAATCTCCCCGACGGCCATGTCATCCTCTGAAGCCATACTTCCTTGGTAAGCTCTGATAGAGCCCGATTTTCCTTGATTTCCCGTTGAGCAGACGACTGTTAAACGTATGAGATGGCTTTTCTCACCTTTGGTGCTTAGCACATACGAGTATCGAGCGACTACAAATAAGCTGAGCTCCCGGCTTTCTTTGTCAACTGGAGATTAGAAAACCAACAGCTCATCTTTTCCCTCAAAAAAAGCTACAAGCACAACGTCCCGACACTCTCATCTACATCCATTCAATCATTACATATCTGATCCAAAATGCCCGCCCCCCCGGAGAACCAGAAATCTGGCGGCCACAAGGGCCCCGTCGTCCACCAGCAACCTTCCAGCTCCAACAAGATAAATGAAGCTAGTATTCCGACGCCTGAACTCCCGAATAGAGGGAATGGAGGGAATGGAGGGAATGGAGGGGACGAAGGGAACGGAGGCTCTGGAGGCCACCAGCCTTCTCCCTACCCCGAGGGGCCATTCCGCCAGTATGGTGCACGTAAGTTTCCCTTCCCTCCCATATATCTATAACCCCAATGCCCTAAACTTTGACTATGTGTGGCACATACCTAATACATGGTGTTTATTAGCCGACCACAAGGGTTATGTCAAGTATTCGGGAAAGAACGTCGTCATCCAATATGGTGTCCGGGGATACGACGACTTTAAATAGCGACGGGACCTTGCCGTGGTAGTGTCACTCGGTCGGCCTCTAGCTGTGTGGTCGGCGAGCATGTTTCGGTAAACATTGATCGTCGTCGATGCTGTCGTCTTGGGTTCAAGAAGGAAAGGACAATGTTTCTACTCTTGCGCTTCAATTCCTCCCTTTGTGCTCTCACTCTTCTTTTTTTTCCCTTTTTTTTATACGGCTTTCTTCTCTCTTTGTTCTCTTTGTCTCCTTCTCTTATTGGCATACATGTATATCACTTACATGTACATGGGACTAAAACGACTTACACGGGGTTTCCTTTGTGTCACTTTGTGCGACTTTTCCTTAGATACAAGAATGTTTTCTTTCAAAGAACACCAATATCGGTTACACATCAAAGAAATTGCACCCTGGCATGTCTATGTATGCAGAATCCTGCAAAACATAGTATCTGGTGAAACGAATCAAAGCTACCAGGGCATATACCCCGGGTAGGCATCCGGGGTAGGCGTCATCTGGGGTAGACATTCCGGGTAGACGTCCCGGGTAGACGCCCGGAGTACGAGTACATGTAGACACCGGTGGGAGAAAAAACCGCTGGGGCTTGAATCATTTGAAGAACAGTTTCTTACCCCCTCTGACCTACAAGTCTGAAGAATTAGAGCTCTCGCGCATGCACTATGACGCAACAGGCAGTAGAACGGTGGATAACGGTTTGGCGACCAAAGACTCTTGGCAGCCAGAACGCCCGGGGAACAAAGGGCTATGGAAATCAACAAGCTGGTACGTACAGCGTCGAGGATCTGAGGCAGCCAGCCGGCCGTGTCTGACAATGGGACACTTTAGCCCCCTCTCTCGCAAGGCAAAGGAATTGAATATGGCGGGTCAACCGAGTCAAGATTTGATGACAGGAGGGCAAGGAATAAAAAAAAGAAGTTGGAGGGGGCTGGCGCTTTGTTTTTCCTAGCCGCCACCTGCTACGTGTGCGCATGAGGCTGTGCTGACTGACTTACGTCCGCTGTGGCGGAAAATCATCGGCAGTATTCGTAACCGTCCATCCAGGCACCTCCATTAAGCAGCGCCGCCACCAACTATTAGGTACCTACCTACCCGTACATGTAGCCACCACCATCATCGTCTGGGTTGCGACATCGTCGATTTGTCCTATCTCTTCTCTCTGTCGCTCAGCGGGTTGATTGACTTGACTTGTCTTTTGCTATTCTTTCCTTTACTATATCTTTCGTTCTCTTGCGGTGAGCTACCTAATGATAGAGTAATCCTCGCCAACCTTACGACCCTCTCTCTCCCCTCTCTACATCACCACCACCACACACCCCTCTCTCCGTATCCAACCATGGTAAGAAAGCCCCTCCCTCCCACCTCCCCGCGCGGGCACGCCAAAAAGTAATGCTTGCTGAGTATCCTTTCCCGTAAATCTAGGGTATATCACGACGTCCCAGAGATAAGTCGAGTCGGAATGCCCAGGCCGGGGCAGGAGGCGCTTCGGGCAGCGCAAAGCCCAAGAAGGCCACCTTTGAGGCTACCAAGAAGAAGGAGGTCGGTGTGTCCGACTTGACGTTACTGAGCAAGGTCTCCAACGAAGCTATAAACGAAAACCTCAAGAAACGATTCGAAGGCGCCGAAATCTACACCTACATCGGCCATGTCCTGGTGTCGGTCAACCCCTTCCGCGACCTGGGCATCTACACCGACCAGGTCCTCGACAGCTACAGGGGCAAGAACCGTCTCGAGATGCCACCCCACGTCTTTGCCATTGCCGAGTCGGCCTACTACAACATGAAGGCATACAACGATAATCAGTGTGTCATCATTTCGGGCGAGTCGGGTGCCGGCAAGACCGAAGCCGCCAAGCGCATTATGCAGTACATTGCCAACGTCTCAGGCAACGGCTCTGGCGATATTCAACAGATCAAGGACATGGTGCTGGCCACCAACCCGCTACTCGAGTCCTTTGGAAACGCCAAAACGCTGAGGAACAACAACTCGTCCCGTTTTGGCAAGTACCTCCAGATCTACTTCAACGGCCAGGGCGAGCCCGTTGGTGCCGACATCAACAACTACCTCCTCGAGAAGTCGCGAGTCGTTGGGCAGATCGCCAATGAGCGTAACTTCCACATTTTCTACCAGTTCACCAAGGGTGCGTCGGCGCAATACCAGCAGACCTTTGGTGTCCAGGGACCCGAGACCTACGTCTACACTAGCCGATCCAAGTGTTTCGACGTTGACGGAATCGACGACTTGGCCGAGTTCCAAGATACAATCAATGCCATGAAGGTCATCGGTGTGACCCAGCCCGAGCAGGACAGCATTTTCCGCATGCTGGCTGCCATCCTATGGATTGGCAACATCCAGTTCCGCGAGGACGATGAGGGTTATGCTGAGGTTGTCGACAGGTCTGTTGTCGACTTTGCTGCCTACCTCCTCGAGGTGACGCCCGATCAGCTTGTCAAAGGCATCACCATCCGTATCCTGACGCCCCGAAATGGCGAAGTTATCGAGTCCCCCGCAAACCCCTCCCAGGCCTCAGCCACCCGGGATGCGCTATCCAAGGCCATTTACAGCAACCTCTTTGACTGGATCGTTGGCCGCATCAACACATCGCTCAAGTCGCGCCAGTCCACGTCTAACACGATTGGTATTCTGGACATCTACGGTTTCGAGATCTTCGAGAAGAACAGTTTTGAGCAGCTCTGCATCAACTATGTCAACGAGAAGCTCCAGCAAATCTTCATCCAGCTCACTCTCAAGACAGAGCAGGAGGAGTATGCAAGGGAGCAGATTGAGTGGAAGCCCATCAAGTACTTTGACAACAAGGTCGTGTGCGAGCTTATTGAGCAGATCCGACCTCCGGGTGTCTTCTCAGCCATGAAGGATGCCACCAAGACTGCCCACGCTGATCCTGCTGCCTGTGACCGCACCTTCATGCAGACGGTCAACTCCATGTCGCACGCCCACCTCACGCCCCGCCAAGGAAACTTCATCATCAAGCACTATGCTGGTGACGTGTCCTACACTGTCGATGGAATTACGGACAAGAACAAGGACCAGCTTCTCAAGGGCCTTCTGAACCTTGTCGAGCACAGCGGCAACAACTTTGTCCACACTTTGTTCCCTCAGCAGGTTGACCACGACAACCGCAAGCAGCCTCCTTCCGCTGGCGACCGTATCCGTACGTCGGCCAATGCCCTTGTCGATACCCTGATGAAATGCCAGCCATCGTACATCCGTACTATCAAGCCCAACGAGAACAAGTCACCTACCGAATACAACGGCCCCAATGTTCTTCACCAAATCAAGTACCTCGGTCTCCAGGAAAATGTCCGTATCCGTCGTGCTGGTTTTGCCTACCGCCAGTCGTTTGACAAGTTTGTGGATCGGTTCTTCCTTCTGTCTCCAGCGACATCGTACGCTGGCGAGTACACCTGGGACGGGTCGTACGAGGAAGCGACCAAGCAGATTCTCAAGGATACGAGTATCCCTAAGGAGGAGTGGCAGATGGGTGTCACTAAGGCATTCATAAAATCTCCAGAGACCCTCTTCGCTCTCGAGCATATGAGGGATAGGTACTGGCACAACATGGCCACCAGGATCCAGCGCATGTGGAGGGCCTACCTGGCCTACCGTGCCGAATCTGCTACGCGAATCCAGCGGTTCTGGCGTAAGAAGCGTACCGGCGCCGAATTCCTGCAGCTTCGTGACCAAGGACACCGCGTCCTTGGTAACCGCAAGGAGCGACGACGGATGAGTCTGCTCGGCTCTAGAAGGTTCCTAGGTGACTACCTGGGTGTCAATGCCTCGGGAGGTTTCGGCGCGCAGATTCACAAGTCGGCCAATCTCGGGTCTAACGAGAGAGCGATTTTCTCGTGCCGTGCCGAGATTCTGGAGACCAAGTTCGGCAGGTCCAGCAAGCCTACTCCCAGGATTATTGTTGTGACTGGCAGCAAGTTTTACGTCATCTCCCAGGCGCTGGTGAACGGACAGCCTACGATTTCCGTTGAGAAGGCTGTTCCTCTGGGCGCTATCAAGTACATTGGTACCTCGACAGCCCGTGATGACTGGTTCTCCCTGGGCAT
Source organism: Geosmithia flava (assembly GCA_900188565.1). Lineage (NCBI taxonomy): Eukaryota > Fungi > Ascomycota > Sordariomycetes > Hypocreales > Bionectriaceae > Geosmithia > Geosmithia flava. The sequence continues at coordinate 133,363 of FYEV01001626.1, read as the reverse complement.
CGGGTCCCAGCAGGAGCCTGATCCTCTGATGAACTGCGTTTTCAAGACGGAAATGTTCACTCACTTGAAGCGTGTGATGCCTGCCGGCTTCAACCTCAAGATCTCAGACATGATTGAATATGCCAAGAAACCCGGCAAGATGCAGCAGGTCAAGGTCCTGAAGGACTCGCAAGTGCCGGCCGATTTCTACAAGAGTGGAGCTGTCCACACTCAGCAGGGAGAGTCTCCCTCATCTGTGTCCAAGCCGACTCCCAAAGCCAAGCCTGTGCCACCCAAACCCATCACCCGCGGCAAGCTGATCAAGCCTGGAGGCCCCAACGGACGCCCGTCCAGGCTGACGGGCAACCGTGCGGCCAAGCCTAGGCCTGGAGCCAACAATGTCAGAAGTACTCCTCAGCCTCCCGCTGCCCTCAGCTCTGGCCCCAGCGCCGCCGCCGCAAGGCCGACACCGACACCAATTGCCAGCCAGGCGTCTTCTGCCGCTATCCCCAACCACACAAGAAACCAGAACAGCATCACGAGGGCGCCGCCGCCTCCTCCCCCGGCCCCTGCGGGCCCGCCAAAGATAATGGCAAAGGTCCTGTACGACTTCGCTGGCCAGAGGGACAACGAGCTATCAATTGTTGCAGGCCAGATAATCGAGATTGTTCAAAAGGAAGACAATGGTATGTCGAGAAACCCCAAGAACTGCAAAGAGAGAGACATTGGATACTGACCTTTTTTTTTCCACACAGGATGGTGGCTGGGTAAGACAGATGCTGGCCAGGCCTGGGTGCCAGCCGCGTACGTGGAGGAGCAAGCCCGTCCCCCGCCCGTCAAGTCTAAGCCCGCACCCCCAGCGCCTCCTGCCAAGCGGCCGGCCGCTGCCCGCAAGCCAGTTGACCTCCAGCAGCGAGACTCGGGAATGAGCCTTAACGGGGCCAACGGAAGCTCATCGGACACGAGCCGTAGCACCACGCCGCAGGGCAGCCTGGGCGGCAGTCTGGCTGATGCTCTCCTGGCGAGAAAGAATGCCATGCAGAAGCAAAAGGACGACGATGACGACTGGTGAATGAGGATGAACACGAGAAGAAGAAAAAAAAAAGCTGTTTTCGTTTTTGAAGCCCGTCTCCCCTTTCGTATCTTTCTTTTTTTTGATTAACTTTCTTCCTACCATTATTTGTTCGAACCCTCACCCGTTCAGTTCCTGTTGCGCAGTCTTGGAAAGGGAGGGTATCCTTTTTCTTCTTCCTTCTTTATAGAAAATATATTCTTCGCCATGCTATTCCTCGGGGCTTTTGGTTTCTAGCCCTTCCGAGCGCTATGGTTACATGAAAAAGAGAAACAGTCCGATGTACTTGGGAGTGGAATTAGAGGCGGGGAATATGATGATTTCTATGGGTTTATTTGGTCGCTTCTTTTACTTCTTTTTTAAACTGCTTGAAAAATATTACAGATGTATCTACACAGATCTCTTTATCAAGTTTTTTTTTCCGTATCACTAAATGTTCAATTCTTTACAATTATATGTCGTCCCTCTCTTGTACATCATTATTGCTTTGCGTCATGCTGGAAACCTTTGCGACGTCGAATGAGTTCTGCGAGGGGGATGTTGTCGTCGGCCACGTCCTCTGCCTCTTCATCTACGCCGTAGTCGCGCAGGCGTTCGCCATCCGAGTTGGTCCAGCCTGGGGCTCCGTCAAAGCCACGGTCGTCATCGTCCTCGTCATCATCGTCATCTTCACTATCGCTGCCATTTACAGGCTCGAAGTTGATGTCGTCCACCTCTTCTAGCTCGGCCACCAGATTTTTCCTCCGCTCCAGGTCCTGTTCCTGTCGCTGTCGGAAGGCCTCTTTCCGCTCTTCGGGGTCCAGCTCCAGCTCCTTTAGCTCAGCTGCGTAGTCCCTTCTGGCACCGGGCCACCCGCGGGTGGCACGGCGGATCTTCTCCGGATCCGGCGGTGGCCACATGCCCTCCATGCGGTTGAACCCGTTCTCCTCCCATGTCCATCCGCTGCCAGTGCCATCCTTACCTATCTTGGGGTTGCTGGAAAAGGGGAAGAACCACCAAAGGATGTTTGTAGTGCCCATGGCTTGCGACATGTTGGTAAAAAAGCCGACGTCGTAGGGAAACTCGACCTTCTCGAAGCGAATTGGCTTCCCGTTGGGCCCGGTAATGTCCCACCAGTCACGACCACCGCGCTCGGCGATGGCCTCGTGACGGTCCACCTCCCATCCCTCGATGGTGGTCTGGTTCGTCAACCAGGACTTAGTTGTGGTTACCAGCATGATGAAGAGGGCCACCGATGTGAGGAAACCCACGACCGAAACGACAGACAGGGAAATCAAAGCCCGGAGACTGGGGCCCATATACGCCGGCAGGTCCCGCGACTCCCATAGGGAGTAGAAGCGCGGGAATAGCAAGTAGCCCAGCATCCACAGGGAAAGGTTGGCGTAGACAAGGAAGCGGATGAAATGGGGAAACGTGGTCATGGAGACGCAGTTATTGGTCCAGGGGCAGTGGTGGTCCATCTTGGGGATGCATCGTTCGCAGTGGCGGCAGTGGTGGGCGCGCGGGGGTTTCGGGGCCTCGCACTTGTGGCACCAGCGCTTCTTGTCGTCAACCTCGAGGACTCGGTCCGCGAAGACATAGCGGCCGGGATCGACGGAAACGGTCTTGAAGTAGGTGTAGTATAGGGTGGCGAGCAGGATGTTGAAAATAACCGTTTCCTTGCGTGAGGGAGGGCCGGGATCGAGCGTTGTCGAGTATTGAAACAGGTACTGCGAGAAGAAGCCGAGAAAAGTTATCAACAGACATACGGCCGGAACGGCGATGTACTGCATGAGAGGGGCATCGCCCAATCCCGCCATGATGGCAAATGGTGGGGGGGAGGGGGAGGAAATATCAGGGCATAGGATGATGCAAAGACAGATAGGGGAGCGAGTATTGGAGAGTAAAGGTGTTGAGATAACGTTGTACGAACGGGTACGAATACTCGTATATCACAAGGTAAAACGTCTTGGCTGAGGGAGGAGCTACCCACAGCCCCATTGGAGGGGCCCGGAGAGCTCTGACGTGCGCGTACCTGCCCTACATTGATTGAAATACGACGTCCATGACACGTATTTGACGCCTTAGTCATCCGAGTCGCGCCCCTGGAAGGCCCCAGAGGGAGCAGCACCATCATCCAAGTCAGCTCAAGCTGTCTGGATGTGAAACCAGTCATCCCTAGGTAAAATCAACATCTCTTCACCAAAGGCAAGGAGCCTCATCGAAATCCTGTTCAATCTGTCGTGCTGGCACAATGATTGAATGATCCGTCACTTAGACTTTGTACTGTCAGCCCCATTGGGGAAACTCTTGGCGCTATGCGATCCGTCGAAGTCGCCAATATTGCGTCAGTCGGGTGAGTAAGAGCTGGGGAGATGGAGACGCTCCACTGCCGTCGGCATCAGATCGATCAGGTTTCTGACTGGAGAATAGGACCATCATATCCCTGATTTATCTATCAAAATCCTTTGGGAGCCTCCCGTACTCTGGTAAGGCGTTTTGCGACCACGCTACCTTGCTTCATAGCTCCGTCCATCGAGAGCGGTTTGCTAACCCTTAGCTTCACTCTAGGACGTCCCCAACTCTTCACTCCTCTGGCGTTTCTTTTCACCGGATGTACATTCTTCGCAGCAGAGTGGTTTGCAGAATGGTCCAGAGGCCCCGGCGGACCGCTCTCAGTTTCTCGGCGCCTGATAGATGACACTGAGCTCGACGATGCTGGGCACCATGGCCCAGACAGTGGCGCCGGTGCCACCATGCCCAGGCGGCCCAGACGTTACCCTCTGCTCATTTTGGTCACCTGCATTGTTGCCCGCGTGGAGATTTTCAACCGGGTGACTTACCACCAGCAGTGTGCCGGTGCCAGCCTGGAGGTGAGCATAAATAAATACCATGCAAGTTTCGACTGCGACGGTGTTACTGACTGAGGTAATCGCTATTAGTCTTTTCTGTGTGTACTTCTCTTCGCCTACGAAGTATTTTCTTCCCGGCGTAAATACGTCTTTCCGACACCAGTAGACCCGGACGATCCGTGGCGGTCGATTTTCGACGATCTCTACGAGTGGTTTAGCGGCCCACGCATCTCCATGCTCATCGCTGCCACGGGCGTGCTTCTCATATCCCTTGGTGCCTTTTATTCGTCCGGGCAGGTGACTCGATCTACTTATGTTTGCTTTGAGCCCTTGGACAGCAGAACATGGACCATACTGCTTCAAATCATCGGTCTGTGTTTAGACGTGGCCGTCACCGTACAAATCTGGAGGATTCTTGCATGGACCCAGACCATGGAGGCGCGCCTCCGGACCTTGGGAACGGTGCTTGTCGCTTCTTCGTTAACTATGGGGGCTGTTTTCGTGGTAACGTCCATGTTTGGAGGAGCCAGTCGCCCCAGTTTCTTCTTGGAGGCTCCTTACAGCATTTCCATTTTGGTCGACAGCATCTTCTTTGCTGCATTCCTATTTTCCGCGACCATGTGGCTCTGCTCAACTTCACCACTGGTTCCGTCGACGGTCATCACCATACTGGCTAGCCTATGGAACTCTATACTGAACGCCTCAAACTACGGTGATTGGGCCCATTTTACTGGTCTTCCCGTCGTTGCTCCTCTCTGGATTGTCGCAGGGGGCAGTGTGCTGTTCACTTATTTTCACGGGATGAGATCTATCTTGTTTATCAAGCGTGCGGTTTTCATTTCCGCTCTTGTCGGGGTTGCCCTGGCCATTTTAATCAGAGTCTCGAGGACCGCAACGCCGTCATACCCCAGGCACCCCATCAGCGATCTTGTTTACAAAGCCCAGATTGCACACGACCATTGGGTAAAGGAAGCCACGGTTAGCAGTAATATCAGGGCAGGCGCTCAAGTGTACCAACAGCGCCATAACGGAAGACTGCCGCCTCCAAACTTCGACGCATGGTACGAGCATGCCCAAGGAGCTACCATTATCGACACATTTGAACAAATTGACAGAGACCTCTTGCCATTCTGGAGCTACCCACCGGTGATTCTGCGAGAGATGGCAGAAGCCATGACTTCAGTGCCTGGAGTATTCAGCATTACAATCAGTAATGGCGATGTCACTTACAGCGACGCTGGGGACAAAGAGGAGCAGAGAGGACTTCGGGAGCTCTCTGACACAATTAGCAAGTTTTCAAAGTACTTGCCAGACATGACTATCCCAATCAATCTCGGCTCCTCACCGCGAGTTCTTCCTGTTTGGGAAGATGCATACGGGAAAGACCCGGCGCGCTTTGGGTGGGGTGCTGGCACTCCCAAGAGGCGCTCACCGGATATGGCAGAAGGCCACCTCGACTCACGGGAAGTTGGCCTCGAGTTTGATGCCACGCGGTCATCCGGTGCCCTGTCTCCCTTCAGGTTTCGCGACATGCTTATTAACGCCTGCGCGCCCGATTCGAAGGTCAGGACGCAGACGCAGTGGGACTTTGCGGAACTGTGTTCCGACTGTGTCGAGCGCCACTCGAAACACGAATTCCTCGTCAGCTGGAACAGTTCAATGGAAATATGCGAACAGCCGGACCTGTTGAATCTCCACGAAATGTTCCTGACAAGTTCGGATATTGATCCGATTCAGGACCTAGGCCCTTTGTTCAGCTTCTCCAAGACAGACGCCTTTAGCGATATACTCATTCCTCTTCCCGGGCCGACACTTGGAGGAGGTGAACCAGACATCAAATGGGAATTTAAGAGACGCTACGATTCTCTCTTCTGGAGAGGCAACATCGGGCGCCAGGATGGCGACGGCCAAGTGCTACGTGCCAGCCAAAAGTACCGGCTGCTGCATCTTTTGCTGAACCCGAGCTCTCACGACGAGGTCGTCATAGTAAGGGCAGGCCACGGACGGGACGTCAACGAGTTTGGCTACGAGACGCTACCAGCCTCAAAGGCAAACAGCCTGCTGTCATTCGACGTGGGAATCAACGGTCTATCAGAATGCTCGGGTGACCACTGCGAGGTTATCAGGAAAGCGTTTGAAGCCATGGATGACAACCAGGAACCGCTAGAGTTCCGTTACGTGCTACTCGTAGACGAGCAGACCAGCAAACCGGAGCAGCTGATGCGGGCTATTCGCTCGAAGAGCATGCCACTGGTGTCAACCATCTTCCGGTCGTGGTACACAGAGCGCCTCCAACCGTACCTCCACCTTGTGCCGGTCGACATGAGGTTCCACGGATTGCACACGACATATCGCTACTTTACCGAGTCAGCAAACCAGGTCAAGTATAACAAAGTAAAGTCGGGTCCAGGCCAAGGAGCAAGTCGGGACGATGGCGAGTGGATCGCACAGCAGGGCCAGAAGTGGGCGGAAGAGGCTATCGGCGAGAATGACATGGAGGCATATCTCTTCCGGCTCCTACTAGAATGGGGCCGGCTGATTCACAACGACAGGAACAGCATTGGATTCCGGGCCGAGTAAAACTGTCGGACATTAGACAGTGTATGAGTACGAGTGAAGGAGGGGAGAAGACGAGGCGTCATTGCGCGGATTACATGTATGGAGAACATTTACATGGGAGGATTTGTATCAACAGGTATTACTAGAATATAACGACATAGTACGACTATCACCATTCTGATTGCACGGACCCAGCGATGCGCGTATGGGTACGGTAGATGATACATTGGCGAGACAGAAGAGTGGGAGCATCAAACACGACGAGGTAAAAAAAACTGTCCGTCCACACAAGGACGCAATGAGAGTCTTGCATGGATGGTCCTCTTTTTTTTCTTTCGTGTGTCTTTTCTTTTCTTTTTGGGAGGGGTTTGCGATTCTCGATTGACCCTGTTTTCAACGGACTATTATAATCATGTGGCTGTTATTATTTCGTTACGCTCGGGCCTATCTACCTTGTTTCCCTGTGTTGGTTGGTTGGCTGACGGGGTTGGTTGTCGTTCCCGGGACTTCTCTAGGTCCGCATTATCAGATGGTCTATGTGACTTGGGCAGGGAATATAGAGAAGACTTGCGTGATCTACTATGTGTGAGTTATTCAGAGGAGAGCCTGTCAAGGATTGTAGAAAAAGGACGGGGGAATCACTTCATTCATCACATGTCTCCTTGTCTGTATCTGTACAGAACATGGGTGTTTCTTACGAAGAATACATGTACTTATAGCATGCGTGTATATATACGGAGTATACGAGTAGTAGTACTCCGTAGTAGATTGCAATATGCGCTGATTAACACTACCCTTGTTTTCAATGCCAACTAGTATCCCCTAGTGCATAACGGTACTTTAATACTGACACATGGTTGTAATATTATATATCTCGGTCTGTGTTCTGGCTCTCTTGCTGACCTACCATGTACGGAGTAGAGAGCGAGAAACATGGCGGATCTATCGGGTCGGGTCGGATGCTACTCCGAACGAGGTGTACGTACGAGTATGTATGTTTGATGTTTCCGTGGAAGGCTATAGCAAAGAGCCAACAAGGACGACTCATATTGATAGTATTGGTATTCCCATGACTCGTAGGTATTAAGACATGACGGGGTATACTAGTCGTATATCACAGAGTACACGGAGAAATAAATTGAAGAACATGCATATCAAACTACTACGGAGGATTTCACTACGGAGTATGGTAATCTTCTACTCCGAGGCCGTAGTAACCTAGGCATTAATTGATTGACCTTGACAATCCTCTCTGCAACTGACGTACGTCGCCAAGAACACCACCCATGGGCTCGCTCCCCCCCTCTCTGTTCCCACCCCGGGAAGGAAAGAAATGGCGTCTTATTGGACCCTGTTAGCCCACCCGCGTACGCGACCACCCCCGCCCTGGATGGCACACACACACACGAGGGGACGGGCTCGTCCGCTCGGACGGCTGGTGACGTCTTCCCTGGTCCCATCTTGGTATTCTAAGCGGTATATTGCATGAAGCTAATCGTTGCGGGAAAAAAAACAAAGAAGAAGAACTGGGGTACTTATGAAAGGGGTGGAAGAAGGATCAATTGCTCGCATGTGCGCGCGCGCGTGCGAAGAATCGAAAGACCAACTACGAGGACGCCAATTACGACGGTAATACTACATGTACGATGTGGAGGATCTACTACTAGACAGCTTGTGTGTGTGTGTGTGTGTGCATGTAGTCCGTGGGCGTGAAAGTGGACTGAGAAAACACCAAGAGAGGGGGGCAAAGCGTGAGGAGGAAGAGAATGTCTCAGACATCGGCGTTAATGGGCAAGGAAGGACTCGTGAGAGAGATTGAGGTTAGTGTCCATCCACGGAGGGGGGTCGACTTACTACTGCACGGTGCTCAATATCATGTTCAACTCGTACACGTAGGTATCGTGTGCACATTGTCGTCACTTCAATGTCTGTCTTGTCTTGCCCCCTTCGTTTTTTGTCTCACCCTTCTTCTCTTGTCGGACAGATCTCTTTCCAGACAGAACAGAATAGACAAGACAGACATACTCATATATATATATTTAGTACCTGTACATGATCTGAGACTACGATGATGGGCTGCTCGTGGTGAACATGATGAGTGACCCTCTCTCCCTGGCAGCTCGACAGATTCACGCACCTGCATCGGCGTCGGCGTCAGCGTCGGTGTTTCCGCTATTCTTCACCCCTGGCTCACCTTGGAGATAGGGAAGGGATGAGTTCGACTTCAAAGACCTTTGGCCTGGCCGGACCTACAATGTCTGTCATCATAATTGCACATATGCGCAAGCTCTGGGGAAGGTGACAGTCGGTCATACTCGTAGAGAGCAAGGAGTATAAAGGACTTGCTTGGTTGGTGCTATTAATATATCTCTCTCCCTCTACCTACATGTATAATGTCGGTCGGATAATTCGTATTACCGCCTTGGTACTAGCTCAAGTAGTTGTACTACTGCTACTATAGGTAAGTGCGGAGGATGGAGGATGGATATGACGGGTGCGGCGCGTGCTAGCCGCCGGTGGTTGATGCTAATGATGATGATTATGATTATGATGGGCGGGG
>FYEV01001626.1:108565-124327 GCA_900188565.1 Geosmithia flava | reverse complement strand
GATAAAAAGAACATACGGAGTAGAGAAAGGGAACATTCCGAATCCCCCGCACCTCACCGACGATGCATTGATTTCTTTTTTTCCCCCTCTCTTCCTTTCCCTTGTCCTCTCTGTTTTTCCCTCTCTCTCTCAAGTCTCAACCCATCTCCACTTCCCCACTACATCCGCCAACTAAAAACCATGATCCATGAACCCGACTGGGTTTCCCATTGTGCTTGCCCCTCTATGACTCGTGCCTGATTTCTTGTTTGCTTTTTCTTTATTACATGTACTTTTCCTTTCTTTTTTTTTGCCAGCCTTTTTTTCTTTACCTATTCCTTTTTCTTGAGCGAAAAAAGAGTTGGGGGCCTTTTTATGTCTTTCATAATACTCTAAGAATATTGAACACCACATTCAATCACCAATCTTACATGTAGTACTATGTATGTTGGCTCTCTCTCTCTCTCTCTCTCTCTCTCTCTCGTCTGACAACTGTCCACATTACGGATCCCCCTCCCATGCAGGCATCCACTTGTCTCCATGTACATGTACGGAGCACATTACCACTCCTACAACCTATCGTAACTCTTTTCTACGTCGTTTTTTTTTTTTTAAACTCTCCGTCACAAGTTGAGGTCTGGTCCTTGAACTCCTTGGTAGTGTGTCGCAAAAAGTCCAACAAGCCCTTGTCATTCGTCCTAGGCCCAAGATTCAACTGGGCAGATTTGATGCCCAGCTGTCTATCCCTCCCCCCCTGGCTCTTTCTCAGCTATTCCTAGGTATCATTATCACTAGCTTCTAGGCACTGACGTCGTCGTCCTGTGATGCCACGAGTGACTGCGTATGCGGACTTTGGGGGGAGAAATATTGAATCCTACCTGTATTACTCGCGCCCTGTCTCTGCACTTCCTCTCTCCTTTTCCCAACCAAAGAACATCCTATGCTCCCCCCCTGCAACTGCAACTGCAATGTACGGACTATATGGTCCCTTACAACTGCCCTAGAAGGAGACCGGGCATACATGTATACATGCTCCGTACATTAGTCCTAGGACGACGAAGCAGTGCCAAGCACAGGAAAGCAGAGTGAGTAATAATACTGAACTGCAACACGACTGACTCTCTTTTGACCCGTCCAATTGTCTCCCATCTTCATATCCCAGTATGTACTTACTACTCGTACTCCGACTTCCTCCTGCTCCTTCAGTTCCTCCGAAACTTACATGGCTCTCATCCATCACCTTTGGTTACCTCGTGCTTCTTCCAGTCTCGCCATATAGCATATGTCTCTCTTTTCTTCTTCCTTCTTTCCTAGACCTTTCCCTTACCTTGACATTCCCAAATATCCCTCTAGATACCCATCGTTCTTCACCCTTTGTCCGCATTCTCCTCTTCTCGTCCCCTCTCTCTCCAACTTCCTGCGTCGATTCCCAGGTCACAGTGTGGGGCTCCACCCCTCACCAACAACAGCAGCAAGTCTCTCTTCCTTCTTCGCTACTACGGGTATTATTATTAGGACTCTTACTAGCCCAGTCCCGGAAGAGACCTACATGTACATGACCCGAGGGCCAAGATACATCAAATGTAAACATGTACCTCATTCTTGACCCTGTCACCGTCGTCGTGTATGTGTGTGTGTGTGTGTGGCCCAGTTGTACCTAGATGTACTCTACCCTCTCTCCTTCACTCGCTCGCTCTTGCTCTACTTTCTGTTCTTTGTTGTCGTCTTCTTCTCCTTCCTCAACTCTATTCTCGACCCTTATATTCGGGTTCGTCTCGTCCTTGCTCACACGTCTTCTTGAATCACTTTGCCTCCATTCTTAGCCGTCCTCCCCCCTCCCCCCTCTCCTTCCGCTGTCAGCCTCCCTTCCCCCAGAACGTGCAACTTTCTGGGTGCCGCCCGACTTTCGTGTATGAGGATAGTGCACGTACTCGTACCCACCCAACGACATACCCACCCCTGCCTCACATATTATTCACCCACCAACGACAATTGTACCTGACCTCTTTCTTTCTCCCTCTCTCCATCTCTCTCTCTCTCTCTGCCTCCCCGTCTCCGCCCAGGCTCTTCCTTAAGGCGCTTGGCCCGCGGCTGTGCTGTCGTGTGCTTTCCCATGGGCTTGCATCTTTGTCATCGGCTCGGTGGCTTCTCCTGCCCTTTCTGTTCTCTTCCATTCTCACTCCACATGATCGAGATGATCAGGATGGCATAGGCCTCAACCTTGCCAACTTTCTGTTCCTCTGTCTCCTGTGTGTGTTTGTGTGCGTGAGCGTGAGCACGCTGTTGTCGTCTATTTTTGTTTCCTTTTTTCCCATTTCTCTTTGTGTTGGTCCCCTTCCCCCCCTCCCCCCACCTATTCCGTCACCCCTCCTTTGTGAGAGAGAGAAGAGCAACCCTGCAGGGCATTCCTCCGTCTTGGCACCCCTCCCTTCATTTCGGCAGGCTGCGCGTGCGCTCATCACCGAGTTATCTACCGCCAGAGAGAGAGAGAGAAATCATGGAGCCCGTACACAGTCTTGCCGATGCTCCGGCAAATACTTCTGCTCCTTTAACCACTTCTTCTCCCTTGGTGGTGACATCGTCGCCGACTCCGGCCTCGGCTCCGGCCCCGGCCCCGGCACCCGGAGCCGGTCCCCGATCACCATCACCACTCAGAACCTCGACCCCATCCGAGCCATCTCTGGCCGCTCTCAACGCACATCATCACCACCCTCCGCCTCCGCCTCCCCAGCATATTCACCATACGCACCATCACCATCTTAGTCATCTTAATCACCTCAATCCTCCTCCTTTTCAATCGGTCCCTGGTCCTCTTCCTCGGCCAGATGAGTCGCCAGCCCGCAGGCTGACGCCGACTCCTACCGCGTCCGTCATTGCTGCCACGCCGCCCTCGTCCTCCTTCTTCGCCCATCCCATCATCACCTCGCCTCCAAGGAGGGACGCGCACCTCTCATCGCCGTCATCGGCATCCGCCAACCTCGCCCAGGTAGCTGGTGCCACTCTGGTCTCGGGAGAGACTAACACCACATCGTATAGTGCCGACACCTCTCCTCCATTGCACCAATCCACCTTCTATCCCAAGGATGGTACCGACGTCTCTAACAGTCGTCGAGCCAGCAGGAGACGTACCGGGCCCTTGTCCCAGCAGTCTAGGGAGCGCGCTGCCCTGATCCGCAAGCTGGGTGCCTGCAATGACTGCCGTCGTAGACGAGTGGCTGTAAGTGAAATCGGCATACTCTGTGGCCTCTCCTCCTCTTCCTCCTCCTCCTCGGACGACGCTCTATAAACATCACCGTCATCAGCATCCGCCTGTTCCGCTAACATACGTCTCCGCCTTCCCGATCTCAAGTGCCACCCGAGTCACCATAATATGACTTGGGAGGATGTCGTCAGCAAGTTTCACAGATCGCACAGCCCAACCATGCATGACATTGCGCCTCCGCTGGCCCCGGCCCGGCCGCTTAGCCCGGCCACGACCGCCCAAACTGCCGTGCAGCACATGTACAATACTCCTACGCACGAGACTAGCGAGATGGACATCGACTCAAATGCGTCTCAAAACTACCCCGGGAGACCATCCTTAAGCGAGGCACGCCATCGTACTCCCCTACCATCGGGGCCACGCCTCGAGAAGTCGCTGTCCCTACCCGGTATCGAAAGCCTCAAGAATGAGCTCCAGTCCAACGCGTCTCGCATGTTATCCACATCATGCCGCAGCCGCTACACAGCCGCCCATGTTTTACTATTGTTTTGGCAGGATGACGAGAGCGACGCAATGGGCACCATTGTCCCCGAGGCTATCAAGGAACTGGCCAATGTCCTGGACCACCACTACCATTTCACCGTGCAGACCAAGCCGATACCGCTGTCATCAGACACTCTGCGAAGCCCGTGGCGGTGGCTGTCCAGAGAGCTCAACGCCTTTTCCGAGGAACGCGACCATCGGGACGTTCTGAAGATTGTCTACTACGCGGGACATACCTATCTCGACGGCAACCGTGAGATGGTTCTGGCAAGGTCAGTCCTTTCAATTCTATACCCCCTCCCCCGCACTCTTGTACTGTTGTGTAGGTCCTCTAGCTAACTGTTCATAGATCCAAGAATTCCCATAAAGCAACGACGATACGATGGAACGGCATCCAACAGATTCTGGAGGAGGCCTGCGCCGATACCCTCCTCATCATGGACTCTGCCTACTACCCGTCGTCCAAGATGGTCCGACAGACAGGTGTTCTAGAACTCATCACGGCGGCCACCTCGGCTGAGCACCACGAGGCCCTGGGGCCCTACGCATTCACGAGAACCCTGGCCGAGCTCTTGCGTACCCGTGCCACCCGGCTCAACCCGCTGTCCGCCGCAGAGGTCCACTCGATCCTCTTCTCTAGTTACTCTACCATCGTTAGAGATCAGACCCCGGAGAGGGAGATGCTCACCAGCTTCCCTGCGCCGTTCCACACCCTCATGTCTGGCAACTCCAGGCTGCCCTCCATTTTCCTCTCGCCACTCTCTGCTCCCCACCAGGCCAGCAGCCCCCTCCGGAGCAGCATCACCACGCCCGACGGCTGTCCTCTCCTGCACATGTCCATCCGTCTGGCCGATGACAACGTCGACATGGACAGTTGGAATGAGTGGTTGCGTCTGATGCCTGAGGGCGTCAAGGACGTCAAGGTTGATGGTCCCTTTCGAACCACCTTTCGATAAGCCAGGCTGGTGTTTTGAACATATTCCATACCCACCTACTATCCGATACTCCCGCCTCTCTTCGTTTGGCGCATCATTGTTTTCTCCGTTCTAGCCGCATTTTCGCATATTTCATCGTTCTTCATTCCGACATTCGAACCTGCAAGATGGTGTTGCAAGTAGCAACTTGCCATAGCTTCGGTATGTCCTGGTCTAAAATAGCAGTCATTCCACACGCCATACATCTGAGACACCAACAGGGCATGTGGACGGGGTGGTGCATCCCCGAGTTTAGCATATTAGTTCCTTTGTTTCTTGTCGTGCTTGCATTTTTTTCTTCTTCTTTTCTTTTCTATCTAACGACATATATGATCGATTCCTTTTTGCATCCCTCTCCACATGTTCTTTGTCGTTCTTGCATTAAAAAAAAGGGGGGTGATGGGGCGTGAGCGAAGCATAGGGGTTCAGGACTGGCATTTTGTGCAGGTTAGAACACATTCAACAAGAACACGAAGCATTTAGACCACAGCATGAGGCGTGATATTGAAAATCGGAGGAAAAGAGCTCAAATTCATAATGTAATAAATACTACAGTACTACGAGTATGTACAGGTATTTTAGGGGTCGCCTACGGGGTAGCCTACATACATATACGACTAGCTCTAGATTCCAACCCTTGCTCCTGTTTGTCCGCCGACTCGTCATCCTGCATGGAGCGCATATGTAAAAGTCATGCGGCCATGCCTAATGGCATTAGGATCGAAGGTAATGAGAGATCCCCTAGCCACGATTCCTCGGTAAATAAAGCATGAGAGTGGACTTGTCAACACGTCAAACGTGGCGAAGGTGATGACCCCAGGTCACATTGTGGAGCCCACCCTGTCTGGTTGCCCGGCAACGACTGTCCCCACACTGCGCGACCATAACAACACGGCCCACGCAAGGAACTCACGCTTTCAATCTCTCTTGACATTCAGCTTTAATGCAAATGGCAACTTAATACCCATTTGTTATTGAATACTCATACTAACCCACCCATAATCACCATCGAAGAGGATCTCGACACAATGGATTCATCACCCAAGCGAGTGACGCGTGCCCGGGCGGCAGCCAAGGCTACCGAGCCCGCGGTGCGGACGACTCGCATCGTCACGGCCGCCGCCAAGGCCAGGACGACACCGGCTCCTGCTGCTCCTGCCGCCGCGGCTCCCACGAGGTCCACGGCCGCTAAGCGCAAGGCCAGGGCCGACGACTCGGACGACGAGGAAGATGTCTTGCACGACACACGCAACAAGAAGACAACGGCCAGGACACGCCTCCGCAGTAACACTCCCGCCGAGGAGCCTGCCAGGCCCACAGTACGCGGTCGGCCGGCAAAGAAGCAGGCCACCGACGCCTCCAGGGCACAGGCCTCCACCGCGGCCCCGTCGACCAGGACCACCCGAGCAGCAGCAACCAGATCCCAGCCTGAGCCGGCCAAGAGGACCACGACGCGTGTCCGGTCTTCCGTGACCGCCCCGACGGCCTCGTCTGCCGCTGCAGCAAAGCCCCCGGTGCGCAAGACCGTCAAGTTCCAGGACACAGGCAAAGAGAATGTTGCTCCTGGGGCTAAGAAGGAGCCTGCCACTACAACCACAACCACAACCACCGGAGGCATCCGTGGGCGACCCGCCCGCCGAGGTGGGAGCGCGACGGCAGCTCGGAGCACGAGGGGTGCCACCACAAGGGCACCAAGCAAGGCCGAGGACAAGAAGGAGAAGAAGAAGCCTCTCAGCCCTAGAAAGGTGACACAGGTTCCCTTGCAGCGCACCAACGAGTCTGAGGATGAGCTTGCTGGCGACGACGAAGAGGAGCCGAAGCCCTTGATGAAGAGCCCTGTCAGGCCCCCGCCGAGTAGTGTCAAGCCGAGTAGTTCCTCTGAGGAGCCCACCCACAACGAGCAGGATGATGACGCGACTGTTACCATCAACAATGCCATCCTCAACGCACCCGACTTGGGTGCCATTGCCTTTGGTTCGCCACCTAGGCGCGCACCCGCCTCGGCTGCCAAGGATACTATGAGGTCTCCCGCCCGCAAGATTGGCGCCATTCCTTTCCCAGGCTCTGCGCTCAGGTCGGCTGGTAACATCACCGGCGGCGCGTCAGACCAAATCACCTCGCCTTCCAAGAGCTCGCTTCTTCACTCCCCCGCCAAGCGTCCGCCTTCCCCTATCAAGGCGCTCGCTTTCCCCTCCCCCACCAAGACACAGCAGACGCCTTCGTCGGTGAAGAGGTCATTCCTGCATTCGCCGGCGAAGCGGGCCATGCCCGGTCTGAAGCCTCTAGTCGAGAACCTCCAGAGGGAGCATGCTGCTGAAATCATCGCGTCTCCGCAGATGAAGCCCCTCGCTGTATCAACGCCGGTTCAGGGAGCGGTCAGGACGCCGTCTGAGAGGCTTCTTATGGGTGACCAACCCGAGGAGCTCCAGGACGATGCGGACGCCACCGAGGATGAGGACGAGGATGATGAGCCCTTTAAGGAGCCCATGGGGAGGATCAAGTTTCCTGGACGCCTTTCTGCCGTCATGCCTCGGGAGGTTGACGACGATGCACCTGTGGAGGAGGATGAGGAGCCGGTGGAGGATATGGGCATTGATGTCCAAACCCCAGTTGAGGAGGTCGAAGCTGAAGCTTGTGATGAGGCCGACACATCCCTCCAGTCGTTGGATTTGGTCCAGGTTGCCGATGAGGCCGACGAGCCTGTGCAGGTGGAGCCTGAGATCCAGGATGAGATCCGTGTGGATACTGGTAGCGTGGCTTCGTCGCCGGCGCCGTCGACTATTGAGAAGCCTCGAAACCCCAGATACCAGCTCCGCCAGAAGGATCTCAACCCTTGCCAAGATATGGACTCCGAGATGGAGAGCGAGGCGGGAACCCCTGCCAAGAACCTCTCGAACACGCCCATGCGAGGTTTCTCTAAGAGCAACGGCCGCAGATCGACTATCGGCCTCACTTCCCTCGCCGAGCAGTTTGGGTCATGGTCTGCCACCAGCCCTGCTAAGGAGCCCACTGTCAGCCCGCAGACCCAGCCTGCCACTACGCCGGTGAACGAGACACCTGCTGAGAGCCATTTCTTTGATGACGAAATGCAGGCCCGTTCTGAGACCAAGGCCTCTAGCGAAGTGGAGGAGGAGCCTGTCCTAGAAGCCCACGACGAGTCGTCGTCCACGGATGAGGTGTCGTGGAACAACGAGGATGTTGCCTTTGCTCAGGAAGCCAATGAGATGTCGCATATGACGCCAGAGCAGGCTGAGAAGAGCTTCCAGCACCAGCCGCACGACGACAGTCTCTCGGATGCCAGCCAGGAGTACGGTGACGAGAACGAAGCGCCGTCTGCAGTGATGGAAGAGTCCGCACCCGTGACTCCGGAGCGTCCCCAGAGGATGCCGGCCTTCTTTCCTCACACCACGACCAAGGTGCCGCTGAAGCCAGCCGACAACTCCACCCCGAGCCCCCTCAAGAAGCAGAGCTTTAGCGCATCCCGTGTCAGTTCGCGCCGCGCGTCGCTCGGCGTCCCCAGGAATACCGCGGCCAATTCGCTGTCGCCGTCGAAGAGGAGAAGGTCTAGGTCCCCTCGCAAAGTATCGGCGCCTCCTGCCACGCCATCCACGCCGGTGCCTAAGACTCCCGGTGCGGATGACGACACTGCCTCGACTATGGCTACTCCCGGGTTTACGCGCCCCGACCTTGACCGTAACCTCCTCCGTGGCGCTGTTGTATTTGTGGAGGCGCGTACGAGCGATGGCGGCGACGCCAGTGGACTCTTCACGGATCTCCTCAAGCAGATGGGTGCCAAGTGCAGGAAGACGTGGAACTGGAGCCCCAGGAACTCGGCGGCCGGCGAGGCCAGTGCCGATAAGGTTGGCATCACGCACGTCGTGTACAAGGACGGCAAGTCGCAGACTCTGGAAAAGGTTCGCCGATCCGGTGGCCTCGTCCAGTGCGTGGGAGTGAGCTGGGTGCTTGACTGCGAGCGCGAGAACAAGTGGCTCGACGAGGCCCCTTACAGCGTCGACTCTAGCCTCCACGCGCACAGCGGACGCCGCAGGAAGAGCATGGAGCCCAAGGTTCTGGGTAACATGAACGGCACGCTGTACGACAGTGGCTCCAGGAGTAGCCGCCGGGAGAGCTCGGCTTGGATGCGTACCCCCTCAGACAATGGTGCGGAGGAGCAGGATGACGACGACATCGACTGGTCCAAGTACATTCTCACCCCTGTCCCCAAGACGCCCGCGCCCGAGGCCATTGCCAAGTACGCGGCCGAGCTCCCTGAGACCCCTGGTGACGAGGACGACGATGAAGACGACGACACGTGCATGTCGCCCACGACGGAGGCCCTCGTCACCAAGACGTGCCCGCAGCCCAAGAAGGTGCTGTCGGTTCAGGACATGGGTGTGTCCCGCAGTCTCTTTGCCCGCGAGAGCCAGGATGACCAGGTTGTCAAGAGGCTACTAGCGGCTAAGCGCAAGAGTCTGCAGTTTGCACCCAAGATTGCCAGTCCCTTGTCCAGGACTTGGAACTAGGTGGTTGTGTTGTTGGGGGGAGATGAACCACGAGTTTGAAAGTGGTTATTGGCAACACACTAAACGTTTCAATTTTCTTTTCTTTTCTTTATTGCGGTACATACTTTCCCTCATTTTTTTTTATAAGTCAGCATTGGGTAAACAGGACAAGATGAAGGAGTTTTCGTGTATTCCTATTTATATTGTTTGGAGTTTTTTTTTTCTTCCTTCCTTGAGCTTCATTGGGCTCTTGGTAGTGTACATGGATAATAGTAAATGGGGCAGGGGAGGTTACATGTTTGATCATGGGAAACATGGTAATTAATAAGACTGAATCAACACACGCTCGAAAAAGTACAAAAGAAGTATGCATCCCATATCAAGCAGTGAGACAGGTATAGTTGGTAGGCAGTAGTAGTAGTGATGCTCTCTCCTCTCAAGCAGCGGTGACGGTGACGTAGGCTCTCATGGCGGCAACGGCATCGCCATCGTACTCCTTGAGGAACTCGGTAGCCCTAGGCTTGGACATCTCGAGCTCCTGAACGAGAAGGGAGACGTCGGCAGGGTCAACCTTGACATTCTTGCGGGGGGCAGGAGCAGGGCCATTCTTCTGCTGAGGCTTGCTGGCGGCGGAAGCGGAAGCGGAAGCGCCAGCGGCACCGGAGACCTTCTCCAGGTTCTTCATGGCTTGCTTGACGGCCTCCTGGTCGACGTTGTTCCGGGCGGAAGGGGAGGAGGAGGCGTCAGTCGTGGTCGGTCGGGCGTCGTCGTCGAGGCTGGCCATGGCTGAGGCCGTCTTGCGCTCCTCGGCGGACTTGGCGGCCGTGGGGGCGACGTCGTCTTCTACATCGCCGGTCGTGGCGCCCTCCTTGACCTTGGGGGGTTGCTTGTCGGCCATGTTTGAAGTGTTTGTTTTGAAAGGTGGTGGTTCGTGTTGGAGAAGAGGTGTGTTTGTGGTGATGGTGGTGGTGGTGGGAGGGGTGAAGTTGAGGTTGAGTAGGTGAGTTGAGTGAGGTGAGGCAATGACGATGGTTTCGGCTTGGCGGGGCCGAAGGCGGGGCGGTATTTGCCGGAGAGGTTGGAGAGCTGCGTTGTAGCTGTGTGTACCACACTGCAGCTTTACCGTCTGGACAAACGGGTGTTTGCCAACGTATAGTGTTTGGGTTCTACATTGTACGGTATTCATCTTGCTGTTTTCTTAAAAAACGCGTTATACATGATGTTTATTGCAGACGTTTCTGCCATGCTAGTTACTCGCCACGAGCCATACTGCATTGTATGACCGTCTCGTGAGATGCTGGCTCGCTATGACTTTCTCCAAAGAAGTGGAGTATATATATTGTCATAGCTAACGAGTATGGTATCCTCTATTACGGACAGGATATCCTACGCTTGAAGATGGATAATTAAGACCATCATCAGTTGATGGTACACCGGGAGCACTGAACGAGCCCTTTTTTAGTATTGCCCTCCTCCGTTCTCCGTTTATTACGGGGGATGAAAGAAACGGAGACTTGTACGTCACGATTCAGCTCTATGATTGGTTTAAAAAATTAACATTGTCCCACCTACCGAATTGGGTTCAACACAAGAAGTCAAGAGGGAAAAAAAGATTAAAACGCGCGCAAAAACAAAGAGACTGAAGCACAATGAGTCAACCAGCAAGTTGAATAGAAAATGGAAGAAGGGGGAGAAGTAAACAAGATAGAGTTTGTATTCGTAATTTCAAATTCGCAAATACTTGATCAGAATTCTCTACATCTTCTTCGTAGACCTTCAATGTTGTGCGTACCGTACCTGTAAGCAACGCCAAGGACGCTCGGTCTTGCTCGTACGAAAAAAGACAGAAGTTTTACTCGATGAGGAGTCGTGCCGTACGAGCAGGTCCGGAATATTACTACCTGTAAGAAAGAGGAGAAACACTTTTTATTGAGTCACACGAACCTCCTCTTTCTACCTCATTTCTCTCTCTTTTCAGTGAGAAGCAAAATATCTCGCACAACAAGAGCTGTGCAACATCATCGTCCTCCTCCTACAATACCCACAACTTATAATAGGGCCTCATTTGCTACGTCATTCTCTGCCCCTCCAACGGCCCCTCCTTTCATTCTCTCTTTTTCTTCTTCCCTCAAACACATTACACATCCATACGCACACACGACATAACGACTGGACAATGTCTCAACCGGAATGGGACCCGTCAACATGGCGCACAAAGCCCATCAAGCAGGCTCCCGCCTACCCTGACCCGAGCAAGCTCACCAGCGCCACCGACGAGCTCTCGCGCATGCCTCCCATCGTTCACCCCACGGAGATCCAGCGACTCAAGGCCCATCTGGCCGATGTGGCCGCGGGCAATGCCTTCCTCCTCCAGGGCGGCGACTGTGCCGAGCTCTTCGACTACTGTCGCCAGGACGCCATCGAGTCCAAGATCAAGCTCCTCCTGCAGATGAGTCTGGTTCTCATCTGGGGGTCCAACAAGCGCATCGTCCGTATCGGCCGCATGGCTGGCCAGTACGCCAAGCCGCGCTCCAGCCCCAATGAGATGCTCAACGGGAAGGAGGTCCCCAGCTTCCGTGGTGACATTCTCAATGGTTTCGCCGAGGATCAGCGTGACCTCGACCCCCAGAGGCTGATCAAGTAAGTTCTTCTCATTTCTGCCTCCCTGCCATGCATCTTGTGAGCCGCATAACGAAACTGACTTTTTGATACAAAGGGCCTACCACTACTCGGCTGCCACCCTCAACTTCATCCGTTCCAGCATCTCTTCGGGCATCGCCGATCTTCACCGTCCTCTGGACTGGGGTCTGGGACATGTGCGCGACCCCGCCCTCAAGGACAAGTACTCGGCCATTGCCAAGAGCATCCAGCAGACTCTGCGCTTCCTGCAGGTCATTGACTCGCGCCAGACGAACCTCGAGTCTGTCGAGCTCTTCACCAGCCACGAGGGTCTCCTTCTCGAGTACGAGCAGGCCCTGACACGTCTGCTCGAGAAGCCCTCGATAGCCAGTCCCACCGCCGCCAGCAAGCCTGGCTCGCCCTCGCCCGACGCCGAAAAGCCTAAGCGCGAGTACTACGACACGTCGGCCCATTTCGTCTGGATCGGTGATCGTACGCGACAGATTGACCACGCCCACGTCGAGTTCTTCCGTGGCATCGCCAACCCCATCGGCATCAAGGTGGGGCCCACCACGCCGGTCTCGGACCTCCTCGAGCTCCTGCGCACCCTCAACCCAGACTGCGAGCCGGGCAAGATCACGCTAATCACGCGTTACGGCGCTGGCCGTGTTGCCGAACTGCTTCCCCAGCACATCCGTGCCGTCGAGGGCTCCGAGTACCGTCGCTGCGTCGTCTGGCAGTGTGACCCTATGCACGGAAACACCCTGTCCACCCCGGCAGGCATCAAGACCCGCCGCTTCAACGACATCTACTCGGAGCTGCAGGATACGCTGCGCATCCATAACGAGGAGGGTAGCTACCTCGGTGGTGTCCACCTCGAGCTCACTGGCGATGCCGTCACGGAGTGCCTCGGTGGCAGCGAGGGACTCGACGAGGATGACCTCTCAACAAACTACACCTCCTTCTGCGACCCTCGCCTCAACGAGAAGCAGGCCCTCGAATTGGCCTTTTTGGTCGCTGATCACCTCTCGCAGGAGACCACCAAGAGCTCATGATTTAACACTAAGGCATATTTCTAGCTTTTTTTTTTCAGTTTTCATCCCGACATGTTTTATGATGCTATTTTGTAGTTGTTTTGGATTATCTTGAACAATATAAAATAACGAAAGACCAAAAAAAAAGCACTTCAGGATCGGGGGTATTTTGTACGTCAAGAGGTATATAAGGGCTGCTATACTGTAGCGAAGTATAGAAACGATAGCAAAAGAAAAGGAAGAAAGAACGAAAAGGAAGACAAAAAGAGCCAATGAATTCATGCACTGCTTTCCATGATATTACTACTAGTATTCACTATCTGCTTCCACCCACATTAGACGAGGTAAATAGTCTGAGCAGCCTGGTAGGCGTCGCCCTTTTCAAGGGTCTGCCACTTGGTGACGCTCCCGGGCTCGACACAGACCATGTGCTTCCAGTCACCCTTGGGGGCGAAGTCAGCCATGCCGTTGGACTTGTCGATCCAGGGGTTGAAGATGACGGCGTCGTCGAGGTTGTCGCGGACGATGCGGAACTTGGGCTTCCCAGCGTCGGTGATGACGAGGGGGTTGGAGGCGCCCTTGGCGGGGGTGTAGACGCTGTCGGTCTCGCCGGCGAAGGTGACGGGCCCCGAGGACTGGGTCTTGGTCTTGGCCGAGTCGAGCTTGTCAATGTAGGGAGAGTCCTCGACGCCGGAGACGGAGACGGACTCGATGTCGGCGACGCGGAAGTAATTGTGCAGCAGGGTCTGGAACTCAAAGGGCTGGTCGCCGTCGTTTGTGATGACGAGGGTGGTGTTGAGGTTGTCGCGGTCGAGAGTGACGCTGTACAGGAGGCCGAAGGAGTAGGGCCACTGCTTGCGCGTGGACTCGTCCAGCGTCTCGGACGACAGGCCAAAGTCGAGCTTCACACCCGCCGTCGTGCTGCCCTCGGTCGTGGACTTTCCGAGGAACTCCCACCGCGAGTTGCGGGCGAAGCCGTGCTGGGGCAGACTGCCTACGGCGTGACCGGCGTCTGTTCCAAAGACCTGGGGACATAATAAGAGTCAGTTTCTGTCCCAGTCGGAAGAAGGAACGGGGAACACATACCGGGAAGACGAGGGGGATACCACCGCGTGCGGGGCCAGAGCCATCAAGCTTGGCAGCCTCGCTGAGCCACAGCTTCTCATCGCCCGCGGCGTCCTTCCAGCTAAGAACGGTGGCACCGTGAAGGAGGATGTCGATGGATTCGCCGGTGGGGAGGGTGGCCTTGACGCGAGAGTTGCCGTCGGAGATGGTGACCTGAGCCTGGGGAGGCAGACCGGGCGTGGCAGCCAGGGCAGAAGGCTTGTTTGCGCGCTCGACCATTTTTGTGATGTGTGTGGTTATTTTTTTGTTGCGTGATATTATAGAAACTCGGAGGGGGGGGGGGAGTATTTCGGTTCAGCGCGGAGAGGGGAACAGTAACTCGTAGTAGAGCTAGCTATTGGGGTAGTAGAATGATGTCAAGTTTTTGAGAGCGGGGTATTGGTCACTGTTCAAGTGAATGTTATGCGAAAGAGATGTAGTGGTAGATAGAAAAGAAGGAAGAAAAAGAAAACGCAGAGGTGAAAGAAGGGGAGAGATAATGTATGTATGTTATGTTGTATTGGGATAAATGGAAGCTTGGAAATCGAAACAGAGAGAGAATCTTGAACGGAGCTAGGTGAAGCTGTTACTCAAGGTGGGGGTCAAGGGGGGCTCAAAGTGTCTCGGCCGTCACGGATGGCGGGGTATCGCCGTATTTACCGTATCACAATCAGTTCCCCTCCTAGTGCTATTGTATACCCTGTTATTAATACATTTTTTTTCCTCATGCTTCCTTTTCCTCACCTTGCAAAATTGAGAGGGGATTGAGTGCTGTAATAAACCGTAGTGGCTTGGTGCTACTTCCGACATTATTAGGATTTCTTGTACGATTTTTTGTTTCAAGACCGAGTGGTGGTGCTACTGAGCGTGCATGTTGGACTGACTACCGGGGTGGCGATAGCCTCATAAAACAGAGCTCCATCAACATCCACATACAGGATTTACAATATGAGAGTATGTATATGTTCTCTGAAAAGATAATAGCTCCACAATTGACAAGTTTGTTGCATTCGCTGCTACGATCTCTCTTGATCTTGGTTGAGCCACCAGCATTCACTTGAGTACTCGACTCTCCTAGGCAGTCATACCATCAATGCAGAGCAGAGATACATATACTCTACAGGAACAAAGCCAATGAGAAGGATACAAGAATACAAAATCGTATTGCTTCAATATTTGACTCGACAATCAACCGTATCGAGGGGACACGCCACGAGTGACGCATCCCTGCACGCCAAAGCGCTGTGCAAGATCAAACTGGCGTGGCTAAAGGACCTCGGGACCCCGACACTTCAAGTTGTGCTTTTACTTCTTATTTCACGATCTCATAAAGTAAAAGTATTGCTGACCTTGACTAGGAAGTGGTAGTACTGAATGACTGTTGGACAGCATATGCTGACGTGTGTAGGTGACGTGCGGTGATGTTGAGTCCCTCATCGGCCTATGGACTAGAGAGCCTATACACTTCTCTACCCTGGGTGGCTCACAGTCTAGGCAACGGACTCTTATCACTCTCATCTTACCCCTCATGATACCCCTCAGAAGAGGTCATTCACTTGCTCTGTGCTTGATTCGGCTCTGGTCCTGGACCAGTCCGGAGACGCCAAGTTGCAGCTCGAGTACCACATGGTTCTACCTCGTAGATAATGTACGCAAGAATGGCATCATACTGTTACACTTTTGACACTGCTTCATACCACATATCACTCTCATACAGCAGTGAAAATGGTATATTAATAGAGCTGTGTTGGATCACATGAGCTGCGGATGACAGGTGATTCGCCAAAGGCTCACCTAGCGGGGGG
>FYEV01001626.1:3733-108374 GCA_900188565.1 Geosmithia flava | reverse complement strand
GGGGGGGGGGTCGGATTTGACTATAAATACAGAGCGATTCCTCACTCAGCTTCTCAGGAAACAGCAACAAGTGCACTTTGTGCGTGCCGCTTTCAACAACATATTTGGCGTAGTCGCGCACACAAAAAGAAACACACACACAGGCATACACACAGGCATACACACAGGCATACACACGCTCTCTCTCGCATCCTCCAGCATCATGCATCCAAACCCCCGAGCTGGACAGCAAGGCGATCTTGGGGGGCGTTGAGGGGAGTTCCTACCCCTTCCACGCATCAAACTCCCTCCAGGGCATACATAGCACTCGACACAACATCTCCGTGTCCCGGCTGAGTTTGCCGCCTTTGGAGTTGGAACGGCTTCCATTTCTGTCTACGCGGATATCCACGACCAGCAAGGTCCCTGTTCACTCAAATCAGCATGGGCCTGTTCCCTCGTTTCCCGCCCTTCAAGCATCACAGTACGGAGGATTCACCCCTCACATTGCCTTTCCCAAGACTTTACAAGGTGATGGGGAGGGCTTTGGAAGTCCCGACAGAAAAGACCCCCGAATCCGCCCCCGCGTCCTTCTCAAAAGGCTAAGGCAGACGAGGTTGGGCGCTTCAGAATCTTTGTCTGATAGCACAACACGAAGTCACCATCAGTCGTGAATCCCGAGAGAAGTCCCGGGGGTGTGGTGAAGGCGTTCTACCCTTCCCCGTATTCCACCACAAAAACACTATCAAGTGTGGTGAGGGTGTTCATGGCCCCCCTGCGGTGACACACCACGAAACCACCATCAGCTGTGATCTCCGTGGGACACGAACTGGGTCGCATATTACCCGTTCGGAGTCCCAGACACGATGTCATAGAGAAGAATGGTCCTGCATGACCTACATGCCGTACCAGTAAGGGGGGGCACTCAGAGGAGCACATAACGGCGGCCAGTTCAACCCTTGGCCGCCGCCCGCCCCTACAGCTTCAACTATCCAGGACTCTATAAAATCCGCTACGCAAGGCCGAGTACTCCGCCTGGTGCTTTGGGATATGCCTCCTTCCAGGATATGCCGAATGTCTGGGCAGAGGACAGCTACCAATAACACCTGGAGGGGTACAGGAGAAACAAGAACAAGGCGCCAATGCTCCCCTCGGAATAACGGTATGTCCTCTTCCTCTTCCTCTTCCTCTTCCTCCTCACACTCGCTACACAAGCTAACATGAACCCAATCTAGCCCCCGTCTTGTTTCTTCACCACACCAACCCCGAGTCACACCTCTATGCTCAATGGATATACTCGAATCCCCTCTAAGACTCTGCCCAATCCGCCCTGCAGGGAAATGGTATAACGAGGGCTCCGACGGCGAGAATACTTCCATGCGCAAGCCGACGCTGTTCGCCCCGCGCCTACCTGAAGTGCCCCTGATCCCAAAAATCCCATCAAGAATATGTGCCCACAGGGTTCTGTATGCAGCATGACAACAATCCACAAGAAGCTTGGTATACCCATACCAGCTGCGATGAATGCGCCCTCATCCCGGTCCCCATCCAATATTCATGTACGCATGCGCCAACGTCATTGGCGCATGTGAACTACACACAACAAGACTCCACAACCAGAGCAGCACACGACATGGTAATGTCTGCATAAGCCGCCGCCCCGGCGCTCTCCGTCGACACTGATCAACGGCTCCGTTCACTTTCATCAACGACCCCACACATGACCACAAACGGGCCTGTGTGTCTGTGAGCAGGAGCAATTGTCCGGCGGCTTGTCAGCCCCGGACCTGGCAACGAGGGGAGGAGAAACGACCTTGGGGTTCCTGGGACATTTTCCCCGTTATACCCAAAAATCCACAATCCGGTGATATGCACAACGTCAGATCGATGTCGGAATCGTCGGCACGGCCCAGGCGCTCTCCGTTCACCTTCATCAACGACTCTAGGCCCCGAACACAACGGGCCTGTGTGTCTATGAACAGGAGGGACTGGCTGGCCGTGTTTCTGCACACACTCGGGGCACATGCAATCGGACAACCGTGTACGTGAGCTCATCGGGGCTACGGTGCGGTGTTCCCCCTGCGACCGGTACGATCTTGGCGCATTCACTTCGTTATATCCAAAAATCCACAATCCGGCGCGATGCAAAACACATCAACGTCGAAGTCGTTGGCACGGCCCAGGCGCTCTCCGTTCACATTCATCAACGACTCTAGGCCCCGAACACAACGGGTCTGTGCGTCTGTGAATATGAGGGACTGGCTGGCCGTGTTTCTGTATATTCGGGGAACGCACAATCGGCAAACGGGCCCCGGAACCTATAAGCCCGTGTGTCTGTGAACAGAAACGCCTGCTTAGCAGAAACGGTAGTGCATATGCGCTATCATCACAAACCTCACAATCCGGTGCCACGCCACAACCCATCAATCCCGAGACTGCTCGCATGGGCATGGCGCTAAACACCCAAGGGTCCCGTGTTCCTATGAGCAGGAGCACGTGCATAGTAGCGAACACGGCAAAGGGGGGGATGGTAAATCTACCGTCTCTACAACGTCGAGTCTCCCCCCGGAGCGGCCTCAAAAGACAAGAGCCGGAGTCATAGGATGGCGCATATGCCCCATCATACCAGCAATACACAATCTGCACAACACGCAACACATCAGGGTCGACATAAGCCACAGACAAGGTGCCTCCCCATTCACCTTCATCAACGACCCGAACCCCAGAGAAAAACGGGCCCGTGTCCTCTGCGGATCAAAATATTCGACCTCCTCATCACATCATAACGCGGGGGCGGGGGTTCGAAAAGGGAAAAAGTCAGGGATTCCCACCCTGCCGCACATGTTATACTACTACAACACTATACACTACGCCTCTTGTCCATGTCCCCAAGAATCTTGGCGTGTTCACGAGAGCTATCGTCCAAGGATAAGCACCACGCTCGTACGAAGCCCTACGTACGCGAATGTGTGCTACACGAGGATATCATCCAAAGGGGGGGGGCGCTGCAAACGAGGGGCAAAAGGCACAACGCGGCAATCAAGGCGCTGTACGTGCCAAGTTCTACAGCCCTGTGAGGTCTTTCCGCGGGACTCCCTACCAGTTCCTCGCATGAGAATGCAACAGCAGGGCCCCCCTTTGCCCAACAAGCACCCATCAACAAATCACCATCAACATCGGAATCTAGAGCCACGCGGGCCCCGCGCTCCCTCATACCTAGGTGTGACAGGGAATCTCTCCCCGCAGGTCTGAAATTCTCCAACCTCTGGGTTATACGCGGTGACAGCAGCATTCCCCTTTCCCCCGAGAGACAAACAACGATCAAGGGCCACACCAAAACCCCCACACGGCGCAGGTTCGTCATGGCTCAACCCTCATTGTGGACAACAGAGACAGCACGACTCTTGTACCGCAGTTTGGGGGTCGGGCCGCATACCATCGCCGCCTCATGTGTAATGGAAGAGTTGATCAAGAAGGGTCCAGGGCCGCGTACGAAGACCTACGTACGGCGGGGGGGACGCTTTGGAAACTATTCCTAGGAATGTCGAGGAGGGTTGATATAGGGAGTGGGATTCTGGGCACACATGCGGGGGGCTACGTTTTCCCGCTGTGTCGGCGTTACCAGGACAGAGGCGGTGGCTACCACTACATGGCCCCGGGGCAGGTCCTATGATGCTCCTGTGGCCATGTGGACCGGAGGAGAGAGTAGGATATCTGGGCACACCTGCGGAGGGCCTACGTTACCCGCTGTGGCGGTGTTGTGAGGGGCTTGTGGTGTACAAGGCCAGAAGGATGAAGCAATTCTTGACACTTTTTTGGATATGTAACAATTGGATATCAATGGCATATATCACAGCTATAAATCAAATACAACCTCATAAACTAGACGTCTCATCTTAAGTGTTCTCGTGATAAAGAAGTGTATTACTTTCCCCCTTTTTTTTGCCTAGATGTACATCACTTGTTTGAGCATTAGACATGTTCATAATCGTTTGTATTCGTACTGTTGTTCTTCAAAGTAGGAACAGCAAGGCTCTAGACTCTAAAGACAAAAGCACCGAGTGGAATCAATGTATTAAGAAACAAATAACCAAGAAACATAAGCGCAATCATGTCATGGAAAACCCATGGCCAGGGTATATGGTACGACGTGTCTACATCAAGTACTCCCCAACGCACACAACAAGCAAGGAACTACAAGAGCCGGTCTTTAAAATAAATAAAATCATTCAAAATCATTGTCCTCTCTATCTAAGTCATCCTGAAATAAAAAGATACATTGCTCATCAAACAGGATACTGAACCAAGTCTACTCTCATGACCTACCAACGCCCTTCTCCTCATCTGCCGTCAGAATACCTCCGGGCTCGTCAGACCCGCTGTTGTGCGTAGCCTCGGGCTTGTCGGCGCCAGTGTCCTCGTCGAAGGGAATGATGAGGTTGCCGTTCTTATCGTAGTGGTGAGGCTCGTCGTGGGCGATCTTGATGACGCTGAAGGCACCGTTGAAGCCATGGGCCTTGGAGAAGATGATGTCCATCTCCTCGAGAGAACGGTAGGCCGTCTCGGGGAAGAAGAAGTAGGTCGAGGGAATCATGATGAAGTTGATGACGGCGAAGACGGTGTATGTGTGGTTCTTGATGGTCTCAAAGGCGACGGGAGTGATCATGACAACGAGGAAGTTGAAGATCCAGTTGGACGAGGTTGCCAGGGCATTGGCAGGAGCACGGGTGCGCAGGGGTGTGATTTCGGCAGGGTAGAGCCAGGTCATTCCCAGCCAACCAACGGCGAAGAAGCTGTTGAAGACGAAGAGGAAGACGACACCGGCAATCTGGCAGCCCGTGTCGTGCTCACGAGAACCGACACCAGCCAGGATAGCCATGGTGATGGCCTGGCCAGTAGCACCGAAGAGCATGAGCTTGCGACGACCAACCCTCTCAACAAGGAAGACTGAAGGCCATGAAGCGAGGAAGTACTCAGTACCGTTGAGGGCAGCCAGGAGACGAGATAGCTCATCGCTCATGCCCAGTCGGCCGTAGATGACGGCAGCGTAGTAGGTAATGAGGTTGATACCCGAGATCTGCTGGAACATCTGGTTGACGTAGGCCAGGATGGTGCGGTGCAGAGTCCTCTGCTCGTCGCGGTCCCAGAGGTCCTTGAAGCGGCCCTTGCTCATGACTAGGACAGTCTCCTTGATGGCCTTGAGCTCGTTGGTGATGAAGCCCTCGTCGGAAGGATCGTCGGCAAGCGTTGCGATGACATCCTTGGCTTCGGCGTCGCGGCCGCGGAGTACGAGCCAACGAGGAGACTCGGGGAGGTTGAGGACGCAGAGCAGAATAGGGATACAGAAGGCGATCTGGAAGGCCAGGGGGAAGCGCCAGGCGACGGATCCAGGGGTGAAGGACATGCCGTAGTCGACCCAGTACGAGATGGTGATACCACCGGTAATGAGGGCACCCTCAATCATGACGAGCCTACCGCGCTGGTTGGCCTTTGATGTCTCCGACTGCCACATGGGTACAGTCGACGTGTTGCCACCGTTACCCAGACCGGTGATGATACGACCAATGACCAAGTGCGGCAGAGTGGTTGCAGAGGCCTGGAGGGCGGCACCGATGACCATGATTGCGGTTCCGAGGAAGATCATCCTCCTGCGGCCGAGAGCATTTCCGATAAAGATTGTGATGATGGCGCCAATGAAGCATCCCAGGTTATACGAGGCGACAGCGATACCCTGGTACGTGGAACGCTGCGTGGCAGTGCTCGAAGGGTCGTCGCTGCCGGGGTTGATGTCGGGGAACTCGTCCAGGAATACCTTGAGGGTCAGGATACCACCCATGACACCCTGATCTGTTTGCTTCTGTCAGTACATGTTGTCCTTGGATGCAGGAAGTGTAACTGGAGGTGGTGAAAGGGTATCTCATACCATAACCGAAAAGCAAGAAGTCAAGACCAGCAATGGCACCAATGGCCCAGCTCAGGGTCTGACCACGAAGGCCGAAGTACTTGGGAAACAGCCCCATGGCTGACGATTGTCTTTCTGTCCTGTTACTGTCTTTTAGGTGAGTGTCGATCAACCAAGGTGCGAGACAGGCAAGACAAAGTTTGTGATTCTAGGTGAGCTGTCCCAGATTAGGAAGATGAATCTCTGGAGGAGGACCGGGGGGGTAGGAGATTGTTGACGATACGGGGAAGACGGGGGAAAAGGAGGGGGGAGTCCCAGGACAAGAGAGAGGGAGTCAAATGTTCTTATACCATTGAGCCACAAACCATCATGGCACACGACAAGTAGACCGAGCACTCATATCTTAGTACGGGTACGAGGTGTAATACGCTGCCGGTGGTGCGTTAAACGCGGTTGGGACCAAGTACCGGTAGGTACCAGACGAGAAGCGTCAGAGTGTTGGTCGAGTACGAGCACCTACGAGTAGTATTAGTCTCTCGAGCCGACGCCGCCTTTCCCCACTCATGTTTGCAATGAGGGCAGGAAACGAGAACCGGGGAGGTTGTGTGGGGATAAGGATGGTCCAGGATGGGGGCGCAACGGCGAACAATGGATGGATCAGATGGGGTTGCTTGCGGGCGAGGCACATGGTACTATGGATGGTAGGGTGCATTGAGTGTAGGACTTGGAGAAAGGAGGGGGAGATCCCTGTCCATTCCAACCAAGACCAAGTAGGTAATACTTTGTCTGTATTGGTACGAGCTACTCCGTACTCACTCGTACAAGTTCCGTGCTTGTACAGGTCGGCTACGCAACCGGCGATTCCAGTGATGCCAGCTGATGATTCCCGTGACCTTTTTTTCCTCTTTTCCATACCCGTACAGTTGCAAAGCAGAAGAGACATCCTATCCTTGTTTTGCTGTTTCTGGTTCACGATTTTGTCCGGGTTACTGTGGGCAACAAAGCGAAAAGGAGGAAAGGGTGTAGGTAGTGCTACCAGCGGTAGCAGTTGCAGTGCTCGTACGAGTACGAAGTACAAGATGCCCCCCTTGTCCGTCGCATCGTACGGCAAAGCATCGACTGGATTTCCCCGACCCCAATGTGGCACGAATAAGCGGCCATGGATGTCCTCCTGGTGCGGCGCGCATTCTGCACTAATACGTCATTCGCGGAGATGACTGGAGGAATACTCCCCGTGGAGACTCTGGAGGGATATGGAGGCCCCAAGAGTTAAAAGACAGCCAGTTGTGTGGGGACTGGGGAGAGAATGGGCCTTGCATGGAGAAAGAAGGGCATGGTCTACCTTGCCGAGCCGAGTTGGAGCCAACCAGAATCCCTGTTGGTCTTGGAAAATGGTACTTTGTCCGTACTTGGTACCAGTAGTATCGCAATACTCCATTTTTCCCCATGGGCCGGCACAAAAAGCATGTTTTGGGCTTGCAACGCTCGTGTACCCCCATCGTCGTCTCTGACCCAAGAATGATGGCCGTCTGACCTGTTGGCTTTGACAATTCGTAAGAGGCTGCAAACAGCACAGTAAGTTGAAGAAGGACAAAGAGATATTCGGTCGTCTCCTACTCC
The DNA here is from genome assembly GCA_900188565.1 of Geosmithia flava. Taxonomy (NCBI): domain Eukaryota; kingdom Fungi; phylum Ascomycota; class Sordariomycetes; order Hypocreales; family Bionectriaceae; genus Geosmithia; species Geosmithia flava. The sequence goes on along the minus strand of FYEV01001626.1, from coordinate 100,873 downwards.
GTACCATTACTTCCCAGGAAGTTGTGGGAAAAAAAGGTTGCCAAGGCTGGGGAAGCGGGCCAGTCACGAAACATGGAGAAGAGGCAGATGATCATGTGTTTGTCGAAAAGTCGAGGCGCGTGCTGGTCGCGGTGCCATGTCGTCACGGGAGATGAATGGGACGACCCAAAGAGGCAAGCCGTGGATGGAGATGAATAGGATGGCCTCAGCTCAAGGGGGGTCAAGGAGTGTCAAGGAGGGGTGTGCGTAATCATCATGAGATATGGGGAGGGAAGGCGCAAATGGAGGGGAGAAGGAGGGGGAGGCGAGGAAGGCGAGGAAGGTGCGCCGGAGCCGGAGACGGATGGATAATACGGAAAGGAAAGATGTTCTAGCGACCAACAACTCACACCAAGATGTGCCGTTTTCCGGACGACGGTTCTTGATGGCTATGGCCTACGATGGGATACGATTAAAACGGTATACCTATATTACAAGAGCAGTACTGGTCGTTTGTCATTTTGTATCTGTACGGGTACTATTGAGTACGGGTATTTTTCTGCATAAATACGGATATTAATGCCCATCAGAGGGCCATTTGTGATGGTAACAGTGTATTGTACCTACGGGTAAAAGGTAAAAAAGGACAAAATCTTTGAGAGTGTCGTCAGTTGTTAATACTACGAGTACTAGTACGGGTGTTGTAAGGAACAGGGAAAGAGCAACCAGTGAAAGAGCAGGTGCCGGCTTGGCACACGCCCGACATAAGGCCGGTACAGGCAGGAAGCAGGTGTGAGTGTTGTGAAGGAGGGCACCAAGGCAACCACCTGCACCTTCCTTTGCAGTTCCTAGCAGGTTCCTACAGGCTACGCCGCACACATGCCGCGGCTCCTGCCTTCTGGCTTCGGGACTTGGACTGACCTGTAAGCTGTATGAACCAATAATGTGACTAATTCGAGGATGAAATGTGGGGTTTATTGGTTATGTAACCAGCTTTGCCCAGACCGGGACAAGACCGAATATCCGATCTGGCGTCTTGGCATTGACCAGGGGGTTTGAACTTCATGTCACACGCTTTTCCCCTCTCAGCCGCAATTCTTTCTCTCTCTCTTTCTCGCCCCCATTGTCTCTCGCTTTTCTTGCCTTTTTTTTTTTCTCTCCTTCTCTGCTTTGGTTTATACTTTTAGGAAAACAGGGTAATGTTGGTTCATGGAGGCGGCCGACACTGTCTTGGGAAGGGACAGAGAGAGTGTGTGTGTGTATGTGTGTGCAAGGACCACCGGGTCCGGAAAGGTGTCTGGAATTCGGACAGGGTCAAGGAATGAGAGACACACAAAAGCAAGGGAACAGAGGCGAAAAAAGAAAAAGATGTGAGTGGGAAAGGGAGTACTGAGCGCCGAGTACTGAGTACTTGAGAATATGCAAAAGACAACCTAGAAGATGAACGGTGCTGACATACTAAACATGAGTATCTCGTACGAGCTATTCAGGTACTCGTGACTCTCTAGGCAGCCAGGAAAACCACCACAAAACCCTGTCGCTTTGGCGTCTTTTGGTGCCTTTTGGCGTCTTTCTCACCGAGCCTCATCCGACTTATCCGTCCAAGACTGCAAGGACCCTCTTTGACCCTCCTTTCATTGATCGACGAGCCAACCATGACGCATAATCGACAAAGACTACCAGAGGTCTGGTGCCGACATGCCGATTTTGTCCCACAAAAACGTCTTTTTCTCTTTTTACGAGTACAAATGAATGATTACCACCGCGGCCTAACCGACCTTGTCATCATCATCATCTGCCGCTACGGGTGTGAGTCTCATGCTACGACGACGGCGACGACGACGACAAAAACATGCATCAATGGCGCTGGATGGCTAATTGCCTCTTTTGCCTCTCTGTCCCGTCGAAAGAGAGAACCGACGTTTCGGCCGCATCTACAGACTCCACGACTCCACGCCCCCCCTCTTCCCCATGTCGCATGTCGACTGAAGACTGAAGACTGGAGAGACTGGAGAAATAAACGGAGCAAAACCCAAGACTGTCGTACTCGTACGTTGTCATACTCCAGATTATGCCTCGTGTCATGGACTCATGGTCACGTCGTTTCTCTTCCGTCTCCTCTTTCAAGTTCCACCTTTCTCTCCACCTCCGCATCTTTAACAAGCAATAACAAGAAAAACACACGAGTGATTAAGCTTACCCCCGGACTCACTTTATGCTTCTCGTCGTCCATCATGTCATTTCCTTTTTTCCCCGAGAAAAGGCCTGTTTTTCTCCTCCCCCATTCTCCAGACCACAAATCTCTAATCTATTGACTAAAGTATGGGTCCTAGGGATGCAACTGTCTTGGATTTTTTTGGTCTTTGCGCACGAATAACCATGAGGCCTTGGCATTATTGGAGTGCAACCACATTTCAGACCCTTTCTCTATTCCGAGTCTCTGGCTCTCATTCTATACTCGTATAAAGCCAACAAGAGAGTCAACGCCTTACCAACAGAGTAAGATGGCCGAATTCGTGCGAAACAAGGGACTCGTGAGCGAGACATGACAACACGTCGTTGCATCCTGGTCGTTGCAATGATACGGGAGTACTCGTACTCCGTACACGGGTGATACATGCAGGCGCTTACAGGTCCCTTGTTCTACCGATATTACGATTTGCCCTCGATCAATGGACGCTTCTGTACGAGTAACGGAGTAGTCAGGCTCGTACGACGGAGGGAACCGTCCTCGTGAGTCCCTTTTGTCTTGCTATGCTTGCGCTTTTGTGTGTGTTCCGTAATACACATGCTGTTTCTGTTTCGCCTTGCCATGGTCTATCTCACATGCAGTTACTCATCCAAGTAAGCATCCGAGTACTCGTACTATCTACGGAGTACGAGCAACGACTAACGAGCAATATAGACTGTAGTAGTGCCCGTATTACACTGCATGTCGCCAAGAATGATGGAATTGCTCCAAAGTACGTCCAAGTGGCGCACAGCCAATATTGTCCCTCTTCTTTTCTCTGTCTCTTCTCTTCTTCTTCTTCCTGTTGTCCCGTGACAACTTTTTGGGTTTTCTCTTACAAATAATGGTTCAAATGTTCAATCATGGTAATTCCCATTATTCCCGTATTCCAACAACGAGATACGTACTACTCCGTACTACTCGTAGTGTTGTTCTTGGAGACGATTCCCCCCCTCTCCCTCCTTGGACATACACACCCCTCCTCCATCTCTCACTATATCCACACCTCCATCTTTTTCATTTCTCTCCTTTTCTTTTCCCCATGCCACTTTTATTTTCTGTTCTTTCCAATCTGGACAAATTCTCCTCTCTCTACTCTGTACTCCGTACTCTAGTCGTAAAAGAAAGTAAAACCCTCATCGGATTGCTGGATTAGGAAATCCCGTACATATGAATGGTCTAATCCAATTTCGGTCTTGGTCATGTCTCATGTTCAATCAACACGCTTTTTCTTTGTTGTTCTTTACCAAGTTATCTGTTAATTTGATCATCGCCCCTCCACGAGGTTTTTTTTTTCTCTCTCTCTCTCTTGCTAACCCTTTTCCTCGATCATACTGCTTTCATCACGATCTCTAATACTCTGTTATGCATTTGTGGTAAAAATTGAATCCCTGTCTTTTCTATTCTTGACTCTTCTAACTAGTCTTGCTACTACTCCGTACTGCTGCTCGTAATTCTTGTTGCTTATCTCTCTGAGTTCTGAGAATAGAATAGCCGTCTTTAGCTTTCCCCCTTGACTTTTGAGGCTCAAAACTTGAAAAATGCCACTTTGCGGCTCACATTTTGCGGCTTTTGCAAAAAAGGTTAAACCAGTCATGCGCTATGATTTACTTTTTCTTCTTTTTCACCTCTCTGTAAAGAGGATAGTATGAAATAAGAAGAAGAAGAAGAAGAAGAAGGAGATAGAGAAAAGGTAAAAACCCCCATGTCGAATGTTCCAGTCCCCTTTTTACGAGGGGAAGTATCACTCCGCCTCCACTTCTCTCTCATCAATTCTCCAAATTCTCTTAGTTCCCAATTCTGGGCTCCCCCACCTTTTAGGTCTCCCTCCTCCGCAAATAAATGGGGAAATTTCATTGATAGATACGGAGTATTACTGTGGTGTAAGTGACTGCCAAGTTGGAGGGGAAATCACCTACTAGAATCATGCGAGAGACCCCAAGTACATGCAGACATCCCCAATACCAAGAAGACGACAACACTATGAGAATCACAGAAACCCACCATCACAACATCCAAAGTAAAAGTACGAGGTATACAATAGAATTCCTCTACCAAGTAAAACACCATCATACAAAGTCCTCCTCCAAACGTAGAAACCCCCAAAAAAGAAAAATAACTCCCAATGATGCAAAATGCATGCATGCTTGTATACAAAAGAACAATCGACATCCAATCCCTATCCCCATCCCCCTCATGATACATGACTTTTAATTATCTTTTTTTTGCCCTTTGTCCCTTATCCTTTTTCTCTTTCATATGTGCATTCTCATCAATACCCAACCTAAACTGATTGTCTTCCCCGACGTTCAGCCTCAAACAGCTCCCTCTTCATATCCATGAGCATGTCCTCAATCTTGTACACCTCATCGCGAGAGAGAGATGCCGAGCGGAGCATCTCCAATTCGCCCTGCAGTCGACCGAGTATGTGAGTCGCGTCGCCAGAGACGGTTGGGCCACGCTCGCCCTCCTGGTCATCACCACCACCACCCTCCTCCACCTTGACGGGTGCTGGTGTCTTTGTCGTCTTATCCACACCACCACCACCACCATCGTGATGAGTACCTCCGAGGTCGGGCCGGGATATCTCGCCATCCTCTTCACCCACGTCCTCACCCATGTCCATGTCCACATCGGCATCGACGTCATCACTTGGCAGCTGTGATTGCGACTGAGATGCCGCGTTGGACTCCGTCATGAGCTGAGATAGCACTTCTTCGTCAGTGTCTCTATCTTCGCCTGTGCCTTGGCTCTTGTCGAGATTGCTGGTCCGGCGCTGCTGCTTCTGCTTTTGCTTTTGCTGCTTCTGCTGCTGCTGCTCCTGTTCGTGCTCCTCCTGCTGCTCTTTCTGAGCTTGCCTTGTGCTGCGCCTGGTCTTGACCCCCTGAACCTTGACCAGTGAGCTGTCGGCAATTGTCTCCGTGTTGTCCTTGGACACCTCGGCCTGCTGCTGTACAGCAGATTCGGAGGTTGACATGGAGCGTCTCTTCTTGTGGCGTCTCTCGCTTTTCCTCGTGTCCCCGCTCTTCCTCTTGCGCTTGTTGCTAGATTGAGAGCTGTTGGGCCTCTCCTCGACCTCTTCCTGTGCCTCCACAGCAGGTTCCGCCGGCGGCTCGGCTGGCGTCGAGGGGATGACATCCTGAGACTGGGATTGGGACTTGCGCTTTCTCCTTTGTGGCGGCGATGGTGAAGGCGACGAGGTCTGCACAGTGATGCACTCCGCAGCGTCACCTTCCGCCCCCTGGTCCTTAACCGGTGACGAGGGCGCGTGCTTGTCCAGGGGCGAGTCGCATCTGCGCGATTCGAGCTCCACAACAAACTTCATAAGCTGGCTGTCGTCGACTTCGCTCAGCTCGAGGGAAGAGGTATCGTCGTCGTTGGCAGCAGCAGCAGCAGCAGCTGGTTGCGGTGACATTTCTGGCAGGACAGGCGATGATCTCTCCATGCTGCCCCTGGCGTCCACGAATTCCTCCTCCACCGTCTTAGAAGGTTGCTCCTCGGCGGCAGCCTTGGACGCCCTAGACGTACGCCTCGTAGATGGCGTCTCCGGGGCGGCAACCTGCTGCTCACTGCGGCGCACCTTGCCCGATCGCGTAGTGGACGCCTTTCCACTTTCAGTCGCCTTCTCGGGGATGCTAGATGGGATGACATCGAAAGAGGTTGGCTGCCTCCTCGTAGAACGTGTTGTGCCGCGACTTTTGTTGGGGGGCTTTGTAGGACTGGACCCATCGGTCAAGGTCACGGGAGGGTGCTCGGCGGCTTCCTGGGCAGCCTGTCGGCGCGTAACAGCGGGCGAGCTGGGAGGTGAAGAGAAGCTCCAGTCCCCCAGGTGGTTGGTCGAGGACCTGGATTGTATCTCCGACAATAGAGGGTATGGTCTCGGCTCAGGAGGCGAGGACGGCGGATCGTTCTCCCCTTCCATGGGAAGGAGCTGGCCTCTCCGTGGAGTTGGCGTCGAGGTGATAAGCTCCGAGTACGAAGTAGCGCGCTCGGGCGTCGCCTTCTGAACGTCTCCAGCTGTGGCCTTCACCGATGCCTTAGCTTTCTTCGCCGAAACGACTGTTCCAGTAGCAGGAGACCCAGTTTGCACATCGGAATACATGGCTGCATTCTGCCTCTGCCTCTCTCGAACCTCCTTCTGTCTCTCGGTGAGATGCTGGGATTCATCGACAACAGGCGATGATGACGCGATCGGTGCGAACTGGATTTGGGAATTGTCATGGCGAAGACGCGGGGTCCTCCTGCTGCCTGACCTTGTCAATCGCTTGGAGATCCTGCCCGACTCCGGAGTGGTTTCCACTTGGCGTCTGGGCGGAGGGGAGCCGCGGGCAGTTCTCCTCAGCACGGAGATCTTGACTCCCTTGAAGTCCGAAAAATTGCGCTCCGTGAGAGCTGGTGACATCGAGGGAATGGATGGCTCGGGTGGTCCCGCATCTTCCTGGGAGTCCAGAAAGCTGACAGGCTGGGCACCAAAGTCCTCGTCGACTTGTTCGACACCGGGCAGTGCAATGTCTACCTGCGGGCGCAGCGAAGACACAACAGATTTGAAGCTGTCGGAACACTCAATGCTATCCTGGTCCTTGACGGCAGCGTTCCAAGCCTCCGCGGCCTTGTTCACGATGAAACGGTGCTGGCTCCTGAAAGCGGCGGTAAGCAACCCCTCGACACGGTCGAATTGGGCCTTGTCAAGAGGGCCGTTGCGTGCCAGTTCGGTGCAAATTGTGGTCCAGAGTTCACGAATCTAGTGTGTTCAAGTTAGCATGCCGTACAGGGGAAGGAGTTGATAGATGAATTGACATACCAAAATGCTAAGTTCAGAATCGCTATTGATCTTCAGCAAATTCTGCTCATCTTGGAACCACAATGACAGCCCAGCCTGTAGCTTGGTCAGAGCACCAAACCCAGTAACAGCCATGGACTCGATGACAAATTTGCCCATTGCCTTGATAAAGGGAGCTGGGGTGCTGTCATCCAGATGGTCGTAGTAGTACTTGGAGACTTGGGCGCCCAGCTTGTAGAGGGAGTCGAAGGGGTCGGGAGAGCCTGCTTTGGTGACGACGGCGGGATCTCCCCAGATGCGGCGTCGCGCAACATCCAACGCATGTTGGTCACGAGGAAGCTTGGCCGAGTCGAATACGGCGCGTGCAGCCTCGAGAAGCTTAGGCGATGACTGGGCAAGGTCGGGTCCGAACCCAACCACCAGGGTCTTGGCCAGTGGCTCGAGGATCACAATTGCGCGGCCCGCATCTCCATAGTCGGCCGACACACGCTGGCAGAAGGCGTCGAAAAGTGAAAGCCAGGGAGTGGGCGACAGGTTAGGGTGTGATGTGAGACCACGCTCGAGAAGCGACACGATCTCACGGAACTCGGGGCCCGGTACGTTGGCGCCCACTTGCAAGCTGCGATTTGGGTTGATCGAAAAGGAGAGCTTCACAGCCTGTGCGCCCAGGTTCCACAGGGCAAAGGGAGAAAGTGTGTTTTGCGGAATCAGGCGCAGGAGCTCCCTGGTGAGTTCGAGACGGATCTTGTCGCTCTTTCCGACGAAGAAGGGCTCAAACACGGACTGGAAAAAATCCGAGAATGCCTCATCGTCTGCTCCGCCGTGGGGCACGGATGACAGCATGGTGAAGAGGTGCTGCAGCGGAGTGCGGACAACCCCGCGGGGCTTCTCCAAGCGGTCGGGACGGTGGGATGGTGTGGCCACCGGCTCGAATGTGTTTGACACCGTCATGGACAGCTTCTTCTCCATAAACGGGAGCAGTCCCAAGCCTTCCACTAGAATGGTGATGAAGTTTCGGGCGCTGGGGTAGAACTTGGAGCGTAGGAGTTCCTCGCTATCAGCGCAGCCCTTAGCCCATATGTGGGACAAGAGACCGAAGGAGCAGGCAAAGAATCTAGCTGTGTCTTCTGATACCTTGATATCCTTGGCGGAGGCGGCGGCTACCGAGCCGACAACGGCCTGCCACAGCCTATGTGTGAGGCTCTCCTTGTTGGCAAGGTCGAGGAACTTCTTCTCCAGGATAGGACCCATAGCTTTGAACACTCTCTCCGAGTTCTTCCTGATCCATTTCGACTCTATCGAGGGAAGATCGTCAGGTTTCACGGGAGGTAGGTCGACAATGCGGTCCTCCTTCCAAACGATTGGTGTCGACACGTCTAGGAGGCCCACCAAGATCCTGGAGGCTTGCAGGATGTCCTCTGCCGGAGCATCGCGCGAGCCGTCGAGTCCAACAAGCTGGGCAACCACGGGCTGCACGGCAATATCCCAGGTGATTTCGGGTGGCGAGAGTCGTTCACTTCCGGGGCGGAACGCGTAGTAAAACAGGTTACATATGCCACCGATGACGGTTCGTCGCAGCTTCTTGCTCTCCTCGGGCAGCTTGACGTTTGCCCTCCTGCGCAGTTGGCTGATGAGTGGCTGGCAGAGGGTAGACAAGAGTTTACTCGTGGGCTTGTTGTCCATGAGACACAGGAAGACGTAGCGGTTCCAGGCGTAGTTGGCTTCATGCTTAGTCTGGCCGTCGGAAGTGTTGAAGGTGGACTGGATGAGCGAGAACCAAGGGGCATAGTTGTCCCAACGGTCTAGAGGACACCGCAGGAAGAGAGTGATGACGCTCCAAATAGGCGGGACCGTGGCAGACCGTTGCTTATCCTTGGCCATTTCGCCCAGAGTTCGCATGTAGAATTGTATGTAAGTCTCGTCCTCATTCGACGTCTGCAGGATCTCTGTCATCTTGCGCATCATCAGGTTGCCCTGGCGGAGGGAGAAGCCAGCCTCCATGCCGAGATGGGTGGCCTGAGTCTGGATCTCCCTCACCGTGCTGAGCATATCTGTGAGCATGTCCTTGAGCCAATCGGTGTGAAGGGCCATGTGGTTGCGAGACTGTTTCACAAGCTTCCTATAGATGTGGAGGCGGCCAGTGACTATGCTCTTCCCCTTCATATGGTCCTCGATTCCGTGTAGTGCCGTGATCAGACGACCAACGCGGTCGGCCGTCATGACCTTGACGGAGAAGTTTTGTATCGCGACGACCTGCATAAAGTGCCGGACAACATCTTTGGACGCAGAGCGATCCTCAAAGGTGCGTATCGAGTGGTCGATGATGAATATGGCGAATTCGGAGCTTATCGTCGAGGCGACGGCGTGGAAGCAGAGAAAGGTGTTGAGTAGGGTGAGGGCGTGGTTTACAAGGGAGTGGTCGGCGGTGCCGTCCTCCTTCTTGCATGTGACGTCTCTCTGGATGAACTGGACGAGCAGGCTCATCTTGTGCTGCAGAGCAACGCGGTCAGGGAGGTTGTTAGACGCCTTGAGAGCCCGCGAGAGCATCATGTAGGCATCCAGCTTCGAGGTCCGGTCGGAGCCCGTCAGCTGCTTGATGGTGGAGTCGAGCATCTCGGTGATGTTAACGTGAGCGCCGCCTGAACCGTCCAAGCTTTCTCCCAGGGATGCCGCCAGCGGGTTCGGCGACGGCGACGGCTTGAGTATTCCCTTGAGCGGCTTTCCAGATGCCGATGATAGCGCTGACGCGGGCGACGATCTGTACAGCCCGTCGGCGGCTGGTCGGTAATCAGGCGGGTCCCTGTACTCTGTATGAGCAGACCACAGCACGCGCTTCCTTATGCGACTCGAGTCCGGGTTTGTCGAGTTCCCCGCGGGCGTGTTTCCGTTGGGGGGTGTGTGGAGGTCCAGCCGAGGGTTGTAGGGGGAGCCTCGGGGAGGTATGTTCTTGAACAGATCGGGGATCTCTTGGAGGGCTGTGTCGCGTGGGGGCGTCGGCGGTCGCGGGGGAAGCTTCTCCAGGAGCGTCGATGCTGGTGCCGGAGATTCCATGGCCGGAAGATGAATTTCCCTAGAGAGGTCGGCGGCGATCTTGCCAGCTCAAGAAGTAGCCGGGAGGACGGATGTGAGGCTTTGCGTAACCATCGGGGAAGCTGTCAGATATTTCAGGGGGGGGAGGATGAAGACAGAAGGAAAGAAAAGTAAAGAAGGGAAAATAAAATAAGGACACTCCTCCTCTTGATTCCCAAGACCAAAACACCAAAAGCAAAAGAAAAAAAAACGTTATGCAACAAAGAATGGGTTTTGGCGTTGGGCCAGATGTCGCATCGACGGGTCAAGTCAGACAGTCAGTCGTCGGGTGGGATATCGCAAAAAAGGGCTCCTCTTTCTTCGGTCCAGCCTCTTAACGCGCGACCACGGTCACGGTTTAACGCGTCGTCGACCGCCCTTGAACTGCTAGCGAGTTAGCGAGTCGAGCCCCAAAAAAACCAGGATCCAGTAGCCTGCTGTAGCCGCGATTTAGCGGGGCGCCCTCCCATTAAACTACTCAAAATGCCCCTGCACGGGCCTCCGCGTTTTTCGCGTTGGTTTCCATACTGAGCCACAGATCCTTCTGGGGATATTGGTTTTCTGTGGCTGCAATGTGGCGTATGAAGGTTGACGGAATAATTTGTACATACCGCCTATCTTCAAGCCGTGATTAGGCCTGAGTATTTATGTCAGCCTCCTCGACTCCGCCTCTCACTAATTCCACTTACAAACACACTGAATAGAAGAATGTACAAGGTGCATGAACATGTCTTGATATTAAGAGAGAATATGGTGGTATTTGTAGCAGTAACTTGTCAGCTGGTGCTGATTCTCCTTTTGTTATATCCCCCTGTTCTCCTTCTTTCCATCTGATGGCAAAACGCTCCTTCGTGTTCTCGATATGCCACCATTATTTTACCACACTCTCAAGACAAACATCTCCAACAAAACAAATACAAATCCATAGTCATGACTACTTATGTTTGCTTTTTTATGCTATTCGATAACGAAAAAGGACATAAAGGGACTATATCTTCAAAGGATGACAGACAGTTCTACCAAATTTGTTACGTACGCTATCCTACTCTTGTTCTTGTGCAAGATATCCTCCCCACCCCTCACTAACAACATCTCTTTTCACAGAGACAAATGTGACAAAGACAAATACAAAAATGAGCAGTCAAACAAGAGAAAAAGGGAAAGTTTTGAAACAAACGAAGAGTAATCAAATCTCCCGCCAGGACCACGCAAAGCTACACGGAACGAGAGCCTGCAGGCACCGGGTAGGCGATCTAGTCGAGTTACCGAGTCCACGGCGGAGCTGCTATCATACTACGAGTACGATAGCACAAGTACTAGTGCGAAGGACGAGACCCTAGAGCCACTACCAGAAGGTAGACGGTCAAATCGAGTGACCAGACCCACAGCCAAGCTGGCGGCCAACATGGCAGTGGAGGCGAACGACAATACAACGCATGACGATACAAACTCACTGCGAATGGGCCCAAGGCCAGGGACCATGTACATACATGGACAATTGCGGGAGGTGGAGAGGATCATTGGAAGATGCGTTCTCTCGGAGACGCGCTGTCACATGTACTTGGTGAAATGGAAGGGTCATCCCGGCAGTCGAAATACATGGATACGAAGGGAAGATATGCGAAACTTGCGACAGGCCGTGGCCGATTTTGAGGAGTGGGAGAATGAGAGGACATGAGCTCGTCAAATTGGAAGTATTCATATCAAGATAGCAGGCGTTTGGTTGGATGGTTGTATTCAACACTGGTATTATTATATTCAAACTCTCGTCGTCCCCAAACGCATATCCATGATCTCCATCAATAATTATACAAGACCATTCTTCAAGGTAGATATTTGCCGCCTAATAGCCGGCATTGGCCAGGAGCGCGGCAAAGCCCAGGGCGGCACCGGCGAGGGGAAACAGGCCCCTGACGAGGTTGAGAGAAGCCCACCTGGCAAGGAGACTACCAGACTGCTTCTGCGGGGTGGCCGACGCACCACTGGCAATACTCTGGAGCGAGTCGTTGGTAGGCTTCATGACACCCAGGGTGAAGGGGACGATGCCGATGACGAGACCGGCGGCACCCACGAAACCCTTCCAGGCACCAGAAGGATCACGGCCGTGGGAGTCGTATGCGGCGTAGAAGTAGGACAGGGCGACGGCGACGGCAACCTTGGGCATGAGGTTCTTGCCGCGCTCATAGCTGGCGGCCCAGACCTGGGCGGAGGTGTCGGGGCTGCTGAGGGCGGCGGGAACTCCGATCAAGGAAACGGATGCGATTGAGCCTAAATACATGTAAGTTAGTACTAATTTTTTTTTTGTCGGACTTGGATAAAAGAAAAAGAGGAGATACTAACCAGAGGCCCATGCTGATCCGACAATGCCAGTCGTGGCAGCAAGAAGAGAGGGAGTCGTGAGTCCCAATGTGGTGGTGGTGGCCATGGTGGGCAAAGTAGTAGATGGAGTGTGGTGACGTCGTTGTTTGCTTGGGATGGCACGCCTAAACACGGAGTGTATGTGAAAGGATATAGTCGATAATGTTTGATCTCGGTAAGAAAAAAAAGAAAAGGATTTAGACAGAGGTTTATATACCTTACTACATGTATGTAAGGGCTGTTCTACTCGTAGAGTGCTGTCCAATGTCTTGAACGTTTCCGTTTTCGAAAGCTCTTGCCGCTTTTACGCACACTGATGGTGTACGGCTTGGGTCCTGTCACGGCTATCGGGTCAAACTTCAATCGTAAAGGTGTACGAGTTGAGACACCAGGGTGAGAGAAGTATCTGTACCTTTTAATTCCCCGGACCTCATACAGAAGTAGCACCGGGTGGGAGAGGTATCAGGTACCTGTACCATATGAACGAAAGAGGACACACACATGTTGCTCACCCCCCCCCTCAATTTCACGCCGCTTTTTTTCACTCGTACATGCAAGGATGATAACATTGGATGATTACATGAATTCGTGGCTCTCTCACTCTTTGTTCTGTGATAAGAATATTTCCATTGAAACATGCCTTTATGGACATGCGACATTGAAAACTGTCCGAGGCCAGCGGTACGCACCCTGGGCGACTGTGTGCTCTGCGATCGCCATTTATGCTCGAATCATCTTGGACGCAAGTATCATAAATGCCCCCGTTGGGAGGTGAGTTCAATCCCAAAGTCGCCAAACTTCACACGCGCCGCTACTAACCATGCCCTCAAGTAATAGGACGCGGATGCGTATGACCCTGCAGCCCGCTTAGCAGAAGAGCAAGAGCTCACCAATCTCATCGCCAAGATCAATATCCGAGCTCTCGAAAGTCGGTGCAGCCAGTTACGCCATGGCATACACTGCTCTACACCGCCCCTTCACTACGACCGAGACACGAGAAGCTCCGTAATGGGGGGCATGAATTATCATATACAGGTTGATTTTGAAGATGGTATTTCCTGGATCGCCCGGATTCGCAGGTTCAATGCGACGTCGCCCCCTCCAGAACTTCGGGACTTGATTATCAGAAGCGAAGTTGCGACGCTCAAGTTCCTCCAGAATACTGAGATTCCCGCACCGAAAGTGTATGATTTTGCACTCGAAAACCCCGCAAATCCAATAGGTGTCGGATTCATCCTGATGGAAAAAACTTCCTGGGAAGTCTCTCAGGTGGTCGATGGCGACACTAGAACAACGGGACAAGATCACGGACCAGCTTGCAGATGCATTCATCGAACTCTCCAAGTATCCGTTCCCTGTATATGGCTCACTTGACACTCCCGGGTCGACTCAAGTTGGCGCCCTCGCTCAAGAGTCTCTTACCAATTTCGATGGGAATTCTCAGATGCATACGTCGGGACCATTCCGGACACTGAAGGACTACCACGAGGCTTCTATACAGCTGCTATTGAAACTGATCGTGCAGGGGGAGATGTACTCTGAGCGACTGATTGATGCCTATCTCGTACATCGATTCCTTCTCGACCTGATCCCACTCGTGCTGTCCTCGCAGCAACCAGGGGACGACAAGTTCTATCTGAAGCATGCTGATGACAAGGGTGATCATATCTTGGTCGATGAACACTTCAACATCACGGGCATCATCGACTGGGAGTGGGCTCACACCGCGCCCCCCTCTCTTGCCTTCAACTCCCCCATTGCATTCCTTCCCGTCAATGAGTTCTACGAGGGCAGAAACACCCTTGGAGATAATGAGACAACTTTTGCACACCAGCTTGAAGGAAAAGGCTATAAAAACCTTGCTCAATTTGTCTTGAATGGCCGACTGCAGCATAGATTCGCCTTTTGCTGCGGATATGACCTGGCTGATTGGGATGGATTCCTCGGTCTCTTTCGAGGGCTTCGAGATGCAGTTGGCGTCGATGCGGGCTTGGACTGGGACGAGTGGAAGGTCGCTGCTATGAAGCGATATCAGGGGGAAGTTGAGCTTCAAGGGCTTCTGGAGGCAGAAAATGATAAAACAATCTGTGATACATAAATTCAACTATCAAATTAAGCTAGAGCACCATGATACATGTATTGATATGCCAAAATAGTTTATTGCCGTCCAGCGTCCCCAAAGCAGGCATTACAGCTCATCGTAAAGCGGCACCAGTTCGAGGTGGGGCAGCTGCGCCGTTCTGGCGTCATATCGCACTCCGGACAATTGACATTTGTCCGTACAACGGTACCACAGACGCCGAAGGAGCGAGGGCAATGGAAAGGCGGAAAGAAACTGCGCGCTGATGGAAAAGTAGAAGGGGGGGGGAAGAGAAGAAGAAAAAACACCGAAATTTTCCTAACCTCGTCACTTCATCAATGTCCGGTCCAGAAACGACACTGCAACGTAGAAACGTTCGCTATGAACGTTATTGGTCGTCGACGGCGCCGGCAGTCACTGACACTTGACCCATCGACCCTCTCCCCACCTTTTGCCCTTGGGGGCCTTTTTTCCTTGCTCGGAATCACCCATTATTATTCCCGGGCGGTGATGCAGGTATTCACATACACCATTACATCCTTTCTGCGAGGCACCTCTCTCTGCCTGTTTATCTGATCATGCAGATCGTGGGGGCTTTGTCGCGATATACCCGCACAGTGTGACCGTTTTCCCTTCTATCCGGGAATCCTCCTCTTCAAACGTCGTGGCCAACTGCAGGCCGCATTTCGCGAGGACCCTCAGGCTTCCTTTGTTGTCCTCGGCCGCGATGGCCACGAGACACTCCTTGCTCTTGGGCTCTTCGCCGTCGCCAACGCCTTGAAGAGCATCATCCCGGACGATGGATTCCTTGACCACTTTCAACTCGACCTCTTCTCGGGGCAGGGTCCACCACGCGTCGACGAGGGCTTTCACAAGTTCAGTCGCGTAGCCCTTGCCCCAGGCCTCGCTGCGGAACATGTATCCTAGGGATGGCCAGCCAAAGTCTCCCCCCTTGGACTTGATACCTGAGATTCCCACCATCTCGCCCGTCTCGGCGATGCACACGGCTATTGAGTATGAATGGTCCCTGCCGTCAATGTCCCTCATCAGCACTTTTTTGCTCTCGTCAACGTCGGCATCTGGCCTGCCCTGTATCGACCACATCATGGTCTCGGGCTGGCTCCGAAGTGCGTGCAGGGCATCGACGTCTGTCTCGCGAAGGGCCCTTAGCAGGAGCCTCTCAGTCCTGATGTCAGTGACTGGGGGATACGGTATGGCTGGCAGGGTTGTCTTGACGGTCACCCATTCCATATTTGCTGTCGCATCTTGCTCGTTTGTCGGCGCCATTGCCTCGCTTCAATTCTTGCTCCAATTGAAGATGTTGTTGGCCTTGTGAATCTTCTGACAGGGATACGCAGCTGGCTGCAGCAGAGTGCAGATCGAAAAGCAGGGAGTTGGGGGCGAAGAAAAGAAAAGAAAAAGAAGAAAAAAACAGACGGGAAGCAAGAAGAATATGATTTTCTTTCCCTTTATATTCTTTCCCTTCATATACTATTCATATTCATGGAATGGATTGGTATCATGACTCATGCCCAATCCGGTATCGTCGTCGCTACCTTTTGGTGACCAAGAGGCTGACTACAGAATCCTGTCGTATCGAATGGGGCCATTTTCTCACCCTTTGAAAGGCGGACTCGATGCGGTCTTGGCATGGAGGAGACTCCAAACCCACCGAGACAGGACACACGTGTTGGTCCCTTCTTTTTTTCTTCCTGCAACCCTCGAGATGGGAATCAATCTACTGATTGATTCATGCTCGATGGCGAGAGAGCAAAGTGTGGAGTTTTTGTGTTAAAATGAACAGCCTGACGGTGATAGGGCTACCGTTAACTAGTGCGTGGTACAGAGTCACTGTCCACCGATCCGAACTACCCGTTTTACTCCGTATTTCTGCGACGTATTATGGACGGTGCTTACACTTTTTCTCTGCCCCCCCTCTCTCTCCTCATCCTGCCCCACCGACGGACCCTCCACCGAATCTCGACCGATTTGAACGGCGCCGTTTTCTCAAAACTGACTTGAGCGAGTCAATGACGATGTGACCGACCCTCGACCGCCGCGAGCAGCACTGCCGACGATACTCGGTCTGCTCACCCCCATTGACAATTAAAATACGATTTAATACAAACGCCACCTGAACGGGCGCACGCACTCCCGGAGCAGTACCATGGCCGAGGCCAAGCCGCCCAAGATTCTCAGCTGCGCAAGTTGCCGTCAGCGCAAGACAAAGTGCGACAAGATCCAGCCCGTGTGCACCGATTGCTCCAGGTTGGGTATCGAATGCGTATACCCCTCGCGAAAGCCCACGAGGCGCGCCCTTCGCCCTCGTCAGCGGCAAGGAGAGCTCATACAGCGCATTCGCCGACTCGAGGGCATCATTGGACAGGCCGACCCGGATAGGCTCCGAGAGCTCGACGCCGCTGACGCCGCCGCTGCCAATTCCACGACTACTTCTGTCACTGCGACCCCGCCTGTGCAGACTGGCAGCGGTGGCAGCAACCAGTCGCCAACATCGTCGTCTGGTGCCGCCCATCGGGCCGGCGCTGGTATCGCATACAGACCCAAGACGAAGAAAAGGCCAGAGGCGGGGCAAGCGAGCAACCGCTATCTCAGCGACGAATTTTGGAGCAATCTCTGCGGTGAGGTGGATGGCTTGAAGCACGTATTGGACGAGCCGTCTGATGAGGACGAGGACGAAGACTCGGACGATGACGACGACGATGGCGGTTCCGTTGCTTCTTTCAGGCACAACGAGCCATCGGCCTTTATATTTGGCAACACAAACTACCATGAGCAGAATAGTCTGGTACATCCGCCAACAGGGCTGATACTCAGTCTCTGGACCACCTACTTGTGCAATGTCGACCCTCTCTTGAAAATCCTCCATCGCCCAACTGTCAACGGCAAAATACAGGGGTATCTGAATGCGCCTCCGGGCAGCCGTCTGCCTGCCTCCACAAATGCTCTACTCTTCTCTATATACTTTGGCGCCGTCTCTACTCTGGGTGAGGGGGCGTCCCGCGAAAGACTAGGCCATTCTCAGGCCCCGTTAGCCACCAGCTTCCGTCTGGGCACCGAGCAAGCCCTCGCCGCCGCCGACTACCTCAATACCCACAACCTCGAGACCCTGCAGGCATTTGCCATCTACCTGGCGGTGCTGCGTGCGTCATCCATGGGCCGCGCCTCGTGGGTGCTCACCTCGTCGCTCGTCCGCATCGCCCAAGCCATGAACCTCCATCGCGACGGCGACGGCCACCGCTTCTCAACGTTTGATGCTGAAATGCGCCGCCGACTGTGGTACTCGATCCTGACTCTCGACATCCGCGCCGCTGAAGACCGTGGCACGGACGCCATCCTCACCTCGTCGTCGTACAACACGGCACCGCCGACCAACATTGACGATGACGACTTTGGCCCAGACTCAACAGGACCGCTCATACCCAAGGTGGGGGCAGCCGACAATATAGTAGGGCTCTGCTCCCGGCGCTGCAGCGCCCTCGGAGCTATTTTCCACCCTGGTGTCAACACGTCGGCGTCCCTACAGGGCAGGGGAGGGAATGGTCTACACACGGAGCATGAGCTGCTCGAAAACGTTCGCGGATTGGAGAAGGACTTCATTCGCAACGTGGATCCGTCCAACCTGAGCGCTCTGTACGCCTCCAAGGTGGCCCGTATGGTCATCCTCAAGGTCTGGCTCATGGCCAAGTACCCTTACTCTGCGCAGCCCACCGTGGTGACCATGAACGCCTCGCGCGAGACCATGCTGCGCACCGCCGTCTCCGTCATGGAGCTTTCCGAGAACATGGAAGCCCCTCCCTGGGAGGACCGCTTCGCCTGGCTGACCCGGTGCTACGTGCAGTGGCACCCACTCGCCGTCGCCCTGGCCGAGCTGTGTGTGCAGACAGAGGGCCACGTAGCCGACCACGCATGGCGAGTGGTCGAGCAGGTCTTTCCTCGGTGGAAGACACTCATTGCCGACTCGGCGCGAGGGTCACTTTGGCGGCCCATAAAGAAACTCTACAAGAGGGCCAAGGAGGCCAGGGCAGCAGCCAAGGGCCACAGCTACTTGTCTACCGACACCACCAATACCGCCACTGCCGCTATTACTACTACCAACACCACCCCCATCATGCCGCAGGCTACTTCGGCAGTTTCTACCCAGCCTCCGAACCATAAGACACTTCCCATCTCCGGAATGGGGTATATGGACCTCTTGCCCATCACGAGCACCCAGATGCCTCCGGAAATGATGTCAAGACCAGATTACATGGCCGTTGCAGACTTCTCGGACCCCTTTGATGTCGATAACGCCGATCTGTCCCATTTGTTCGAGTACCCTGGTGGTGGTGGTGGTGGGGGCGGCCAAGGGGTCCCTACTACAACGGCCTCCGCCGCCGCCCCAGTTCCCACCAACGGCTTTCCTGGACAGCCTGGGCAGCATCAGCAAACGGGTAATGGTGGACTGCCATTTGATATGGGGCCGTGGAATGAGTTTATTCATGATACGCAGATGGATTTTTCACCCGAAGGAAGTGCCGGGTATGATTCACTGTAGTCTAAATGCGTGAGAGAAAAAGGCGTTTTGGGCCATTGGAAGAAATACATATATATACGCATATAGTAGTAGTTGCATATAACACGATACCACTCACATGGAGTTTTTCCGCCGGTTTAATTTTTTTGTGGGCTTCTTACTAGCATTGTGTGAATAGTAGGATGGGGCCAGGCAAAATCCTTTCATGTATACTAACTGTACGAGTTGAAAGATAATAGAGTGAGGAAAAAAAAAAGGGTCATGTATGCATGTGTGTCAAGACGAAATGAATAGACACAATTTTGTTTAACTTGTTTTGTTTTTCATCAAAATTTTTTGGTTCATTTTTTCATAGCCCGATTTCTTTTTTTTTAGACCGAGCCTATGCATTTATATTTTCCATGACCCGTAGTTGAACACCATCCATCAAAAACCCAAAAATCCTCTCTTCTACCGCGTTAAAAAAAAGAAACAATTTTTTAAGCAAAGGTCGAGGGACGCGTGGCGCTGAAGATCTTCTTGGTGTTCTGCTTGGTGACGCGGTGGGGCAGGGGGAACTTGAGGTCCTTGGCGATGACCTGGCGGATGTAGGGGCGGCGGAGGTCGTCGGTCTTCTCGATCTCGACGATGCGGAGGATCTAGATCATTTTTGTCAGTACTTGTGTTATAAGAATGGTGAGAGAGAGGGGTGAAAAACATACGTGGATCGACCTGAAGCGGGCACGGTGACGGGCAGCCATGTCAGAGTACAGGGACTCGGCGGCGTCGGTGCGCGACATCTCACGGAACTCCTTGTACATGTTGTGGGTTCCGGAGCGGGAGTCGTAGCGGAGCCAGATGCCGAAGTTCTTGACCTTCTCGGGGTGCTTCTCGTGGATCTGGAGGGGTGGATATCAGTACTGATTCCATGCAAGTTTTTTTTTTTCGTCGTTTCCGTAGATTAAAAAAAATCCACGGACTGGGGAAGTACTCACCGTCTTGACGCTGACAATCTCACCAGTGGCCTTCTTGACCTTCTTGAGACCGCGGATGAAGTACCAGAAGCGGGACTTGGCGACCGTCTCGTTGGGAGCGAAGATGGTCATGCGGTAGAGCGAGGGCTCGGGGTTAGCCTCGGTGGGCAGGTGGCGCCCGATAACCTCGTATTCTTGAAGACGGCCTTTTTGTTAAAAACATGTTAGTTGATATTCATTGCTTTTTATCGAATGTCGGTTTTGTGTGTGCGCGCAGAAATAATCGTCATGTCGTCGTCGATGAAGAGAGAGAGAGGAGCGTTCGTTCGTCTGGCTTGTTCAACCAATTTTTCGTCATATTTGTGTGCGTTGTTCGTCGTAGCGGGGGAGTCTTCCCCCAGTCGCGTGGCAAGAATGATTTCCACGAAACGAACTTCCCAAGTCACCATGCGAGATGAACCATCACCATCCTCATCTTCTCTCACTGATTTGCGTTTTCCCGCTCCAGAAAGACAGGTGGTGATGGTCGTCCGCAGTGGGAGGAGGGGGCGGAAAGTCGTCTTGTGCGTCGAGTTGGCGGGGGATGGCGGCGGTTTGGCGCTCTCTTCATCGACGGCGAGACGGGTTTCTGGCGAGGAAAAAAAGATGCTGCGTTGGAAGAATAGACTTACCCATCTGGAAAGATTGTTAGTAAATCGGATTCAATTGCTTGTATTGTCTTGGTCTGGCGACTTACTTTGTCGGCTGGCTTATGTCGTCAACTACCTCGAAATTTGATGATGGCCGAAGTTGGGAATGAGTAGCCGCGATTTTTTTTTTGTGTGCGGGTAACGGAGAGAGAGGGCTAAAGGCACAAAGACGACGCAGGGCTTTGCACTGCTTTGTCATTGGTTGTGGGACCCCCACCCGACTCATAGTCACGTGAAGGGTCTTTCTTATCGCCATCGATAAAGCGACTGTGGGTCGCTATCGAAAAGGCCAATCAGAGGGCGGGGCAGTCACATTGGCCGGCAGGTTGAACGTTAGAGGCCCCCGTCACTCAAGGAAGCTTTATGTCGTATTATTACCGTGTTTGAATGCTTGCTTTACTTAGAGAGACTCCTCTCACATTGCCCTGCAACTGACTTCGATTTAATCACCATAATACCCAGACGATCCCATGGTTGTGTAAAGGGGAACCGTCGATTGCCTTTCCTCTTAGAGGCTTCTTGCCAAAGCTGATTACCGAAGTTTTTCCTCTACGTGCGTGCACTCATCACCTTTAGTCAACAACAACAAAGCCGTTCAGCAGCCGCATCATCAGTCTCACGCCATCATGAATGAGTTGTTTGTCGATTTTGCCAAAGCGTACAGCTCGAAAAATGGCTTCCTCCTGGCCCAGACCTTGACGCCAGTTCCGCTCCCGGGCCAACCGCACAGGCTGGCGCGAGTATGGCAAAGCACCAACTCTCACAGCGTCTCGGGTGATGTGAAGCACTTCATCAAGACCAACACGACAAGGAAGCATGGCATCAACGCTCAGGAGCTGGAGGCATGGGTGGCGGTTTACGAGGCGTACTGGGCGGCCCTAGGGGAGATTTTGGCCGGAGAAACTGGTCAGGTTAGTTGTCTGCTCTTTGGTCTTTGCCTACGTGTTGTCCCAGGCTTCCCTTTGATCTGGTTTGCTAACGTAGAGATGGTTACCTAGTCTTCGTGGACCAAAGTGTATGAGGCATGGAAGAATCTGGCATCCACGACCATCAGAGGCTACGGTAAGCCCGGCTTCGAGGCGTGGACCATACCCACCTTGTACATGATCGGCAAATATCTCCGGTTGTTCGCCATCAAGTCGGATGAGGAGCGCAAGCGCAGCTCGGCCGACGCGACGTCCAACTCGATGCTCATTCAGGACGATTTTGATCCCGAGGCCAATCAGCAAGCTCAGCTGCGAGATTGCGAGCAGCACCTGAAGCGACTCTTTGCGCTTTGCTTCACTGACCGGTTCGTATATTCCATTCCCTGCCCCTCGCACATGGGTGGTGGGTTCAACTCGACTACTGTAGCTAACGTGGGATTATTCCGCTTCTAATAGAAACGCACCAAGCCCAGAGGAATCACGACAATGGGGCACCTACTATTTTGTGAACCTGCTTTTCAAGACGTACTTCAAGCTTAACTCTGCGTCCTTGTCGCGCACCATCCTCACCAGCCTCAACCAGCAAAACACGTTGCCGGCACTAGAGGCCTTCCCCAAGTCACAGAGGGTCACCTTCAGATACTACCAGGGCGTCCTGTTCTTCCTGGAAGAAGACTACGTCCAGGCCGAGGCTCGGCTGAAAGAGGCGTGGAACCTGTGCGCGCACGACGCCAGGGACAACCTCGAGCGCATATTGACATATCTCATCCCCTGTCGGTTGCTGACGAGCCACAAGCTTCCGTCGGAGGAGCTCCTGAAGGCCTTCCCCCGTCTGGATGGGCTGTTCTCCTCCCTGGCCAAGTGCATCCGCCGCGGCGACCTTAAGTCGTTCGACCTGGCCCTCCAGAACGGCGAGGAGGTCTTTGTGCAGCGGCGCATCTACCTTACGCTCGAGCGTGGACGCGACATTGCCCTGCGCAACCTCTTGCGCAAGGTCTTTGCTATCGGAGGCTTTGAGGAGAAGAAGAACCCCGGTGATCCGGATGTGCGACGCACACGTATCCCCATTGCAGAGTTCCAGGCTGCAATCAGCATGGCCAGCGGTGGACAGGTCATTGACTCGGACGAGGTCGAATGTCTCTTGGCCAATATGATCTACAAGGTAAGCCTTTCTCCCGTGTTCTTCAGCCGATTTCCCTCTCTACAGACTCACTCATCTCTGACACACATGTTTCTTGCAGGGTTTAATGAAGGGATACATTTCACGAGAGCACGCTATGGTCGTCCTATCAAAGAGCGGGGCGTTTCCGGGAACAGGCATATGAACACACTGAGCAGCAGTAACCCAGCCAAAGCAAAAACAAGCGAATGATGAATATGAGTTTTATGACGTTGCATACGGAAGATGCGCTGCATCCGAGACGACGTGGCACTGTAAGGAGTCACCAAGAATAAGGACCGAGAGCAGTTATCGGTGTTACTCCTACTACAAAAGGTCTTGGCCCTTTTGGCCTGCGCCGATGCTGGCGTCATCACTGCCACTCTGATACCCCCCTATTGTAGAAATGAATATCAGCGCAAAAAGAAAAGAATAAAAAGGGAATGAAAAAAAAAAAAGAAATAGATACGTCACAAAGATGGCTTAATTGACCTTGTTACGTCGCACCCAACACAGTGGGCGGCCGAGCTGCCCTTTAGACCCTAGTCCGCACGGCCCATTCACGCGTATAAGTGCATGCAGCGCTGTCACACCGTGACTCACGGATCACACACTCTATACAAGAAGGAGTATATTAAGATCTTTCTTATTCACGGGGAATAGATTCCGGTACAGTTTTGTTTCACGCTAGAGTCTAGACCAAAGTGGGCAAGCCAAGTCTGCGGTCGAGCCCAGCCCAGTCAAGGACGGCGTTTTTTTGTCGTACTTGCACCGTTTTACACCTTTTGCACATATAGTGGTTTTGGATTATTGCATCTTTATTTTATATTGCTACTATTGGGAGACCTCTTGTAATTACACATTCTCTTTGAAATAAACGTAGTAGGATCTCCTGAGATGTTACAAATTCGTTGGCAAGGAGAAGAAATGACGAACAAAAGAGAAAAAAGACAGAGCTAAAAGGAAACCGTAGACGCCGTTGAAAGATCATTTTCCCTCCAAGATATCGTAAACACCGTGATAGAAAGAACAAAAGAGATCAGTACAAAGGAGATGAAATACAAATAAGAACAGAATAGTTGTACATGGCTTTCTTTAGCCCGAGAAGAAGAAGGACAATAAAAAGACGCCGAAAAAGAAGAAGAAGAAGAACTGAAGAAAATAAACCAGGAAAGAAGAAAGGAAAGAAATTAAAAACGCCGGTCAGTGTGACTTTGCTCTTGGAGTGGTTTGTTTCTTTTGCAAACCGGTCATTATGGTCTTGGAAGACAGAAGAAGGGAGTATCATGAAAAGGACAAGCAGAGGACAAATGGAAAAACAAAGGGAAATGGGGGTATAAATGATGCTTCTCTGGTTTCTTAGATGAAGCGGTTGGATCGTGGTGTGTTCCTATTCATGTTGATCAGCACATGCATATATACGAAGTTGTAGATGGTAGACTAGAGGGAGAAAACTCACGAAGCAGAAGAGACGTCGTCGACATGATTACTAAGAGCGACAAACAGGTCGAAGAAGAGCTGCGTGCCCCCGTTGAACATCTCGAGCTGCATAGTCCCGCTACGCTTGAAAGTCGATCGAGAGCGGATGATGAGGGCCAGGTAGTGCGCACGCAGCTTGGAGTCGCTATCGGGGGTATTGGCGTAGGCATATCGGGCCGAGGCAAGGATGGTGCTGCATTGGATACCTGATTCTGCAAAACATTTCCTCTCTCGTCAGTATTGCAAACATCCATCAGAAGTAAGAAGAAAAGAGAAGAGCAAGAGAAGAGAAGAAAAGGAAAAGAGGAAAAACTCACGAAGTCCTTGCTTCCGGAGGGAAATCTTCTTGAGATCCTCGAGCCCGTACCGTTCTGCAGCGCAGTAAATGACCGTATCCTTGAGGACATCGCCGTCCACGCCCCTGTGATAGACTATGCTCTCTGCAGTCGGGGCGTTGGACGTGGCACCTCCGCCGCCGCCGCCGCCAGCCTTGGAGGACAGGTCCTCCAGCTCGTACGAGTTCCTCCGCTTGTTGTGCACCAACCTGGGGAAGTAGTCCCCCTTGTAGAGGAACTCGAGAACGGAGCTAAAGGTCTCGGGCTCCTCGTCGGGGAGGGAGATGCGTCGGGTCACTGGGTCCATGTAGCCTGTTCTTAGGGCGTTGGCGAAGAATGGGCTCGCGCAGAGGACGTCTTCGTGGGCTGCGAACAGTCGTTGCTCTGAGCCGACGACGAGAGTGACGATGGACGAGGTTGAGGGGCTGTTTTCGAAATTGAAAATCATGTATTAGTCTTGGAAAATACAAGTGATAAGATGGAGAGAGATGAAGGGAAGAAGAGAATATATACCTGGTTGGAGGAGGAGCATCGGCCATGGAAATACTGGCAGATACGCTGGTGCCTGTTCGTCGGTGATGACGAGACGACTCGTGACGCTTCTTGGTGACGCCGCTGTCCTTGCTGAATGAAGAGGTGGACTTGGCCGACTTGTGATGATGGCCATCTCTCTTGGTGGAGAAACTCCTGTTTGTCTTGTCTTGCAAGACACGGCTGTTGGAAGAGAACATGATGTCGAGTTGTGTTTGTTTGGAAGAGTTTTTTATTGTGTGTGGTTTTTTTATCGAGAAGAAGAGAAGAGAAGAAAAAGGAAATGACGCAGGAAAGAAAAAGAAAAAAAAAGAGAGAAAAGGCAAGAATCCAGAGCCTGATATAAGAGGAGAGAATAATCAATATCGCCGAGGCTTACCTGCAGGACTTCCAATCACAGGAGAGAGGAAAGAGAAGAGAGAGGGAGGAAAATGATTAGGTGGTGGTGTGCTACTGCAGAGAGAACGAGGCGGCCCATGAATTTCTTTTATACGATGAAAGAAAGAATGCACGGTGCGGGCAGAGAGATAAAATAATAGTTGCCTACTACAGCCCGTCAAAGACATCAATGTTACAACACTTAACCCCCTGAACAGGCTCAGCAAGGCGGCGAGGCTACGTACGCACTAGCAGTGCCTATCAGTACTACTGCTACCCAAAGAAAAGTAGTGGTACGACTAGTTGACAAAAGTACGAGTACACAAGAAGTTGGTGATGGAGTCAAGTTACCAGACGCGAACCTATCAAGTGGACGCGTCGGGGTGAGGGGAGGGGGAGGCCCATGCGTTGACGCGTGGGCAACGCCATATCACGTGCATGGCTTTACTACCCTTTGAGCAACTCTCTCTTGGCTTTCTTTCCCTCCCGTGGGTCGTATTTTAAATTACCCCCCGTGGATACGAGTGACTCATGTACTTACGGGGAGATACAGGGGGAAGACTTAGCTGTAGGGAGTATTACGGAGTACGGGCAGGGAAAACAGGAAAGAAACGTTGGCGGTGCCAGAATGTCAGTCAGCCAGAACGGGGGGAGACCACCGGGATAACAAAACATGGGTGAGGCGTCGAGTCAGAGAAGTGGAAAAAAAAGAGCAAGGCTGAGTACAGCCAAGAACAGGGGTTTAAAGTACTGATACTTGCCATACTCGGTCTCTGGCTTGTATGGATTAGCCGAGAAGAAAAAAAGCATTGTTCTGATTGTACTCCGTATTACCGGGGAAAGCGTGAATAATGCATTACTGTCCCCCTCTTAGCAAACAGGGATCTCACCTGTAAGATACCTGTAGCAGGCTGTATATCTCCTCGATCATGGTGCATACGCATCTCGTACATGAAGTCCAATACAAATTGCATTACATGCTCCAGATAAAATACCAGCTGCATGGTCCTCAAGAATGAGAAGAATCAAATGCGTATTATCTCCACCGGGGGTATCATCTATTACAGCATCATACAAATACACAGTTGGATCGGGTTCCTTACAAAAAGAGAGAGAGAGAGAGACATGTCGCCCCCCTCATCGTTGGACGGCGACCAGGATCATTTCATCCTTGTCCAACACCCCCACAAACACAATACTGGGATTTGTTCACGCTCTCCATCTCCTCAATAAGCCATACTAAAGCCTTGGAGAGAGAAAAAAGAAAGAGAAGGAGGAGGGGGGGATAATCCCAGTCTCATGGTTCGCCATGTCTTGGCTCAGTACTAGTACCAGTGGCAACATGGCCATGGGTCCGAGCTCGTGCTCCCTCCACGGCCGAAGCCACAGATTTCGCAATGGCCTCCTTGCCCTGCATCCGGATGATGGCCTCGTTGTGCAGCGCCCCGCGCACCTTGACCTGCTGCACCGACAGCCCGAGGTGTCGACATCTCTGGTATAGCGTCTCGCCCTGCTCCGCGGGGACTAGCTCATCTTTCCCAGCGTGGACCAAGTATACGGCCGGCCGTGCTGGTGCACGCATTTGGCCTTGTTGCTTCTGTTCCGCCGAGGCAATGACGCCGAGGTTGGCCCAGCTGTCCATGTAGTTCCTCAGAAACGGCCACAGGTACTGGTATGGTAGCCAGCGCTGGGGGTACAGAGCCGTGAGCATGGCGCGCGTCGAGACAAACGGTGTTTCGAGTACCAGCGCGTCAATTGGCATGGTCTGCGTCGCGGCAGCTAGGTTCGTCGCCAGACCACAGCCTATGCTCTGGCCGTAGAGGATGACGACAGGCTGCTGCTCCTGACCCTGTTCGTGTTGTGATTTCGTATGGTGTAGCTCGGATAACCAGCGTAGTGCAGCCTCGGAATCCTTGTTTATGCCCTTCTCGTACGGTCGGTCGTGGGATGTCCAGTACCCGCGGTAGCTGAGGCCTACGAACGTATAACTCGATGTCGGGTCGGTATCGCGTAATCGACGAAGAACCCACGAGAGGTCAGGTAGACGGGGCGGCAGGGAGGAAGCGTTGCCTATTCGCCTTGGTGTTAGCACACATCCATCCCATACTGTAGCGGTACTATATGACCAAGAAACTAACCCTGGAAATACAGAATATAAACAGGCGTGGCACCACCACCAGCCTTGGAGTTGGCCGCCTCGTCCTCGCTGACGCACAGGGCAATCTCAGTCCCATCCAACGACCTGATCCTCTCCTCGCGCCACTGCACGCCCCGACACTCGCGCGCCACGTCGGCGATCCGCATGCTGCGCGCATTAGGCGGCATAAACGGGTTATAGATGATGGCATTCTGGAACAGCACCATCATGACGCACTTCCACGTCCACAGGGCCAGGAACAGGCCCGTGAAGATGAGGGGCGGCGCAACAAACGGGAAGAGGTGCAGGCAACGTCTTGGCGGGGACAACCACGGCCTAGACCTAATGCTACCCATCCCTACAGGTAGACGGGGACGGGCCGTCGTCGTCGTCAATGGTTGCGGCCTCACCACATTATGCCTGGCTGCCCAGCTGGACGGTCGGAGAAGGAGGGGGGGTGGGCGCGTGTGTCGAAGCCATGGGCAAGGCATCGAGAGGAGATGGGGATTTGGCTTTCTTCTGCTGCAAAAAAAAAAAAAAAAGGAAATAACCTAAACACCAATCAATCAAATGAATCTCTCTCTCTCTCTCAAGGCAACGTCATTGTGATAAGGTTCCACCCCGAAGCTGTCCTGCCGTCTGTGAATGTAACTAGTTGGAAAGAGAGAGAGAGATAGAAAAGTGTGGGGTGACGGGGTTGTGTCATCATCAGCAGCTAAAAGAAGAAGAAAAGAGCCGTGGATGGGGGATTCTTTTTGGTGGCGCATCACAAACAGCCTACGGAGTACAGCCGGGAAGAAGTGACCCGCCCCAGCTGCCAACTCAAAATCTCCCCACTGGCCACTCTCTTTCTCTCTCTCTCTCTGTCTCTGTCTCCTCCAAGACTTTGATTTTCTTCTCCATCTTTAAGTTTACAAATCAACCAACAAAAATATCGACTTTTCTCAATCCTGGATATCAACATTCTTGATTTGTGCATCATCTCTTCTCATAGGACTTGACTCTCTCTCCCCGCGCCGCCCCGCGAAGAAAAAAGAACCCCTCCTTCTATTTCTACTTACCAACCAAAATCATGTCAACGACGACGGCCCCTCCGGACAAAGAGGGTGATGGTCATGCCAAGATCGAAGTACCAGAGAATCACCACCAGACACACAACGATCAAGATGAGCCTACGAGCCCTGGGATGAAGAATAGTAAAGGATGGGATGGGAAGCTGCGCGTACCCAAGTCGGCCGTGCTCGCGAACCCCGAGGCCCTGACGGATGAGGAGTACTCTGATGACGAGAATGTCATGGAGGGCGAGGAAATTGCAGCTGATGAGGGTAAAATTATATCCTCCTTTCTGCTTTTACGCTTCGAGAAATTCTAAAGGAAGATAAAGGAAAGAAGAAGAAGAAGAAGAAGCTCATGCTAACCCTCAAAAATGATCGACAGACCTCCTCGGCGACGAAGAATCCGACACAGACGAAATCATGTGCACGCACTCGCGCGTCGGCTCCATCGCCTCACTAAACCTACAGCGCTTCCACAAGGTGGTGCGCATATGTCTCCGGCAGAACAGCATACAGAAGATGGACGGTCTGGAGGGGATATCGTCGCCGGCGCTCGAGGACCTAGACCTGTACGACAACCTGATATCGCACGTGCGCGGGCTGGATAGCCTGACGGCCCTTCGCAGCCTGGACCTGAGCTTCAACAAGATCAAGCACATCAAGAACATCAACCACCTCGTCGAGCTGCGCGACCTGTTCCTCGTCGCCAACAAGATCAGCACCATAGAGGGTCTCGAGGGCCTCGACAACCTCAAGTCCCTCGAGCTCGGGTCCAACCGCATCCGCGAGCTGCAGAACCTGGACTGCCTGTCCAACCTCGAGGAGCTCTGGGTCGCCAAGAACAAGATCACCAGCCTCAAGGGCCTGTCCGGCCTGCCCAAGCTGCGCCTCCTGAGCATCCAGTCCAACCGCATCTCCGACCTGTCCCCCCTGGCTGACGTCCCCTCCCTCGAGGAGATCTACCTCTCCCACAACATGCTCGAGTCGCTAGAGGGCATCGAGTCCAACGTCAAGCTCACCACCATCGACATCTCCCACAACAGAATCTCCAGCCTCAAGGGTCTCGGCCCCCTCTCCAAGCTCGAGGAGCTCTGGGCTGGATACAACCTCGTTGCAGACTTTGCTGGCGTCGAGCGCGAACTGGCAGACAAGGAACACCTGACTACCGTGTACTTTGAGGGTAACCCCCTGCAGCTGCGTGCTCCCGCACTCTACAGGAACAAGGTCCGGTTGGCATTGCCGCAACTCAGTCAGATTGATGCTAGTAAGTTCTTTTTCTGTCCTCTTACGCTGTTGATGCCTTCTTTGACACTCGATCATGTACTAACACGCACAACTCGCAGCCTATGTCAAGGTATAGCCAGTCTAGTTCACTTGCTTGTATTCCTTTTCTTTTTTTCGCTCTTTCTGTTCGCGCCTCATATTGCTCTATAGCTTTCGACAGGTTGGATTCAATTTGTAGCATGGGTTAACAAAGGCTACCCTCTTCCCCTCCCCCCCACAAACGGCGTATAATATTGATGAGACAACAAGACTTTTTGGTTCGGAATCTGTATTCTAAGAAAACTACCATATATTTCAGACATGATATCCTAGCTTTTTTTTTTTCATTTTTTTTTTTTTTCAAGAAATTATTTTTTGATTCGTATTTCGACATTGATATCAAGGTATTATAGTACTAATTCTAACAAAAACAACAAAGACGCTTCATCCTTCTTAAAACAAAGAACACCCCCTTTCCAAATATAAACACGCTCAATTGGTATAATCGCAATAACACTGTCCAGTACCAGCCTGAACGCCGACGATAGCATCCCCCTGGGGATCAGTACACTCCGGCACCCCCGACTCAGCATCCTTACTCTGGACAATCTCCGCGCGGGCCGGCCACGACGCAAAGTCCGTACTAGCAGCCTTCTTCTCCCCCACACCCTCGGTCCCATTGCTACTCTTTGAGGAGGAAGAGTACCGCCCCGTCCAGAGCGTAGCCTTAAACTTGGCTCCGGAGAAGTTGCACGTGGACTTGGTACCCGTCGCGACACTGGCGAGCAGATCCTCCGTGGGGACACTGACAGTCCTGTCCATGTCGAACTCGAAGACGAGACGCTCCTCCGGTCCCTGGGGGTCAATCACGGCAGCAGTGAGGTTGGCGAAGCCAGGGGCGAAGGCGTTGTCGTCCGAAGAGACGGTGTAGGGCAGAGACGACGAGTTGTCCCCGCTGCCGTAGATGGTCCACCGGAAGGATGTGGTCTCGTCTGTGCCGTTGTTGTTGCACTGCCACGTTGACGGGTTGGACGTGCATGATGTTGAGGTCTGGTTCAGCGTTGTGCGGACCGTGTAGGATCCTGCTGGGTAGAAGGGGCCGTCTTGGACCTTTGTCGTGTTTGTGGGACTGCTATGTCGTCACTTTTGTTAGTCTTGCGTTTTTTCTCTCATATGGAAAAAGTTGGTCACTGATATATAACAGGATAAAAGAAACGTACCTGGTATCATTGTCTTGGCTGCCGTCACCCCTTCGCCCCTCGAGACCGAGAGTCAACCCCACGGCCAGAGCGACAGCCATACCGATCATGAACAGTCCCAACCCACCGAGGAGGATCCACTTGGTCGAGCGACGACTGCCCACCCACCCGGGCAGACAGCCACACCACACCTTGTCCCTCCTGCTCCCCCTCTTCTCCTGTCGTCGACCATACTTCTCGGGCAGATACAGCGGGAGCTGCTTCTTGTTGTCGTTGCCGCTGTGCTTCCTCCTGAAGTCGCTCATGTCCGAGTCCGACTCGCCGCCACTGCTGCCGCCCCTGGTCGTGCTCACGCTGCCGTTGCGGTACTTGGGCGGCGGGAAGGTGATGGGGAAGTAGGGCGGTGGGAGGGACATGGCGACCGTAGAGGCCGAGGGAGGTCTCTCAGGTGAGGCGTTGTTGTTGCTGTTGGCATTGGTGTTGGTCTCTTCACTGTTTTGGCCACCATAGCTTGCTGCTGCTGTCGAGGCCCTGGGTCGACCACCACCAACGGGGACACGTCTGGGAGCCTTTTGCGGAACACGGAGAGGTGTGCGTGGCCATATGATAGATTGATGCTGAGGCGGAGGCTGACCCATGGTCCATGTCTGACGGTGTTGAGGCGGTCTGGGATGCTGCTGTTGCTGTTGTTGGCGTTGCTGGTCCTCGTCCTCGGGTGCTTCGCTGGTCTCGTCCTCTGCGATGGATGGTAGCCAGGGCGCTGACATGAGGGAGCTCCGCGAGCCAGGTCTTGTCGGGGGTTGGACTGGGCCCGAAGGAGGAGGAGGAGGAGGAGGGAGGGCACCATCACCGGCTGTGCCGGCTGCCAGGGCTGTTGCTGTGGCCATGGCTTGTCTGTGTGTGCTCTCGATGAGGGCTAGACTGCTCCTGTTGTCCAGAGATGTTGCGTATGGCGAATTATCAAAGTAGTAGTCTGGTACGTTGTTGGTATCCATAATGGTATGTACAACTTCTTTTCCTTATTCTTCTTCTTTGCTTTTTACTTTGTTCGTCGTTTGGAAGAAGGGAAAAAAGGGGACATCTCCTGTCATAGAAGGAGGGTTACATGCTCGGGATTATATATATTTCTTAGGTTTCTTTTTCCCTTTCCTGAAGGGGAGGGGGGGAGGCCTACACCTTTTCGCCTCCCCCTTGGATATTGCCATGATGGAGTCTGGTGGTGATGCAGAGAGAGAGAGTAAAGAACAAGGTGGGAAAGAATTGGAGGGAGGATAGACCGATATAGTAGATGCTGCATTCCGGTCGGTTGGTAGATTTCAAACGCTACGACCCAATCGGGTTGACACTTTTTTTTGACCATTGTCTCACTTTTTTTTTCGGTGGTGAAGTGTAGGTCCCTTTTTCTATTTTTACAGTGTTCCCATAATGTTTTAGTGCTGCCATCATGTTACAGTGTTCCCATTGTGGTAAGAGAAATAAAGCAATAGATTCGTACTGAATTCCTTCTTCTCTTCAAGGGGGTGTGTGTGGCCAGGGATGGTGGGGTTGAGGGTCGTGACACAAGGGAGGGGGGGGATAATAGCCGACTACTACTGGGAAGTATTGGACTTTGGACTTGACAGCCCAAGGGCGAGGACAGGTAAACCTCTTTTTTTCTTTTCCCCGAGTGGATCGATATCCCAGAGTGAGTATTGATATTGGTGTGATTGACATTGAGGGCAGAGATTTCAATTACCTCCTCCAAAACGTCATGTCCATACAAATACACAGGTAGTACTACTAGTCCCAGGTCATCCCGCGACATTGTTGCCTATAGATGACTATTTCTCCCCCCAACTTTCATGTGTGTAATAATCGTGTATTTTACTGTATGTATACAACAGATCTTGGTATATCGAAGTGAAACAGGAAGAAAACAGTATACAGATGAGAGAAAGGAGTCTACGCTTCCACCTCCTCAGTCGTCGCCTCCTTCTCCTCCACATAATCCGGTGCCTCGAGCGGTTCTGCCCCACTGTGCTCCGTCCACACTGACGCCAACTCCTCCTCAATCTCCTTCCTCCTCTTCTCCCACTCATCCACCTGGGACAGTCTCTCCCGGAGAACCTGCAGCTCCTTTTCCGTCTGGAGCTTCTCCCTCTCTGTGCCGATGCGCTCAAACTCCCACCCGTCGGGGCTGTCTTCCTGGCCCAGGACGAGGTTGAACTGGTGGTATTTCTTCAACGAGGCGCGTGTCGACACCGTGATCAGAGCTGTGTTTCACCATGATGTCAGCAAAAGAAAGCAACAATGAACCCCCAAGGTAAAAACGAGGAGGCAGCCCGCCCGAGAACTTACTTATTCCCTTCTCCTTGCACGTCTCATATAGGAGACCCTCCACGTCGCTAGACACGGCACTGGTCCCCTCGTCAATGATGGCATACTTGGGCTCGTGGTACAGCAGACGCGCGAAACCCATGCGCTGCTTCTCACCACCACTCAATACGTCCTTCCACTCCTTGCGAGTGTCCCACCCCCCTTCGCGGTCGGGCAGGTAACCCAGCTTAGCCTCCTCGAGCACCCTCCTCAGGTCGTCCTCCGACTTATGCTTGGCCTTCATGTCGACGTGCCCATCTGGGTAGATGACTTGGTCGCGAAGCGTCCCGGGGCTGAGGTACGGCCGCTGAGGGAGGAACATGATGCCGTCCTGACCAATGTCCTTGGGCAGGCTCACCAGGCCGCGGTAGACGGGCCACAAACCGGCGAGGATGCGAGCAATGGCACTCTTTCCTACGCCGTTGGGTCCGGATATCTGGTAGTTTATAGGTCAGTAAAGGAGAAAGGGAAAAAAGAAAGAAAGAAACAGGATAAGCACTTACCAATAGATGCTCGCCACTACGAACAATCATCGACAGCGACTCGAGCAGCTCATCGCCGCCCTGGGGCCACAGACCCGGCGCCACAACAGGGACATGCTCGAACCGCACGCCGTCAAAACCCTTCTGGATGGTTCCCTGGACGTCAGATAGAGAGTAGAGCTCGTTCTGCCCGGTTCGGCGGTAGTAAGCGTTGGCGTGGGACCGGTGAAGCGTCGAGATGAGCGTGTACACCCTGCTCGTGTGACCCGCCAGCTCCGAGAGGTCCTTGATCGAGTACATCATACGGCCACCGGCATCGGCGAGGGACAGCATGAGACGCTTGTTAGTGATGAACTCGCGCATACGGTTGCGTTCCCTGCCGCCACCGCCGCTGCCGCTGCTCTTGGGAGAGATGCCAGCCATCTCGGCAGCACCGCCAACACCGCCCCAAGCGGGGAGGAAGACGGGCAGCGAGGCGAGCAGGTAGCCGTAGGCACTCCAGCTGTACTTGAGGATAAAGTCCTCGAGGATGTTGTAGCGGATCTTGAGCATGTAGATGCCCTCCATCCAGCTCTTGAGCGACTTGAACTCCTTGTTGAGGAACGTCTTCTCCATGTCGGCGCCGCCGTAAAAGGCCACCTCCTCGGCGTTGGCAATCAGACGGGCATGCAGGCTGCGGAAGTCACCCTCCCTACGACCCTCTACGGCCTTGAGCTTGCCAAAAGGAGGGGATAGTCGTCGGAGAATGCTGGCCGTCAGGAAATAGTTGCTCAAAAGACCTGTCAGGGCCAGCGGACCGAGGGACCGGTACAACTGGAAGTTGAAGACGCAGAGGTCGACGAATGGTTTTCCGAGAGACGAGTACAGGTTGGCTGCCGAGGCGCAAAAGAGGGTCAGGTCCTGGGTGATGAATTGGTCGGCGCCCTGGCCCATGCCACCGTCCAGGTTGGACAGCTTGTAATAGTTGAGATTGTCGTTGAGATACAGATCGTGGATGTACCGTGTTAGACGAGTCCGGAAGGCAATAGACACCTTGGACTCGAGGAACTTGATCATGGCGTTGGTGTAAGAGGCGAATCCTCCCAAGCCACACCACTATACCCCGTGTCAGTACAACATTTATACAGCTCCAGGATTGAAGCACAATCTTACCTTTGTGATACCCCACATGAACGCCTTCCCGTTTCCCGCAACGAGGTCGCGCACAATCTCACCGTCGAGACGCGCCACCACGAGCGACAGATACGTCCTAAGCATGAGGAAGACGCCATGGCTGAGGAGCAGACCAGCCTCCTTGCTAGACCAGCGCGGGATCATGATACTCATGAGGCTGAGGAACTGGTGCAGGAAGGCGAGGTTGAGGCCCGGCTTCGTCTGGGCCGAGGGAACGGTGCCGTCGCCGAGCCCCGACACGCGCGGGGGGTTGAGGAACAGGCGGCGGTGAGCCTCAAAGGTAAGGGGCTTGGTGTTGTTGATGACAACTTTGGCCGTGCCGTCCTTGTAGGGCACGTAGATTGTGCGCGAGCCGTCCTTGTTGTGCAGCCACGAGTTTGTGCGCACCAGCTTGCGGCCCTGCTCGCGCTCATGCCGACGGTTCTTCCACACCCGCCTGCCTCCCTCGGCACCCAGGATGATGGAAGTGGCCAGGAACAGGGTCGCGAGGATCCGCGTGAGTCTCGATGTGGAACGGAGCCGTGTGCGCAGCTTGCCGGACCATTTCTGGATGAAGGCGGCCAGTGCGTCTTGAGTCACAGCCTGGCGGAGCGTTGATTGCGTCGCCATGGTCTTTTTTATTTTTATTTTGCGGGGATTCGATTTTATTCTTGTCTTCTTTTTGCTTCAATATACAGCCGTTGGACCTCTTCCCCAGACTTGGGACGGTCGGTTACTGGGGAGAGAGCATGGGAGATGGGGAGCTCTGGTCCGCTTGATTCTGCTTTTCGCCGGTGATTGAACGTGGGGTAGGGCTTCGGTCGTGGTTGTTGTTCTTTTGAGGGAGTTGTAATAGCCAGTAGGGCGATGGCTAGATTGATGGGAACGTTGGGGAACGGGGAACGGGGAACATGCCGTCATGGCTGGGGGAAGGTGGCATGTGAATGTCCGAGGTATCTGGGGTAAAAGTGTGGCGGTGCTTGGGAATATGCGCCACATGACACTGTCTCTAGCCACATACACACACACGTCCACCGAGCTCACGATTGAACAGCTCCAACACATTTCTCTCTGCCTTGGTCTCTACTTCGTACCAGCAACAGAGATAATAGCAGTATGCATTTGCGGGTAAGCATATAATGAACAGCAGTTTCTAAAAGCACCGTACGGAGTACAAAGCGATGGCTCGGTATATTGCCGTGCTTCTTTTTTTGTTATCTTACCCTGCACTAGGTGGATTTTGAAAGCTCACGTGTTAGACAGGTGATTAAACGGGCACGTGCGCTTTTGACATGATGCATGCTACCTGTGCTCACGTGGATCATGGCATATACGATATATCCGTAGATGCCGGCCATGATTGCGTGTGTGTCGAAACTTGAGCTTCCAAAAGCCGGGACCAGAGAGTTCTTTGGGTAATGCTTCGTTGTGATTGATAAAGTTCAATACTACGAGTACAACCATCTGGTATTAATGCGCTACGCGCCCAGGCGCTCAGGCCATTAACCAGCTGTTTAGTACAAATAGTGTAGCTCCACTGTCTGTATCCGAAAGACATGGAGGCTCTGTAATATTCTGTAAGCCGACCTGGACCCACCAATGCTCCTTCCCCAAAACAAGGAGTGCCGTAATATTAGCAGCGTATTACAACGTACGAGTACTCCGTACAGGCAGGGAATTGTTCTCTGCTCTTTGTCCCCAGGCCTCTCCCCAGGACTCGTACGCTCTCTCGAGCAATGGAGAAGAACAAAAGTTACGGAGTACGGAGTACACAGAATTTCGTTTTAATATTAGAAACGTCCTGCTGGTGTGATTAGGTTGGGGAGCACTTGGTAGCGGCAGGAAAGCTGGGCGCTAACAGGGCCAATCATACAGGCACTCACAAGTCGTGGGGTTCGGCTCTCCGCTTCCTGACCGGATTCATGCCTTTTCGCATCACTCTGTACAGATCAGAGCACTTTGTATGGATGGCTCAATGTTCATGGATCCCGTGCGTACAGTACGAGTAAAGACATGCAAGACCTGCAAGGCTTGCAAGAAAAGCAAGAAAAAAAAAAGCAATTAATACTACTCCGTACTCGAGGGGTTGATACAACCGTCAATTATAACACGGAGTAATGGTCGTATATTACAGCCACTGTATTACTCCATACTAGTACTCCGTACTGTAGTAAAATACTCCGTACGAGTATGGATGTACTCCGTACTACTACTCGTACTAGTCCTGTGTGGCTGGGAGAACGGGCGGCCAGGGTGGAGCAGCCTGGTACGAGTAACATTGATCCCCTCCCTCCCTCACCCCCCCTACGAGGTACTCGTCCTAGGTACTCGTCCTCGTACCCTCCTCTTTCCTTTTCTCTCTCTCTCTTCTCGACGTAATAAATTGCCCACGAGGATGGATGATTCTGGGCAGCGGATGTTACCTCGGGGGGTGCAATGCCCAGAGTAGGCAATGGGACCCACGATGGCTGCAGTGTCTCCGCTAAATCATCATACGGGGAGGCATATTCTGTTCAGGATAGTAGGACTTGGGAAAGAAAACAAAAAAACAATGGCGACTCGCTCACTGTTGTTCATAACTTCATCATATACTCTTGTCCGTGGCGCCAGAGGTTGCTTGCGGCTGACGGCACTTATTGGAGTTTCCTCATAGCGGGAACAAGGGGCAAGAAGGCGACGCTGCAGCGGTGGGCGG
The DNA here is from genome assembly GCA_900188565.1 of Geosmithia flava. Lineage (NCBI taxonomy): Eukaryota > Fungi > Ascomycota > Sordariomycetes > Hypocreales > Bionectriaceae > Geosmithia > Geosmithia flava. Next base: position 63,055 of record FYEV01001626.1, on the reverse strand, counting down.
ATGTCTTCATTGTCAATCTTCAGCTAGCGAGTCTTGGCGTTGGGAGATTCATTGACATGGGGGGGATGGAAGGAAGATGGGAAAGTATCACGAGATAGTAAGAATATTGCGCATATACACACTGTACAACCAAATTATCGTAGCATGTACAGTGTTAAATGTAAGTCTTGATACTGTATTAGTTATCCACATATCATAGTCCTTCACCCCCAAGTCTTGGCTAATCTCACGTCCATCTCCACTCTTCCATCCTCTAACCCTCTAACTCCCCCCCCCGAAGCTCAAGCGTCCTGTGCTTGCAGCAGCCCATCCCCGACAACCAGGATTCTTCTGTGGACCGTGGACAAGGTGCAACAGAGAAGGAGAGAAACCCAGAGAGAGACACCAGAGACATTTTACCCGTTTATTATTACCTTTTTGCCTTTTTCTTGTATCCTTTGGCCGCACGCTTTCTGCGGCTTTCACCTTTTGTCAGTCCCAGTTTTTGTCTCTGTCGGGTCTTGATCCGCGCCTTTCTCTTTCTTCTTTTCTCCTCAAGGCTCCTTTACCTGTACGAGTAGGACTTTGGACTCCTGGCGCGTGCACACACCTAACAGAGAGCACGAGTACGGAGTAATACGCCACCAACCAAACCAATCAACCAACCCCCCCCGACCCTTTTTTGTCTCCTCTGTCTCTCTGCCTTAGTCACCGCTTCAGCGCGAAAGAGCAGCAGTAGCAGCAGCAACAGTAGCAGCCCGAGGACCCTCGTTTCCCGCTCCACCCCCCTCCTTTGTCGTGGCGGCGAGCGATCGGCTCTCTCATCACTGTGTTTTTGTTTTATTTCATTTACGCCTCTTTTTTTTTATTCCTCTCTCGACTCCGTCCGCCCAGTCATCCACCCTCGTTTCTCGTGGTGTATTTCTGCCTTTGCGGCCGTCTCCCCCCAGCTGCTCCATGCTAGACGCCTCGCGCACGCTTCGTCTCGGCCCGACCGCGCGACAATCTTAACCGGCTGACTGACTCCTTTCGACCTCACCAACGACACGAACAACTGCTGGTCCTCAATACCGTGACTCGGAGAAGGAAATTCATTGCAATCTTCACTTGTCGTCGCAAAATATCCGAGTTGGCGTCTTTGAGCTCCGAGTTCATTTTCGGGGGCAGGATCGGGCATCTTGCAAACACCCCCCCTGGATACCGTTAGCCCGCATCAAGGTAAGTTGCTTTCATTTCGTGCCTTTGGCCAGGTGCGCACCCACTGCACCCACTCTTACCTGTTACGCGTGGCACGGCGAACGCCTTTTGCTCGTTGCGAATGGTTGGAAGGTTCGCTATTGCAACTCCCCAGAAAGCATGTGCCTGGCCCTCCTCGAATGCTTACCCAGTTCACGCGGCGGCAGAGTGATAAAAAACTAACGCGTCTTTTGCCCGGACAGCGTGTCTGAGGAGCTTTATTTCCAACACTCACGGCCAGTTATAAGCAGGCCAGTCAAACTCAACATGTCCGAAGACAGGGGCACATTGGTGCCGGAGGACGGCGGAGCCGCGAAGAAGGATACCGGCCTGCTCAAGGTCCCCTCGCGATCCTCGTCGCAAAACAACAACAACAACAGCACCAACCAGCAATCCTCGCCGACTTCCACCGGGCTCAGCGGAGCCACTGCCAACGATCACCGCAACAGCATAGGCGGACGGTCCAAGGACTCCAAGGGGAGCTTTCTGGGACGCCAGCGCAACGGCAGTGCCTCGAGCCGGACGGCCGGCGGAAACCGCACGACAAATACCGAAGGTGACTCGCAGCCAAGCTCGCCTATTCAAAAGCGGAAGAAGAAGAAGAGTGGGGGAATCCTGTCATTTCTGGGGTGCTGTTCTAGCCCTGACGATGGTAACACGACAGAAGGAGACGGCGACAATGTGCACAAACTGCAATCGATACCCCAGAGGCCGCCCACGTCCAAGCCCAGGACAGCAACCCCGAAAGAGCAAGACGGTTCTCACAAGGCGACAAACGAAAAGGACGTCGCGACTACGGAGAAGAATGAGGAGCAGACCATTTCGGGTGGCGACGCCGACCGGATAACGCCCGCCAACGGCGAGCCCTCGGGTCAAACCATGGCGCCGTCTGTGACTGTGGAGCCTCCCAAGCCCCAGACGGAAAACGCAGAGTATGACCACGGCCACAACAACACCGCCGCTCACGACGGTGACGCCATGCAGGATGTCATCACCGAGGAGGAGCACGGTGCTGTCGACGCGACGGCAACAGACGAGCACAACGCCAGCACAGATGTCCCCGTACAGACAGCACCAATCGCACTCCCCGAGGAGACTATTCCCGACGAGGAGCCCCAGAGGCACCTTCTTCCCGAGATTCTCCCTGAGCACAGGGGGAGGAAGTGCCTCGTGCTAGATCTGGATGAGACGCTCGTCCACAGCTCCTTCAAGGTATGTTACGATCCTGTTATCAGTGAATGATGATGGTGAACGATGTGCAGTTCTAACGAGTAGTCTTTTCAGATTCTTCACCAAGCCGACTTTACCATTCCCGTGGAAATTGAGGGTAACTACCACAATGTCTACGTCATCAAGCGACCGGGTGTGGACGAGTTTATGAAGCGAGTTGGCGAGCTTTACGAAGTTGTAGTCTTTACAGCGTCGGTTTCCAAGGTTAGTCTCCTCCGCTCGCTCCCCCTTTCTCGTGTGAGGATATGTGTGACTGACTTTGATGATACAGTACGGCGACCCCCTTCTTGACCAGCTGGATATCCACAAGGTCGTCCACCACCGTCTGTTCCGAGAGAGCTGCTACAACCACCAAGGCAACTACGTCAAGGACCTATCCCAGATCGGCCGCGACCTCAAGGATACCATCATCATCGACAACTCACCTACATCCTACATCTTCCACCCGCAGCACGCCGTGCCCATCAGCAGTTGGTTCTCGGACGCTCACGACAATGAGCTATTAGACCTCATCCCTGTTCTTGAAGACCTGGCTGGACCTACCGTCGCAGACGTCAGCTTGGTTCTCGATGTCACTCTTTAAGAAAGAAAAAAGATACCACTTTGTTTTTTTATATGTCTATTTGTTTTTGCAACCCCCTTTTTTCATCCTCCGTCAACGATCGAACACACACATATCATCATCAACATCAGCCCTATACACGATCCCCCAAAACACAGCCATCGACCCTTCGAAGAAGCCTGCGATATTTTCCCCATAACCCCATCATAGCGGACGGCGTTTGGTTAAGAAGAAGCCTTTTTCGTTTTTGCCTCGAAAACCACCTGGTGTAGATTTTCATCAACTTTGTCCACCCCTTTACATAATGAGCTTTGATCAGCCCTAATATTCAACGGGGTGACTCGCTTTCGGAGGCAACTGCTCAGTTTTGTACACTGCTTCTCATGGTGGGAGTCATTGGCCACTCTTCTGCTCATGGTATTGGGAGTTTATATACAAACCTCTTCACCTGGCGAAGAACCATCCCGCTCCTATTTCTTTTTCTGAATGGAACGAACTCAGCAAGCTGGGACCAGAGGCAAGGCTACCACTCTCAGACCTCATATACACCCAGGACACTGTCGAGAGAAGGAGAAAGGGGAAGGGAGGATGAGTCCTATAGCGAGGGTGTTTTGGTTCTTTCTTTTCTTTTGTTCTGGTCTGCCTGGTTCCGGGAACTTGTTGGGAAGGAGAAAATAGGAGGCCATGTTATTTTGCAGGAAAGAGGCTGAGCCTTGTTCTTCTGCGAGAAGAGAAAAAGCCGTCTGTTTCTTCTTTTTCTTCAACTCTTTTCTCACTCTGGAAACTTGTTTTCTTTTCTTGTGTTTCTTTTTATTTTTATTTTTATTCCACCTGTTGTGTGCTCTGCTTCTTCTCCTTTTCTTTTTCTTGTTATAACTCATCCACCACCTGTGTGTTTTTCTCCCCCCATCAACTTTTTTTTTTATATTATTATTATGACGTCGCGCAGGAATCCGGCGATGTTGCTTTTTTTTTTTATTGTCTATTTTCTTTTCTATATTCTTTGTGTCCTTTTTTTTTGAACAACCACCAAAACAAATATGATTCGGAGAGCGCGTTTTGCGAAGCAGGCAAAAAAACAGCATACCATGTGAGAAAGAAGAACAGCAGCAGCAGCAGCAAAGTATTATAACTTGGGCATGGGAGGTTTTCATCGATACAACAAGGTTCTTTGAGCTAGGCAAAACGCAGGATGGGTAGATGGCTGGGAGTTGGGTTGGCCTGTAGCATACGTTAATATCCCCCTTTCCCCCCCTATTTTGGAAATAAATAATTGTCTAGTAAAAATTCGCAGCTTTTGATCAAAACATTGGTTCATATATTGATTAAGAAAAATGTACTCCGTAATAGTAATTGGATGTGATAGAGGATAGTATACTCCGTAGTGGTGGTATAATCTTGGCGTTGACAGCCCGGAAGAATAATCCGCCGACCCACATCCACACGCCCTCCTTCCCCCGGACAAGTGTGAATGTGGCCTCAATTCCAGGGACTCGTTCTGGCCCTTGTCTCCTAGCAAGCTCTCCGTTGCGCAAACCAAACACCCAACCCACACTCTTTCCCATCCCCCATCACCTCACCTCGAGAACCCCATCTTCGCCTTTTTCCTTTTCTCCTCTATTCGACACAGGATACCCTGCTGCGGTTCCTGTTCTTTTAATTTCTCCACCCCCCTTCACAAATTCCAATAATGGTAAGCTTTCTGATACTCTCCCTACTCCGCCCCCCTCCTCCTCCCAGTCGCGTGCGTCGCAAGGTGGTGATGATGCGCGCGCATGCAAGGATTAGAAGGAGTGGTGGAACGGACATTGAAGAGAGAAGAAGAGAAAGAAAGAAAGGAAGAAAGGAAGAAAGGAAACTAATGTTGGAAAATGAATTTAGTCTTCCCCTCGTCCTTCCTCGCCCGCCGGCGCCGCCACGGGCTCTAGCCTCGGTCGCCCTTCGTCCCCCACCCCCCCCGGCGGCCCCCGTACTGCCATCCGTCGCCGCGCCGCTGCCGACCAGAAGGAGAAGATTGCCAATGCTCGCCCGACGAGCACGAGGGCTGCTGGCGCTGGTGGATCTACCAGCACCATGCTGAGTGCGTTTTGACTTTGATTCTCTGAATGCCCCGGGATTTGCATGGCTGACTGACTTGATGTTATCTAGAGCTCTACACTGATGAGTCTGCCGGTCTCAAGGTTGACCCCGTCGTTGTCCTTGTTCTCTCTCTCGTCTTCATTTTCAGCGTTGTCGCCCTTCACGGTACGTGTCTTGCCACCATGGTGGATTGGCCATTTCTCAGGATGATGCGCTTCTAATACTGACTCTTCTGTCTAGTCATTGCCAAGCTTACCCGCAAGTTCTCGAGCTAAATATAACGAAACGAAAGACGTGGGAGAATGTGATTACTTATTCGATTCCTTTATATGTTTGGCGCGCTTTCATGGGATAAGGGAAAAAGGTTCGGGCTCTGAAAAAAGCACCCAACTCCTGGCCGACGGACGGAAGAAGAATACGAAACGACTTTTTTTTCTTGAGTAAAGGAAGGGCGAATATGTATTAGCTCGCGGCGATTCACTTCGCGCGGCTGGTACAATTGCCCTCTCTGGACAAGAGAAAGGATCAGGGAGGGGAGGAGTTTCGATGGGCTCATACCAGAGGGTGTTTTCGTGTGTATTATACTACCCGACCAAATGTCTCCTTTGCATATCTCAAGGGAAACTTCTTTTTTTCTGTCTCTCAGTTATTGTTTTTAGTGGCATCGTTTAATGCGAAGAAGAATCATCATGCTTTTTTGGGACATCGGGCCATCTCTGCGGCGGGTGGAGAGTGTGTATTGCGCAGTAAAGTAAGACGGCACAAGAATGGACCGCATCTCTACGTTTCAACTTGATCATTTGGGAATCGTGGAATTTCAAAACGAGAAAGACGCGTAAGTTTTATCGAGAATAAGCCACGCCGGTTTTCGCTGGCCGTTGCGGCGGGCGGTTAGAGAGAGATATCATGCCCGTATTCAAGAGTTGGGATGTGGGGATGTGTGTATAGATAGTCTGTGGTGGTGGGCTAAAAGGACGAGCCTATTCGTATATCAGATCAGATGTCCGAGTGCGATGAGTAGCACTGCTAGTACTAGTAGTAGTAGCAGTTAGTACGGTTCGGTAAAGGAGGGAGGTCAGATCAGGTACACCCGAGTCCGGGTGCGAGTGAGAGTGAGCAGTAGTAGTATTATGTAGCATATACTCGTAGATGAATCAGCAGGAAGGATTCAAGTTTGTTCTGAATAAGTGCCGTCTTCTCGCAAAGGGAAAGAAAAAAGAGGCTGATGGATGACGGAGGCATGCATAAGAAAAAAGGACGATATAGCTCACTGATAGGTCCAAATGGGTCAGCGTCTCTTTCGAAACAAGGCGCAAAGAAGAGGGCAGTGTTCAATAGGAGGCCTGGTAGGTGCCTGGTAGGTGGCATAACGAGTGCGAGAGTAGCACTACTACTCCGTACTACTACTAGTACCGTATTACCGTAGTGGTGTAGCAGTGTACCTGTAGTAGTGGGTTGGTGGTTGGCCTCGACCCTCTCAGGTGTGGGGGACAATCGTCATTGTTGCCCCTCCTCTTCCTCCTCCTCCTCTCCGTCTCTCTCTCCCCTTGCTCTCTCTCTCTCTCCTCATACCCACTCTAAGTAATAGATTGGCTGTGGCTATGTAATGAATCGATGAACCTGCGTCCTGTGCTTTTATTCTGAGCTCTTTTTATATCCGCACCACTTCCCGCGTTTTTTTCTTTTCTTTTCTTTCTGAAAGCATCATTCACACATCCCCATCGTATTTTAATCCATTCTTTGCTGCCTTTGCTTCTTCCGGTTTGCCTAGTTTGGCAAAAACAAAACAACGTCGTATACCCAAGTATTCTGCTCATAAGAACGACATCCTCATTTGGAGAACTTATTGAGGACTCCACCTGACTTGCATCATGTCTGATGCCAAGCTCCCAGTACCCGAGGGTGGGCTCTCGAGCAGACGTGCCGAAGCTCTGATATCAGATGAAGCGCCCATCTCAGAGCTAGAGGGCAAGCCCGCACCGCAAACACAGGAACACGATGAGCCACCCCCGACGTATGGCGAGTCCCATAACCATTTGCAGTTCTCGCAGCCCGGATTCGAGGCCGATGCCGCACTCACAGGTACGTTGCCCTTGGGGAGGGGAGAGAGCTTCCAGGATCCAACTGACATACTTGTATCCGTATAGACGCCGGTCGAGTCAGCATCAACATCAACACCAAAAACAGTAGGCTGGCAGACCTGCTCGCCCCGTCTATCGCGAGCCAAGTCTCCCCGGATACAACCCCGATTCCACCCCCGGCCTACATTCCCCCCTCGCTCGGCGGGCAGCCTGGACAGAAGCCCCCCACGCGCCTCAATGTCGTCGTGCAGATCGTGGGGTCTCGCGGCGATGTCCAGCCCTTTGTGGCCCTGGGCAAGGTCCTCAAGGACACTTACGGTCACAGGGTGCGCATCGCGACCCACCCGGTCTTCAAGTCGTTTGTAGAGGAGAGCGGGCTCGAGTTCTTCACCATTGGTGGCGACCCGGCCGAGCTCATGGCCTTCATGGTCAAGCATCCCGGTCTCATGCCTGGATTCGACGCCATCAAGAGCGGCGAAATTACCAAGCGCCGCAAGGGGATTGCCGATATGATTCTCGGCTGCTGGAGGTCGTGTATCGAGTCGGGTGATGGGTTTAGCCCTCCCCCAATATCCACGAGCGAGAATATCGATTTGGCGACTGGCATCCCGCACGATGATGGTAGGGACCCCTTTGTCGCGGATGCTATTATCGCCAATCCGCCTAGCTTTGCGCATATTCACATTGCTGAGAAGCTGGGCATTCCGCTGCACATGATGTTCACGTAAGGATTTGTCCCGGTTGCCCATAATACTACTTGCCTTTCGTGACTGACGATGATACATAGGATGCCCTGGACACCTACTCGAGCCTTCTGCCACCCCCTGGCAGATATCACGTCCACCAATGCCGACGATGTCATGACAAAGTACCTGTCGTATACTCTCGTCGAGATGATGACCTGGCAAGGTCTCGGAGATGTCATCAACAGGTTCCGAACAAAGGTTCTTGACCTTGCCCCCCTGTCTTTGATCTGGGCTCCGGGACTTCTGAATCGCCTCAAGATCCCTTATACTTATTGCTGGTATGCATTTTGACCACCCCAGGCTGCTTATATAGAGGATTGACTAACCATCGTGATGCTAGGTCACCGGCTCTCATCCCCAAGCCCAATGATTGGAGGTCGAACATTGACATTTCGGGATTCTTCTTCCTCGACTTGGCGTCTTCCTTTACACCAGATGCTGAACTCAGTGCTTTCCTCGAGGCCGGACCACCGCCCGTGTACATTGGATTCGGCTCCATCGTCGTCGATGACCCAGATGCCATGACTCAGATGATCTTCGATGCTGTCAAGGCTAGTGGTGTACGCGCCCTCGTCTCCAAGGGATGGGGAGGCCTCGGCGCAGATGACATTGGCGTCCCCGAGGGTGTTTTCATGCTGGGCAATGTTCCCCACGACTGGCTGTTCCAGCGTGTATCCTGTGTCGTACACCACGGTGGCGCGGGTACTACCGCGGCGGGTATCAAGGCGGGCAAACCCACTGCTGTGGTGCCTTTCTTTGGTGACCAGCCCTTCTGGGGAGCCATGATTTCCCGTGCCAAGGCTGGGCCTGACCCAATCGCCTACAAGAATCTCACGGCGGAGAAACTGGCCGAGTCCATCCAGTTCTGTCTTAAGCCGGAGACGGTGCAGCAGGCCAAGATATACGGAGAGAAGATCAGGGAGGAGAAGGGAACCGATGTTGGCGGTCAGAGCTTTCACGACAACCTCGACATCGATGCGCTGCGCTGCTCCATTGCCCCTAGTCGCACGGCGATATGGCGTGTCAGGAGGAGCAAGGTGCGGCTCAGTGGTCTCGCAGCGGCCGCACTTGTCGAGGCCGGTCATCTCAAGTACTCGGACCTCAAGCTGTACCGCTCCCGTGAGTATAACACGGAGGACCAGCCCCCTGATCCCATCTCGGCAGCTACATGCTCTCTTGTCATGGATGCGAGTGGAATTGGACTGGCTATCGCAGATATGCCGCGCGAACTGTTCAAGAGCCGATCACGCAAGACGACCGACTCTGATGAAGGCACCTTGTCTTCCACGGCAGGAACGCCCCAGGCTGGTGCATCGTCGACGTCAGTAAATGAAAGTTCCCATCGACCCAGCACCTCTACCGACTCTCAGAGTCAACTGCGCGGAGAAACTTCGTCTGCAGCATCCTCCGACGGCACGGCGCAGACGGAGCAGACTTCCAACAGCCGTCCGGAGACTGCCAGAGCATCCTCGTCTCGCGGTAAGAAGCCATCGGCTGACGGGGAGCCATCTCCATCCATCGGCATGGCTACCGCCGTGGGTGCCGGGCAGTCCGTCGGCCGTGTCGTTACTACGGGAGTCAAGACGCCGATGAACTTCTGTCTTGGACTCGCCAAGGGGTTCCGAAACGTGCCTAGGCTGTACAATGATGATACCGTACGACAGCCGGAAAAGGTGACTGATCTCGGAACCGGCATCAAGGTTGCGACCAAGGAGTTTGGATTCGGACTGTACGACGGCATCTCGGGCCTGGTCACACAGCCGATGAGGGCGGCTGAGAAGGAGGGCGCCGCTGGTCTCATTAAGGGATTCGGAAAGGGAATAGGGGGCTTGATCACAAAGCCGGCAGCGGGTAAGTTGTAGTCATTGTCCAAACACCGAGTGACAAGGAACTGACCATATTATAGGAGTCTGGGCCATCCCAGCCTACACCATGCAAGGTGTTCACGCTCAAGTGACCAAGCTCTTCGCCAAGAGTAACGAGAACTACGTCATCACGTCGAGAATCATCCAGAGCCAGAGGGATCTGGCTGCCTCCAGTGCCGAAGAACGCAAAGACATTGTGGGCCGCTGGTCCAGTGGCGCCATTGACCGCAAGAACTTTGACCGTATTCGGAGAAAGGACATTGCTCAAAGGTCCAGGTCGTCGAGTGCCACTGAAGAGCCGTCGGCGTCCCCGAGCATCCCATACGATGTGAATTTCACCACTGCGAACGCACGTACAGGATGGATGGGTAAACTGGCGATGATAGATGAGCGTGTGAGAGACGAGATGTCTAAGCACAACGCACGCAAGCAGGGGAAGAAGCCTGCTACCGCTGTCAGCACTGCTGCCACCGCCGCAGCTGATTCGAAATCCGCCGAGGACGCCGAGTTCGAACAGGCCATCCGTGCTTCCGTGAACGAGACATCGAGAGGAAACGCCGAGGAGGATGCGGCCGTCGAAGACGCCATCCGACACAGTGTCAATGCTGTACGTGAGCGGGGCGAGCTGCCAGACCCCGTCATGCCGACTCGAAAGCCCGTGTCATCAGAGAAGGATCCGTCCATCTTCGAGGACACGGAGTATAAGATCACAGACGAAGAATACCGCAATCTCATCGAGCAAGCTATCAACGAAAGCATGGCCAATGAAAGGGCACACTTCCCTCAAGAGTCTGGGTTCTCAGAGGGGGCGCCGTCAGGACAGCAGCAGCAGCAGCAGCACGATACTGATGATGGCGATTTCATGCGTGCCATAGAAGAGTCCAAGAAGGCAACTGAACCGCCGGCATACCGGGAGGGAACTCAACAGCAGGGCGACGACGACGAGGCAGAGCTTCAACGGGCTATGGAGGCATCACGCAATGATGCGGACAAGGAGAAGAGAGAAGAAGATATTGTGATGGATTACGTCAAGAAGCAAAGTCTTGCCGAGGAGGAATTCAGAAAGCTGAGGCTAGGGAAGGACAAGCAGTCACAGGATGACGATGGGGATCTTGAAAGGGCAATGGAGGAGAGTCTCAGGGCGAGTGGCAAATCGGCTGGCGAAGGATCGGGGACTCGTGGCTGAGTTGGTTTTGCGTGTTTCTTTTGGTATACTTGTATAGATGGATACCCTAGTTTCCGAGTAAATGACATTTTGATTCTCAATTATATCCTGAACTGGTAACACAGCGTTTCAACCAAAAACACCTTTATAGTTAAAAAACCTCATAACCCCCCTTTGACCAGTTTATTACTACTACTACTACACCGGGTATAACATCTCGCTTCCATATCTCATCACCATAAAACAAAAGAAAGAATGATACAACGACATTCCAGAATTAAACCAAAAAAACAAACAGGTGGACGGAAACTCAGACTAGTACACGTAAGTGTGTGTACGCATCTAAGCATACCGTCCACCCTGCTGCTGATTCTTGGGAGGACCATTGCCCCAAGCCTGACCATCAGGAGGCTGCTGAGGGGTATATCCCTGGTAACCCTGCTGCTGGAAGCCTCCCTGCTGCTGGTGCTGCTGGGGAGGTGCGCCGCCATCCTTCATGGATTGGACGTCTGGTCTTCTCTCGAGGGGCTCGTTGAAGCGGCAGATGTGGCATGATATATCTTTGTATCCGGAGATGGTGAATGGGATGAGGGGCTGTGGCGAAGCACTCGAGTTAGCACATTCTTGGGAGCGAACAAAAAAAAAAAAATTAGATATATTGGAGGGGGGGTAGCAAAGAAGATTGGACAGGGGGGAAGAGATGTATTGAGGAGCAAGAAGAAAGGAACATACAATCCAGCAGAATGTAAAGAAAGGTCGACGCTTGAGAACATGACCAGACATGTTGCCGCAGTTGTGACATTGGCAGACGATGCCTTCGTAGCCTTCTACGTCGCTCTGAAAGGTGTGTTCGCCACAGACGAAGAAGAAGAACATGATGGCGGTTTCCTCTCTTTTGTTGTTTTGTTCTTGAACCGAGTGTGTGTTCGTGTATGGGGAAAAATAGTCGGTCGCGTGTGTTTGTGTGGCGTGTGTGGTTTAAAAGTGGTAAAGCCGTAAGGCGTCAGATTTGACAAGATCGACTGAAAGATGAAACTAGGAGGTTAAGGAGAAAGAAAAATAAGAAATAAGATAAGCAATGCCCCAAATCTATAAACACGTAAGATGGGGGTGGATGGGATGGCAAATAAGGGAGGGACGGGGGGGGAGAGGGAGCCAGTGACAACTGAGGAGGCGAGAGACAAGACAGAGAGAGAGAGAGAGAAGAGACGGGAATGACGACAATGCACCCCAGACAGTGTGGCTTAGTAGCTTTTTGAGTTAGCGGCCGAAACCAGGTCTGTTACAGTGCGTCATGACCTGGGGAGCAGCATGGACCTTATTTTAGGACTCTGGCACTTCCATTGTAAAGGAGCTAATTTAGTCCCATAATGCCACATATTTAACCCTTATTTGACCTTTCTTTTTAGCCCTCTTTTCTCTCTTTACTTTTTTTTCCTTTCACTTTTCTTGTATAATACAGCTTCACCAACAATCACCAACAAGAAGTGTATAAATACACACACACACACACACACAAACACCCACCATGCTCTACGATCTCAACATAGCCTGGTCGCACCAGACGACACGCGACCAGCTCATCCAGACCCTAACACTCGCCTCATCCTTGGGATACGGCACCGTCGCCCTAAACCACACCTTCACCCAAGCACCACCATCCAACCCGACGGCGCCGTTCCCCCAAGACCTCCCCACCCCTGCATCCAGCAACAACAGATTCCCCAACGTCCTGCGACGCGCGACCCTACCGCTATCCGACCCCTCATCGTCCAACTACCGACTCCAGACCCTGGTGAAAGCATACGACATACTCGCCGTGCGGCCCCAGACCGAGCGCGCCTTCTCAAACGCCTGCCTCACCCTCGACGTGCCCCTCATATCGCTCGACATGACGCAGCAGCTGCCCTTCTTCCTCAAGCCCAAGACGTGCATGGCCGCCGTGTCGCGCGGCCTCCGCTTCGAGATCTGCTACGCCCAGGCCCTCTCGCCGTCGGCCGACCCCCGCGCCCGCGCCGCCTTCATCGCAAACACCACCGCCCTCGTCAGGGCCACCAGGGGGAGGGGCATCGTCGTCAGCAGCGAGTCCGCCGGCCCCATGACGCTGCGTGCGCCCGCCGATGTGGCCAATCTGCTTAGCGTGTGGGGTCTCCCCACAGAGAAGGGCATGGAGGGCCTGGGTGCTGTCCCGAGGTCTGTCGTCGTCAACGAGGGTATCAAGAGGTCTGGGTTTAGGGGCGTCGTCGACATCGTTCAGACTGTTCCGACCCCATCCGCATCCGCATCCGTGCCCTCGAAGAACCCTTCTTCTGCTGAGCAGACGGGGAACAATAAGCAGTCTAAGAAGCAGAAGCGCAAGGGCGATCAGACGCAGCCTGCTAATGGCCCGAATAACAAGAAGATGAGGGTCGTGCCGCGAGAGGCTGCTTGAACAATGGGACAATGCATGTGCTCATTGAACCTGCGCTCATAGCGATTTCATTTTTTATTATTTACTTTACATCATTCACGATACCCACGAAGAAAAATATTTGCATACATAGAGACAAAAAGGCATTTCTGCAGAAGAATACAAAAGGGGGGTGTTTTACCGTCAATTCAAACACAACAGGGTTATACGGCATTGACTCTTTATACCAACATGCCATCCATCATCTACTTGTACCAACAACATTTGACGATATAAAGAAAACCGCTCCCACTTCCTCCGTGCCGATCAGAAAAAAAGAACTTGGCATCGCTTCCTTGCAAGAAAAGAAGGATGGTTGAAAAAAAAAAAGCCCATTACGCGTCAGATCTTCATTTCATCAGATCAAGCGTTGCTGGGCTCAGGAGGGGCTGGGATCGCCGTCCGCGCAGCCAAGTTGCCAAGGTTGAGCTCGCTGTTCAGAGTGAAGCTGGAGATGTCGATCGGGGGAGGCTCAGTCGTCGTGGCTGCCGCCGCCTGGGTCGTTGTCGTCAGCTCCGTGTCAACGGCGCCGTCAGCAGGTGCCGCCTGGTCGGGCTTGCTGGCCGCGGGCTGTTCGGACTGCGTCTCGGCGGGAGGGTCGACAGCAGTGGTAGCGGGCGGGGCCGTCGTGGCAGGAGGCTCAGACGTGGTGGTCTCGGCAGGCGGGGCAGAGGTGGCGGGCGGAGCAGTGTCGGCGGGAGGAGCGGCAGACTGCGCGGGGGGCGTTGCCACGGGAGGAGGAGACTGGTCTTGCTGGTTGTCGGTTCCTGCTAGGCAAGTTAGTAAACCTATCACTGTCCAACATCTCTACGTGGAGTTCATGCAATGGGTTTAATAGAACTCACCACCGTTAGCATCCTCGTTGGCCGGTGGAGTGGCCGAGGGAGTAGGCGAAAAGGTTGTCGTGGGCAGGTCGGCCACTGGTATGGGAACCGTGATGACACCGCTGTCTTTCTGACCACCGGGGCTGACGACGACGGGAGGAACCACGGGCAGCGTCGACCCGATGGTAGTGAACGGCGTGGCGACAGGAGTGTCCGCGGGAGTGTCTTGGGCGGGAGTGCCCAGACCGGGCGTGCACTGGGCGGGAGTGTTCTGCGCAGGGCAGTCCTGGGTCTGGGTCACGGTGACGGTGTTTCCAGCCCCGGGAGTTCCAACCCCAGGAGTTCCAACCCCGGGCGTGGTAGCCACGGGAGTGGTAGCCTGAGGTGTGTCGGTGACGCCGGCAGCCGGCACGGAGACAGTCATAGTCGCCACCTGGCCGTCCGCGAGCGTCGTCGGGACGAAAGAGATGACGAAACCTTCGAATGCGTCTGCGTTGAATTGCCGGGCACCCAGGGCGGGAGCGCTGGCGGTGACGGTGTGGTGGATAGTCTCGGTCACGGTCTTGCAGATGCCATTGTTGTTGTCTTGTCTCTCCTGGAGCTTGGCGATGGCCTCGTTCTGGACGGCGAGTCTGTGAGCTTCCCGCGTGGATTTGAGGGCGGCGGCCTATAATTATTTTCAGTGTTAGTCAATCGAGAGCATCCTGCGGGGAGAATCATTCCTGTGCTTACCTCGCCGAGGCCCAAGATGGAAAGGATAACAAGTCCGGAGCGCATTTTGATTTTGTCGTTGTTGTCCCTTGGGAGGGGAACTATTATTATCGAGAAGCGGCTTCTGCCAGAAGAGAAGAAAAATGGCGTATTTTAAAAAATAAGGTCGAATAATCAAGAAAGCAATTAACACAGCCAGGCCCAGCCTGTTGCCGGTGATTGAAGGAGAAGAAGCGAAATATCGAAAAGCAAATCGGGAGAAAAAAAATGAAGGAAGAATATAAGAAGTGAATGAAAGTCCAGATGGCGCAATACCAGGCGTCCGTCCGATGAAGCGAATGTGAGATTGATTACCTGAAGAAGAGAGAAAAGGAAACGAAAAGAAAGGGAGGGAGGAGAGAGAGAGGGAAGAAAGGAAGAAAATATTGGGGACTCGAGGACAAAACACCCAAGATTCCAGCTTGGCGCGCATTCAAGTTTCGTAAAATCAAATCAACCCCGTGAAAGTACGTGGCCCTTGTGTGTGTTGAGGCCACCAAGTAAAAGGGGGGGGGGTCGGCAACTGAGAGAGGCTCACAGAGAGAGAGAGAAATACTAGAGGCTCGATATTTCCATGACTAGTGGTAAACCCCCTTTGTGGCCGGGGCGTTGTCACACACACGACCCCTGTCTGTCAGTAACGGGACATCCCAAACGAGGCTTGTCGCGATAATTGCCCTCAGGACAGGGGACCTGAGACGTAGAGAAGCCCCTCCTCGACCTCCTCCCCTGCCTTTTGGTAAGGGTTTTGAGAGAGAAGAGGCCGCCATGAAAGAAAAGTCGGACAAGCAAAGCAACACCGACGGGCCGAAAATTATCAATCAGATTTCCATGTTGACGACTGTATTACGTAGATGGTATTTTGATTCCATCTTGCTGTTGGTTTTTTGTTCTTCTCTTTTTCCCTTTGGTAACGGCCATGTCGCGCATGTCCCTCGACGTTGCAACTTGCAGGGGTCAGATTGGTGGGGCACACATCTCGTTCGGGATGAACATGCGGGTGTCTTGACTCTTGGCATATTGGATGAGTTTTGAAATCCACTATTTCGGGTACGAGAGAGAGTGAGAATGAGAACGCGTGTTCCTCGTACGACATATAAAAAGAAACCGGTGTTTGATGTTGATGCTGATGAAGATGAAGAAATTGGTGTGCAGAGAGTCAAGGGGGAGCGGGGGATATATGGAAGAACTTTAACACATGGAAGGAGCGAGTTTCCACCGCACCTTCCATCCGTAATCGCACTCGTAAACGGTAGTAGTGAGCAATAATATCTACTGGTCCTTGTAATAATCACGTGAATTCATATCCATAATGGAGAATGAATTTCTTTGGCATTGCCTCCAATTTGTTTCTCTTTCATATTGCTTCTTTTTTCTTCTTATTTTCCCGCAATCTTTATCTGAGAGTATGCGATCTTGGCGATGCTCCTCGTCACATCTCGAAACTCGGCAGGCCAAATTAGACATCCTGTCCAGATCCAAAATGAGTACACTAAAAGCACCATGTATGTGTGCAGTAGCAGAAGTATACATAACGGTGTTTGTGCGGCAGGAAACTCTCTTGTAATGTGTTTCCTGGAATCATTCGGGTCATGGCTTCCCGGTCGATATCCCCCTCAATTTCTGTCACCTTTTTATATCGTATTTCGAACCCAACGTCGGCATTGTTGGAAACATTGCAGTGGGGGAGCGGTGAGTGGTGAGATTTGAGGGGAAACGGGTGGACTTGACACACTCTCTCTTTCCCCATGAACAGCCTATATATTACTCGTACGATACGAGCAATATATGTTCCAGCCATTCAATTGTGACAGCATTAACCAGCGGCACTTCCGCTGCTGTTACTGTCATTGGGAGAATGACAATGCCCGCTGCCAGCCAGGGGACCGGGCTGGTCAAGATCAGACATGCTAGATCCGTATGATAGGTACCCTGCCTCCTTGGGATGAGACTCGGCGCCCTCGGGGATGGGCACCATGGCGTTCTTTGTCCAGATGTGGATTGCCCTGTTCCAGTCTAGACCATCGATGCAGCCTGCCTTGACGGAGATGACGTTTCGATCCTGGTTGTGCGTCCAATCTGTCAGTTATACACTTGTTTCTCTCTTCTTTCTTCTGGTCTCTCTTCTCTCTCACCCCGGATATTCAAGCGTACCGGTGTAGTGTGGAAGAGTCGTGTACCACAGTTTCGACAAAAGTAGCTTTATACCGTACCATGACATGTCAGTGATTCTTTACAATATATCCAATGTGAGCCCTGCTTGATGAGCTTACCAGTACAGCGTTTGGCCCGACTCAACTGGTCGTCTTTATGCGAATAGGTCAGCTTTCATTCATTCTTTCACCGTGAACGGGGAGGCGGGAGGAGATGAGAACATACGAGTAACAGCTCAACAGCTCAGATTTGGGAAGCGCAAAGACTGGGAAAATGGCCGATGCACCAAATGCCGAGCTCGTCTGACGTCGACAGTCTAGACAGTGACAGATGTACAGGGCAAGAGGTTTGTCCAGCGGCGTCTTGAACTCGACGGAGCCGCACTGGCATCGTGCATCCATGCTGATGTCGTGCGTCGTGTAGTATGTCTTTAAAAGTTGTGTACCTCTCGTATAACAATCAAGAATTTGGCTCTGTTGCAGGCTCTCTCTCTCTTTTGCTGTCTCTGCCTGTCCTGTCTCCCTTCAAAGCCCCGCCAAGCTTATCGTGAACGCTGCTTAACCCAACTTTTTTTCAGATCCAACAACAACACGCACTCAGTCCCAACAATAAGAGAAGAATATATAAGTAGAAAATAAAACAAAAACAAAAATAAAGGGATGATAATTTCACAGGATGGGGCAAAAGAAGTCACGTTTGTGATTCTGATGTAGATGATGACTAGGACTTATTCTGCGGGGGATGGAGTTGAGAAGTTTATGGTTTGCGTGAATGGTGATGAAATTATTAGTAATGACTCATTTTGCCCATCACCGGCGCCGTCCTCTAGCAGAAGTTGAAGCACTGCATTTCAAATACAGAGTATTAAATACACCTTTTGTTACAAATACTAGTAGACAGTCATGATTGATTGGATTGATATTGTGTGTGCAATTTCTGTTATTTTCTGTTGGAATTTTTTTATCAGATTTATTTTCGCCATCCCTCTTTCCTCTTCTTCCAATGCCCATGTTCCTAAACAACGCCTGCGTGGTATAATAGTAATCGTAAAAAAAAAAAAGTTTTGTAGGGTATCATGCAGTCCCTTCGTGGTTTTCCCTCTTTGTTCGTCTATAGTACTCGGGGAGAAGTCGTCATGATCATGCCATGTAGTAGAGATGCGCCCGTGTCCAGAACCGAGCAGTATATATACCTGGCCTCGATAGACTAGGAGTTCCCGAGCAGACTAAGAACAAACGTCGTCTGGACCAACACCTCTCGACCCCTCCCTCCCATCATCCGACAGAGCAGCCACTATATCCGATCCCTCCTCACTGGCGTCACGCTATGACTGCTGCTGCTGCTGCTGCTGCTGCTGCGTATCATGCATGGCAACATCCTGCGCGGGGACATTGATACCCTGCAGACCTCTATAGACGTTACCCTTGCGCTCAAACTCGATATTGGGCAGCACTCCGAAATCGCCCCTGGTCGCAAACCACAAGAGAGTTTCCGGCTCAGGACCACGTATCACCTTCTGCTGATGCTGTTGCGGCTCCTGCTTCTGCTGCTTATCTCCCTGCTCACCATCTTCATCATCGTCGTCTTCATCGTCGTCGTCGTCGTCGTCGTCATCATCTTCTTCAAGATCCCGCTTCAATCCCGTCCGCACATTCTCCACGCCCATCTCCCTCTCCTCCTTGGTATACACGTCCTCTGCCTCCTCACCCACGTACTGTGCTATGCGACGCTGGACCCAGTCGCGCACGTCACCCCACACGTCGCTCATGCGCGCCAGGCCCTCGGGCGTGGCCATGGCCTCCTGCCCCATCTCTCTGCCCTTGGAGACGAGCTCTTCCACGTCTGGCTCGAGTTTCTTTCGTAGGAGCTGGCCTAGGACGCCTTCTTGTGTGCGGCCGGGGAAGTTGGGCGATGGGTGGATCACCATGCGGTTGAGGAGGAGGGCGTTGTCGTTGAGACTGTCGAGGAGACCTTGGAGGTTTCGTTGGATGATTTGCGCTGAGGCTTGGAGGGAGGATCTGTAGAGAGAGAAGTTAGTCGACATGGTGGTTTGGGTTTGGTTGGTAGGGAGGAGGAGGGCTTGTTGTTGTACGCACGATGGTGGTAGGGGATTGCTCTTGAGTATGTCGGTTCGCAGACTCTGGATACTGCTAGTTACCTGGGCTAGACGGCTGAGGATCTGCTCAAGTGACTTGAACTCCTCGTCGTCCAGCATCAGGGTCGCCATGGCGAGGAGTGGGATGGTCGTGTATTTCTGTAGAGTATTGATGTCGCGTGTCGATTGAGGCACGTGTTGTTCTAACGTTGGCTTTTCGCTCTCTGTTTCTCGGGCGCAATCCTTGTTTTGGCGTGATGATGTTACTGGTGATGATGGGAGAGAGGGTAAAGCTTTGTGGAGCTTGGTGTTCCGTTCCCCAGCATGGTCCCTTATCGGCGACCTCTTATCAGCTACAAGTGCCCCACCCTTCCCTCCCCTCTCCCATGGCACTTCTTCCCGCTTGCATCTCCAACCGCTACCCTTGAGTGCGAGATCACTATATGGCCGAAATAACTCAGCTTGACTTAGGAACATGACCAAAAACTAGTGGAAAATATGGGGTTCCTTCAAGCTCGGTTATCGGCCCCTTTGTCATTGTTACGAGTGCTTGCTATTCCCTTCAACTGTTGAAGGGCTGATTCGTTCCGACTCGCTTCTTTGGATAACCCCGCCCTGGGTTAGCTAACCCCTGGATTGGCGTCAACACCCAAACTTGGAAATGTCTACGGTTTCGAGAATTGTGTCCAATGCTTATGACATTTAAAAGGAAAATCACTGTTCAATGCTTGCTAACGACATGTATATATATACTCTCGGCTCGGTCACTTCAAGACTTGCACTCCACCTCCGAGCTCTTCTTCTCATCCAGATGCTCTCCGTCGACGCGCTGAGGCCTCAGCTTTGCATAGCGGACGATACTCCAGACGGATGGAGACTCGCGGAAGATCAAGTCGATATCCTCGAGGGTCATGCCCATAGTCTGCATGATGGGATCGAGAGTCAGCTTTTCGTCTTTTTCTTCTTCTTTCTTGATCATAATGATGCGGCGGAGTTTTGGAAATGGTTATGCTTACCTCTGGGTAAAAGAAGTATACTGAGAACGGAATGCAGAAGGCAACGACGGCATACACAATGTAGTACTGGTAGCCGATGCTGTCGATGGCAACGGGGGTGACCATGATGACGACAAAGTTCCTGGAAAAACACCAAACAAGTCAGAAAAAACGTCAATCGAAGGAAGGATGCTTCAGGTGTCCTTACCAGAGCCAGTGGTTGGCGGTCGAGATACTCGACATGGCTACTCTCAGCCTCAGGGGTGCCACCTCGGTACAGTACAGGAAGTTGGCGCCCAGGAAACCGATGGGAATGAAGAAGTTGTAGAGGAAGACGAAGAGGACGCTGACGATCTGGGCAGCGTAGTCGGACTTGGGGAAGGAGGTGGCGACGGACAGGCCGATCATGCACGAGGCCATGCCGGCACCACTGACGATGAGGGCGGGGCGGCGACCGAAGCGGTCGATGGTGAAGAAGGCGACGAAGCAGGACAGAAACTTCCATGTGAGGCAGCCGCCGGAGAGGATGCGGGAGTCCTGGGCGCTGAGACCCAGACCCTGCTCGAAGATGACGGAGGAGTAGACGGAGATGAGGTTGCTGCCGGCCATCTGCTGGAAGAACTGGAGGAGGAGGCAGATGGCGAAGCGGAACTGGAGGCGGTCCTCTCCGCTCCTGAGGAGGGAGAAGAGGGATGTCTTTTCGGAGACGGACTCCTCGAGAGACTGCTCCATGGCGGCGATCTCGGCGGAGACCTCGATGTCGTCCAGGTCCTTGTCCTTGAGGGCGGCGAGGCTCCTGCGGGCCTCGGTGGGGCGGTTCTTGGACATGAGCCAGCGGGGCGACTCGGGCATGGAGTAGATGCTGGTCATGAGGAGGACGGAGAAGACGATGGGGATGGCGAGGGCGGGCCTCCAGGTGACGGGGCCGTCCTCGAACTGGTAGAAGCCGAGGTTGATCCAGGACTCGAGGACGTAGCCGAGAGAGATGAAGAGGCCGATGACGACGACGTTCTTTCCGCGACTCCCGGCGTCGGAGCACTCGCTACGCCACGAGGGCACGGTACCGCTCAGCATGCCCACGCCGGCGCCCAGGACGACGCGGCCGACGATGAACTGGGCCAGCTCGAAGGACGAGGCCTGCAGGATCTCGCCGATGGCAGTCAGGACGGCGCCGATGAAGATGACGAGGCGGCGGCCGAACTTGTCGGCCGTGTACGAGCACGACAGGCAGGCGGGCAGGGCGCCCAGGGTGAAGACGGCGTTGACGAGACCCGACACGGTCGAGTTGTTCTGCTGCTGGGCGCCCGTGGTGTTGTCGGCGTCGATCCTGGGGAAGGTGGCGGTCCAGTTGGGCAGGTGCAGGATGGATCCAAGGTTGGCCTGGTTGTATCCGAACAGGACGTAGGCCGGCATCATGATGAGAAGGGCCTGGGCGAGGGCCAGCTTCTCACCACGAAGGCCAAGAAACGAGGCCTTGTTTTCGTTGGCCATTTGAGTAGTAGTCGTGGGGGGGAGGGGTGGTCTAGAGGGGGAACTGCTGGGGAGAGAAGGAGGAGGGGGAGAGGTAGAAAGAGAAAGAGAGAGAGAAAGAGAGAGAGGAAGGGACTAGAAGAAGAGGACTGCCTAGTTTGAAAAGGAAAGAGGAATTGGGGATACAAATATTACATCTAATGGGAGAGGGGAAGGAGGGGAGACTTGTTCGTTTTCACAGAACCTGATGGTAGGAGGGGCCATCTACACATCCGGGAGGACCGACATCGCAATGGGTGTGTTTTTTTTTACCACTACTACTACATAATAGCATGTTACTCAACATTTGGAAAAATCGCACGCCATTGAAATTTTCCACCCATCATATGACCATCTGGACCCTCTCCCCCTCTCTCTCTCTGTGTTCAACCCCTCAAATCCGGGGGTCCGTGGAGGTCTTCTCCATGAAGGAAAGAGAGGGTATTATTAGAGAAATCTGGGGCTTCCAGGGCACGTACTCCGTATCTGTACTCGTAAGTCGTGATGTACAATATGGATGTATTGCAATCTACAGGTACAGGCAGATACTAGTGGGTGGTAGAAGTACATGCAAGAATCCCTGCAGTTCTTTGCTGGGCGTTGGTGCCGACGATCCGGGTCTTTGCAAGTTTTGCATGCACGTACGTACGTAGGCATTGGAAACAGTATTAGTCGTAGTCGTAGGTGTACGAGTAGTAGTAGTGCTCCGTACTCCGTACTAGTACAGATCCATTGTACCATGTTGGTTATGACAAGAACGGGCGGTGTGGGCTTATGGGATTGGCTGGAGTGAATAACAAGCCCGGACCACGGTACTTGGCTTTTTGCCTTGGCTTGGTTACGTAGTGGATCTTTTTTTTCTTCTTCTTTTCTTCAGGTTACTACTAGTAGTACCTTGAGTTCTGTACAGGATGTGTCATATATTATTGTGTGTGTGTCTCCCCTCCCGTCCTCGGATTGTTTGGATGCGGCTCGTCAATCGTGCCCTAAAGTCATAGATTCATGGTGTGAGTGGAGGGGGGAACGGGATGTAATTGCCGTGAGGTTTCAGTCATGTTAGTGTGAATGTTATTGGTCAATGGGGGGGGGGAGTGCTAGTGGATACTATTGGATATTGCCCCAAGTGCAGATGAAGGATTTGTTCCATGGAAAGTATTTAGAAAGTTTTATATGAATCTATTTCAGAAGAGATGAAGAAAAGACTGTTTGTTTGTTTGTTTGCTTTGTGTGATTCATCCTCTCTCTCTCTGTTTCTCTCTCTCTTTCCCTCTGACTAATGTCTCGTGGCGATTCTTAGTAGCAGTACATACGCTATTAGCAGTAGTACTCGTACTAACAGTATTACTACCCACTTCTACTACGACTACGACTACTCCGTACACCTTGGAGTGCAGAATACGTGTGTAGATGGAAACATCCCAATTCATCCCCACTTACAGAGAGTACTTGGCCCCTCATTATTTCCTCTTGAGCTGACCAGTAGCACCGTCGAGTAATACTATTACTAAAGACATTCTGCATAAAGCAGTTGCAAGCGTTGACCGTATCTCGGTGACGAGTCTCGGGGGGGGGTTGGAGCAAGGCATTCAGTCCCGCTATGAGTGTACGAGTACATGTAGATTCTCCACAATCCTGTTTGTTGCAAGCAGTCTACGAGTACTCGTAGTAGTAGCAGCAGCAGCAGACGACAGCAGTAAACACACGGAGATACGGGAATGCGCGGTTTTTCTGTCACGACTCCAGTTCTTTCTAGAGATCCACACCAAGAGATCAACCCCCTCCCTCTCCATCCGTCATCCTTGCTATGGACATAATATGGGATACCATGTGTTGAGAAGGAGGAGACAGACAGAAAAAATGCCCCGGTCCCACAAGTATTAGTACACGGAGTATTATTACCTTGTGGTGGTGGTGGTGTTTGGGTGCGTATCAATTCAGTATATGGTTAGGACCCAGACACTTGCGAGTCGTAACATACACACACACACACACACACATACAGAAGCCGCCTTGCCGCCTTGCCGAATTTCCACCGATTGTCTGTCCGTGCCCCAGAAGTGATTGTCAGTCAATCAGTACTACTCATAGATAGCATCTCCGTATGACTGCTACTACCGAGTAGATGCCTGTCATACTAGCACTACTACTACTACTATTACAGTATGAGTACACGTACTACTCGTACTACTCGTACTACCACGTAGACCAAATTGACATATATGTGCCTGATTAGGCATGTAGGTATGCTGATTCCAAAAAAAGATCGGCAATGGAATTGGGGAAATGTGAAATGCCGGGGNGGGGGGGGGGGAAGGGGACCCTTTGACCCAGTCCCCCCCCGATTATGACGACAGGGCAGCTCGGCACATACAGTCAGGGCGGTAGCTGCTATCAATTGACAATGCTTTTACGAGCGTACGAAGTAGTGATCAGCTCGTATCGTATGTACTCGTCATCTGACCGGCTCTTCCTATCCGAGATTCGGGGCAATGAGGTCAGAGTCATATACCGTACGTGTATCTACGAGTACAGATCATCCAGTCCATGGTGCCCCTGGAAGTGTTGTCTGCCACCTATTCCAGTCATTATTGCAGAAGACGACATTGACCAACACAGACCGGGAATACTTTCCACATTCAATATCTTGCGGTCAGTGGTCCATTGGGAACTGCCTCAGGGTCCATCTTTAGCACCGTAAACGGCGGGATATGCGGGAAATGTACGGATACATATAGCATCTTGATTGTTCCCTCTCAAGTGGTGTCGCGAGGCGTTTGACATCCGGTTGTGCCGGGTGTCCCAGTCCCATGCATGTACCCGTGGTGCAGTGGCCCATCGCGACATTTGGGTCTCGGTTGCTTCGCGGTAGTATTCACCGTACAAGGTGCGATAATGCACTCTCTGCCACCTGCCATATAGGTTCAATCACACCAGATGATAGTGCCCTACTGCAGAAACAAGACATCGCTCTCCTCTTTTTTTTCTTCTTCTTTTTCGAAGACCTAGCTGGGTCGTTTCCCGGCCTTCTTTTTGCATCAATGTCGCTTTGAAACCAGCTTCTTCATAAAATCAACTCTGTTGGCTAGTACTACGTGACAAAGAACTACAGATGACTACGCCGTGGTTGCCGGTGATAGATTATAGGGTAATGCATGTACGTTAGCTGACCTTGGATCGATGATTGTAATTGAAACTGAGCTATATGTCCCACAACCTTCTCTCTATCACAGACCGCCGCACATAGCCCTGGTCTATTGATTGAGACAATTATTATGAATATGATTTGCGGTGGTCTCTTTCGCGGAGAGATACTGGCTAGCTGCGTATTGAGATCACGTCTTGGGAGCGAGCAATGTCTCACATGGCCTGCGATTGCCAGAATGAACGCAGGAAGCATGACTGGCCAAGTATTGGAACAAGCCTCAGAGACAGAAGGAATCTTGCTTCGTCCCCGTGAGATATGGCCAATGTTTGCTAACTACATGTGGTGAGCATACCACTCAACAAGCCATCTTACGAGGAGAGTTGATTTGGAGTAAAGAAATATGGTGTGAATGCCTGCCTAATGTGGCGAATGCTTACTCAATACTATCGCAGATACTCTGTAATATAATGCAGCTCTCATACTACTTGATCAGTGTTGGTTCCGAATCTTCTCTCTCTGTGGCCAACTTCTACATCTAGAGCATCGATGTCTCCGATGATGATATCAACGTAGGGTAGCACATGGTCCGTTGAAGCTGGGGGTTTGGCAGTTGGAAATGTACACTGGGTATTGATGTAATTTGAACCCATTCAGAGTGGCAGTGCTATTCCTCAGAGCCAAGATATCCATCCATATGGACTTTTTCATATCAATGGACCTACTCTTCATGGGGCGGAATATCACAGTAAAGCGGTATCGAGGGCTCGTCTTTACGATTTTCCTTTTGTCCACTAAGCTCTTAGTCCGCTCTCGCCCTTTCAAAGCTGAAGCCGCGGAGATGGGTGGCTGTGCATGGTTTCATTCATACTTGGCATGTAGGCTCAAGAGAAGGCAAACATTTGATCCCATGATGCACGTACCATCCCCAGGGACTTTTGGCCCGTTGACAGAGTTCCAACGGTAGCCCCCCCCCTATACCCCGAGGAGTCAGCCTAATCGAGTCTCTGTCATACATATGATACCGTTTCAGCCTTGAACCTCATACTTCATATACGGAGCGGACACAGGCCGATTGCCAACGTTGAGCCCAGCCATGAATCATAGTGTAAGAAACAAAAACACGAACATTATACTCAAAAATTCACAAGTACATGCATACAGCTAGTAGCGACTATGACTAGTACTGTAGTGCATAGTAGCTACGAATCCAACCATGCCGGGGAAATTGAACTTGGAAACACCGCCACTGCTCACTCTATACAAATAGGCGAGTGACCGGCACTGTACAAGGTTATTTCCCCGCAAGTTACACGGCCACTGACTGACAAAGTGTGCATGGACCTAGGACGACACGGCCGCAGCAACGTGCTCCGTAACATTTCGGTCGAATCTGCCGGCGCCAAGCGCGTATAAGTGGAGAAAAGTACGGAGTAGCCACGGATCGCAGGCGGGTTCCGAGGGGCCTCCTCCGCTTAGTCATTCCGCCCCCTCGAATTAGGGCTGGCCGACATGTAATGTACGGAGCAGTAGTTGTACTGTAATATTACATCTGTAACGCTCTTCCTCGTATTCTGCAGATCTTGACCTAGATGAACATGGTCTGTATAAGTCTCTTTGATGGCCTTATTTCAAGCTTGTCCATACCAGGTCTTTCTATTCTCAATGGATCTTACACCTGCATTCACATACCGTAGTCTTTGATGTTAGGGAAAGGCGCACGTTTGAATCATCTGGTCTATACGGCGCCAATAAGAGGGCCATTCAGCGGGAATGGTCAATACAAATATACTCGGTAAACGGACATTTGCTTTGATCAAAGAAAGACGAGAAGAAAGACGACGAGTTGTAGTTGCTTCCACACGCCCCATAAGTCTCCTTTCTCTACATCATCTTGTATAAACTCTTTACATAAAATAATCGTATTCAGAAATGGCGGAGGTCTCACAAAATAGTTGACGATTGGATCTTGGAAGTCACCGAATGGAGACTGGAAGTAAGGCTTAGTTCAATGTTTCACCATGCGCTCGTAAATCAGCTACGTCTAAGCACGTTCATAGCTATCAGGTGAAACAGAAAAAGACTAGAGGCATGATGGAAGTGAGGCTGTGAAGGACCTTATGTTACTGTACGTAGCAAGGACAATAGTGGCCAGTGATGCCAAGACCTCCGGGAATGAAGAGCCACTGCCGAACCTTGTTGCTTAAAATAATGCCACGACGAGATTGATTCGTCCACTCGACCCGGGAGTGTGGAGGAAACGGGTAGGGGGCCAGTCGACCATTGGCGACACGCCTGTATTACAAGCACAAGTAGAACTGGGCCGTCTCGTGTTCTGACATTGAAGATGGGGTTTAAGCTTGTGTTATGTTGACCCGTGGGTGATACGACGTACTGCTCCAAAGTTCTTGAGAGAGAGAAAAAAAAGGCCCTCAGATATCCCATGGGCCTGCATGATGGAGGGACATTGACTAGATGGGATGAGGCAGTGAAGACCGTCATCCCACATGTGGAAAAGCAAACTGCCGTGATGCAAGATACATATATAAAGGGGCAGACGACCCCCCTCATCCTCCAGACTTCTCTCTCTCACCACAACAATCAACAACCACTCTCTCCAAACCAAAACACTCTTTACTTTCACTATTTCATCAACTTCATTGTCTTCTTTTTGAAAAAATCAATCAAGATGCGTGCCGCCACCTTCATCGCCACTACCTTCGCTGCCTTCGCCGCGGCCGCCCCCGCCGACCCCACGCAGGGCAGCATCTCGGACCTCACCATCCGCAAGGAGCAGGCCGGCGGTAAGAGCAAGATCAGCTCCATCTCATTCACCCTGAACGCTCAGGATGCCAAGGACCTGACCTGCTCGGCTACCAACCCCGACGCTGCCAGCGGCGAGCTCCCCACCCAGGTCTTTGACTGCGGTGACAGCGACTACTCATTTGATCTGGCCGCCTTCGATGACGAGAACAAGGCCGGCATCGACGTCTTCCACGCCCTCGGCCCCGGCTACGGCACTATTGGCACCTCCACCGTTCACACTGTCTGCCGTGCTGGTGGTGACGGCCCCGACGACTTTGTCTGCCAGCAGGCCAACGACCAGGAGGACTTCAACTTCCAGAAGTAGATTCCTAAAGTCATTTCTCTCGGCATGACGTCCAGTCGCTACCGAATCAGTTGGCTCAGCCTCCTGTGATGGGAGGGGGGCCCAGTTGAGTGGGGGAAAGGGGATGGTTGTTTATACTTTCACGCACTTGTGCATTACCGGACGCGGAGTGCTGCAATTGCTATTATTTGTTTTTCCCGTGTGTATATACTTGGTTCATTTGGATAAGGAGGCGGTAGGAGCCTTGCTCTTGCCTACCCCTTTATTACGAATGGGGCTCATGTATTTATCTAGCTAGCTTTGAGGTGGCCAACCCGACCGGATTTTATGTAAATACATGTACCTTCAAGTTTAATATTCTCACAAGACGCCCGTCACTAACTATAGATGCAATGATATGTAACGATCATCGCTCACGGCGCTCGATAGAGGGGACTCTCACACGGGCTGATGAGTCCATGTGTTCATGGCGAGTACCTAAGTAAATGAACAGTAAAATGCACATGTGTAAGTGCACAGGCACTAGGCTCAAAAAGACATGGCGCTTAACGTCCATCATACAATTGACCACGGACAATTACATGCGGCCCAACCCATGGCGACTTTAATTCTGGACGACGAGGAGACGCAGTCACCGTCGCCGTCATGAGTTGCACCTCTGCCTCTCGCAGGCTGACGCCGCTCCATGCCTGAACAAGATGTACACAATGTTGAAGGAATCCCACCAGATGATACAGGGCAATTTTCCAAGATGACAACGACACTCCGCTTCTCCGCTTCTCCCTCTTCACATAGTAAATGCAGTCTATTGGTACTATTTTTGACTTGAAATGAGTACATGTAGTTACTATATGTACACTATGATGCACAATATGAGTAGTCGCCTGAAATGCGTCCATGTTAGGTAGTACTCAGAGACTCTACGAAGTATTATTAGTACTAGCAGTAGTAGGTATACTCGCAATAGCATTCGATGTTGTGTATTACTTCCCATCCCCAGTCCTCATGTGGGGAAGAACTGCGTATGCTCATAAGCATAGTAAGAGCACCACTCCTTCACATACGACCATAGCTAGTGGAAAATACGGGGTCCCGTCCGCTCCCCCAGAGTCAAGCCACTAAGCGGTGGATTAGTAGTTGGGTCGGTGACGACCAGCGAATACCCGCTGTTGTATGTTTTTTTATCCTTTTTGTTTCTTTTTATTTCTTCTTACACTCATTCAACTGCCAGGTCAATATAATCTGCATCATCACCGCCTCCGAGTCAATGCCGCCGCGTTGCGCGGCCAAATTCCTGATGTTATCGCGTTAGCTGTCTCTCGTACACGCATGTCACAACCAACGTACGTCTCTGCATGTGTACATACACAGGTTCCACCATAGATAACCGCGATGGGGGGTTTGAGATAATGCCGCTCTTTGTCTTCCTTGTGCCACTTCTTCACTCAGATGGTCTAAAATAACATCACATCGCATCTACTACAAAACACCCGGTCCGCACCTCACCAGTACGAATACGAATACCCATTTCCATTTACCTCGATCCAGCTTCCTCTCACCTTCAACCCCTTGGCCATGTCTACCAACGATGCCGGCTTTATCGCTGCTCTCGAGGAGGCCAAGAAGAGCTACGAAGAAGGTGGCATTCCGAGTATGGGAGTCCTACTACCACCCTTACGCTACACGTACAGGTATCGACTAATCAAGGCTGTTTATAGTCGGCGCTTGTATAGTGTCCAAGGATGGCAAGATTCTAGGCCGGGGTCATAATATGAGGATTCAAAAGGGCAGCGCCACGCTCCACGTAAGTCATGGGGAGACGAGGGTCGGAGCAGGAGGATGGCGTCCGGAGAGTGTGCAGTCAATCATTAATTCAGAGATATTTGGATGCAGGGCGAAATCTCCGCACTTGAGAATGCAGGAAGGCTTCCAGCCTCGGCCTACCAAGGCTCGACCATGTACACAACACTCTCGCCTTGCGAAATGTGCACCGGAGCCTGCATATTGTACAAGGTTGAGCGCGTCGTCTTGGGCGAGAACAAGACTTTTGTCGGTGGCGAGGACCATCTCAGGTCCAAGGGCATCGAAGTCATCAACCTCAAGAGCGCAGAGTGCGAGGCTCTGATGGACAAGTTTATCGCCGAGAAACCGGAATCTTGGTATGAGACCCAGCTCCTGCCCGTTCAATAGGGTCCATTCATATGTATTCGACGTTCTTGGAGACATTTTGCTAATGCAGCTACCTCAATACATGTAGGAACGAAGATATTGGCGAGCAGTAAAAGCTGGAGCTTAGAGAAGTTGGCATTATCTTACTGGGGCGTAAAGAGAAAAAAAAAAAACAAAACTGATACATACGTATTCAAGAAGCGGAACGAGTATTCATGGCATAAACAGAAAGCTCAATAATACGTACATGTACTTGATTGAACCGCACCTCTAGCATTGTAGTCTCAGAGTCGCAGCCCCGATTCCAGACAGCGAATTTGCTTTGGGCAAGAGAAACGGGGTAAGTGACAAAGTCCGCCAAGTGACAGAGAGGTAGCGCGGAGATGGCAGTGAAGGTGCCAATGGTGAGAGATGTTGAAAAAACACCTAGACGTCCCCGGACAGCATAGCTAACCTTTGAAATCCTCCAGACTTGACTCCTGGTCTTGGAATGGGGCGGCCTCCAGATCATCCAGCAGCATCCTCCATGAGTCGCCGTCGAGATTTCGACGTCTCAGCCACGTGCAGATGGCCAGGTGGTCCCTCCGGGCCCTGCTACCCGCCCACCACAGCCTCTCAAAGCGACGCATCAGCCCGAGCCAGTACCCGAGCTGCCAAAGGGCCCTCTCGTCCCAGCGCGCCACGAGGTCACGGAACTCACTGCCCATCTTGCCCGGGAACGCCTGGTGCTGGTACACCGTTGGGCACGGGCTGCGCAAGTTGAGCAGCACAATGGCAGGCAGGCGGTAGACATTGTCCGATTCGCACGGCGCCCCGTCTGGATCACCCTCGTCGTCGTCTGCTATGCCAAACACGACCCTCCAGTGAGCCGGCATGGTGGCCGTGGAGTGGCTGAGGCGACGGAAGACCGGGGCTGGGGTGTCATGTCCGTGCTGCAGCTGCTTTCTGTTGTTGTCGTGGTGTCGGCCCACGAATACAGAGCCGAGATACGCCAGCACGTCCTCCTGGAACGGTGCCATGTATGCGATTAGCGGCCGCAGACCTGCCTGTAACGTCATCCAGCCTGCCGCGCTGGCGCCGTCGGAACGCAGCACCCATGACTGCTGGGGATCCGACGTCTCTGAGGGCGGGAGCGCAAACAGTGTCATACTGAGCAGCGTCGCAGACAGAAGTACCTGCTTCATAAGGTCCGTGGAAAGAGACTCCCGCGGCGTCTGAAGCGCCTGCCTGTACTCATAGATGGCCGCCAGATTGTGGAAACTCTCGGCGGTATGGTGGGCCGGGGACATTGGGGCCACGGTGCGAAGGTGTGTGGCCGCCACGGCGAGCATGACGTTGCGCACGAGGCTGCTCGAGTGGGCTAGCTCCATTACGCTGCTGCTATCAGTTGTGTGAAATATCTCGCCCCAGCTGCGAGCGCAGTGTCGCAGAAGGTGCACGGATGGCGTGCCGTGCCTTGAATTCGGCATCCCACAGGCCACACTACTAGCAGTCTCGAAGTTCAACATTGACAAGGGACTTGCTGGAAGCCGCGTGAGCTGCAGACACGGATGCTCCTGCTGCTTGAGGCGGAACCCTTCCAAGAAGGAACATGACCTCCCATTCCTCTGGCATCTGACGCATACCGGCTTTTCCTCGTCGCACTTTCCCTCAGCAATATGTCGTATCGGTCAGCATGAGTCTATTATTTCGCCTGGCAGGCTGCTAGTAGTACATGTAGTACATGTAATCAACACCGTTGCTCACCTTGACCCTCTTCTCCTTGCAATTCTGGCAACCTGACTTGGTCCGCAAAACGACCTTCTTCCTCCTATAGCCGCGGATGGTGGGGTCAAAGTCCCCGACCGAGAGTGAGTGGAAGGCACTGGCAGCCTCCATTATGGTGGCGCGCTGCGGACGAAAAGGGTAACCGAGGAGTTGGAGAATATCATTTCATTGAAGGATGCGAAGGGGAGAAGGGGAGGGGCGGAGCGGAGTTAAATGCATCTCACCATCTGCAGTCACCAAACCATTGGAACATTGAAATGATGGAGGGCAAGTGCCGGGACGCCGGAGATAGCGGGGAAGGGGGTGCGGCGCTGATGCACAAATGTGGAGACAGCTCGGTTACCCTTTTTGGAAAGAACAAGAATGGGTCGGTCATGTCATCTCGTACTTGTAGACTTGGGAAGCTATATGTACCTACTAGTAGTATTAGGGGCAGTTGAATAACTTATAAATATACAGAAAGGATCGTAAAGTTTTCTTGTTTTTTCTCGTCTCTATGTCTCGACCACAGAACCATTATACACATACATGCATAGTTGCCCAGATACCCCCCATTGGCCGTCACTCAGTGTTGAACACCGTCTCGCGTATTAACATACAGGTACATACATCAATATCAAGATGCCGCCATACACGTCCAATGGGCAACCCAACTCGGTGCCTTCCAAAGACCAGCCACCTCTCCCGACTTTCTTCCTCCCGGTATTCGTCCGCAACCAGTTCCAGACGACGATTGAGCTCCCGACCAAAGCTGAGTTTGGCGACCTGAGGGGCCGATGCGCCATCGTGACCGGGTCCAACACGGGACTAGGCCTCGAGTCGTCCAGGCAGCTCCTGGCGCTGGGGCTGTCCCACCTGGTCATGGGGGTGCGGTCGCTGGAGACGGGTAACAAGGCAGCAGCCACACTGCGGGCCGCCAACCCATCGGCCACCATCGACGTGTGGCACCTGGACATGGCGTCGTACGAGAGCGTGCACAAGTTCGTCGCGCAGTGCGAGTCGCACCTGGACCGCATAGACATTGCCATTCTCAACGCGGGCCTGTTTCCGGCCGTCTTCGAAGCGGTGCCGGCCACGGGCCACGAGAACACCATGCAGGTCAACCACGTCTCCACCGCGCTTCTGGCCCTCCTCCTCGTTCCAGTCCTCAAGGCCAAAAGGGTCCAAGGCTCACCGCCGCCTCATCTTACCTTTGTCAACTCCGTCATGGCCCATCTTTGCTCCTTCCCACACAGAGACAACCGCCCCCTCCTCGCCAGCATGGACGACGACTCCAGCGCCTCGGCCATCCCGTTTAACGGCGTTGAGAGGTACGGGGCCTCCAAGCTCGTCAACCAGATGTTCGCCCTCCGACTTGCCAGCCTCATCGATCCCAACCAGCTCGTCGTCAACTTGGTCGACCCGGGCCTCACCAAGAGCACGGGACTGGGCCACGGAGGCGGTGGTGTCATCGGTAGGAACATGGGTCGGCTTCTGAGCAGCCTCGCCGGAAGACCCCTGGACAGGGGCGCGGCGACGTACGTCGATGCCGTCGTCCGCAAGGGCCCAGAGTCCCATGGGTGCTTTCTCATGAATTGCCAAAACGCACCGTACGTCCAAACTACAAAAAAAGCACGCGTGCTCATCCACACCGTGTGTGTATAGGTATAGCTCTAACTTACATTGTGTCTTTCTCTCTCTCAGATACTCGAAATTCTACTACAGTCAAGGCGAGAAGCTGGTGGACGTTGTCTGGAAAGAGACGATGGAGGATCTAAAGAAGAATGCTGGATACAAAGGAGAGCTGGAGTAGTATCTATTCAGCCAATCTTATGTTGAGTGATCTTGTTTTCACGGAAAGGTTTCCCTATTTGCACTGAACTGGAAACAAAAAGGGAAGCCGGGCCTACTATAATTTATTGAAGGTACTGCTACCGCATGCTTTTCTCTTTTTATTTCTTCTTTTCGTCTTCTTTTTTTTGTTTCAGAAGTACATGCACATGGTACTATCGTACCTGCCTATCATAGCTATAGAGGTAGTAGGGGGAGGAGTAGAGAAGGGAAGGAGCAAAGAAGGGAAGGAGCAGAGAAGGGAAGGAGCAGAGAGGGGAAGGAGCAGACGAAGGAGCAGACGAAGTCCTCAGTGGGAATAGGATCACTTTTTACTTCAGAGAGGCCGCGTTTGTATTTTGTTTGCCGCTGCGAGGTGGCACTGTAGCGGCTACGCGGGTATGCGGACCATCTATAATTTGATCTTTGGGCTTTGAGGTTGGAAGCAGGATATGAATGTAGCACGATGCCCAGATGCAGAATAGTAATACGAATTGAAGTCATTCATCTTCCTAGTTGCTATACGTACCATGCAGCCAAGTATGGCCAAGGATATCCTTTGCCGAAGGACGATCTGCTGGCTCATACTGAAAGATCTGCCTCAACAGCTGTAGTATGTCTCTCGTTTCGGCCTCGCCAATATCACTAGGCTTCTTCTCGTTGAACTGGTCCTCTATGGAGGAGAAGTTTCCAGGAAATGCAAGGAGTACGGAGGAGTCATTCGAGCTCACTGTGTCCTCGACAATGTCATTAACAATATCGTAGTCGTCAAATTCGACCTCGACCTCGAGCCTCTCACCCTGAGAGTTAAAGTACCGATCCGCGCGACGCCACTTGGCGAGCAGAGACTCAGGAAGAGGACCGATGATCCCCCACATCTGGATGAGATGCTCGTCGTTTGTGAACTCGTCAAGGGGACCCCCATCGAGAGAGTCTAGTCCCAGAAAGAGTGGACAGCCTACTAGCATCTCAAAAATAAGGCACCCAAGACACCAGACGTCTATACTTTTGCCGATACGATTGTCTAGACCTAGAACAAGCTCGGGTGATCGGAGGCCTACCGGGGTGATGGCTTCAGCTGCAGCAATGGGCTGCGCATCTAGAAATGCTGAGGGTCGGTTAGCCTTTAATTTTGTCACTTCAGGTCTCCCAAACCCTCCTTCACATGGACCCGGAGCGTATGCGGAGCTTACATCCACCCAAGTCGGCGAGCTTGACAAGCGGGTCAGCATCTCGCAATACGTATCCGTAGTCAATAGGTCGGTCTTGAAGGAGGTACCACGGCGCCCATAGATCCTTCTTGCCATCAAGTCGCTCTAGCGGCACGGCGTCGGTTAAAGGCTGCTGCAGTTTGCTTTCGGATGTAGGGCTAACCTCGATCTGTCTGGCGCACATGAGCATGTTGCCGAGATGGACGTCGCCGTGGACAATGCCGCGTTGATGCAAGGCGTGCAGTGCACGGGTTATATCTAGTAAGGCTCTCTTGGCAAACCGTTTGGTGAACCGCCAGGGCGACGAGGGCCTTCTCGTCTGGAATTCTGGCTGGCTCCGAAGCCATTCATTAAGATTCGGCCCCATTGTCTCAAATACTAGACCGACGTGCTCCCCATTGGGACCAGTGATCCTAATGGTGTCTAGGAGGGTCACAACGTAGGGGGATGTAGGCTGGAGTCGAGATTGGTACAAGGCTGCCTCTTTACCGGCACTGGATTTGTGGTCGGCGCGGATGATCTTGATTGCCACGTACCGGTGCAACCTGCAAGTGCATTAGGTAGGCGGTCTTTAGTCCACGGGTGCAATACATGCACCTGTAGACACGACGTCGAAGGCGGATGAGCTTACTGGGTATCGACCACGAGCCAAACCGTAGAAAACTGTCCCCATCCTACTTTGCGGACAACGCGGTATCGGTTACATATCACATCGTCGAGGTGGACGGGGTGGTAACCGCCCGGGTGGTATGCCTCGCCCCGTTCACAAGCCGTGCTGTTTACTTCGAAGCGGTTATCCTTGGCTTCCTTGGGGCTTTTCGTAGGTGGGGTTGGTGGGGGAGACATGTTGCGGCAGGGTGCCAAAAGCGTGATGGAATGTCAAGACGAGGACTCAAGATATAAAAGCAAAAGAAAGAAATCAAGAAAGAAAGAGAAGACAAAAATAGCGTGCAGGATTATAAAAAGATGGAAGCACGAGGAGGGGCATGGGGGTGTGATAAACAGAGAGCGGCTCAGTAGGTGTTGCCCACACTGAGAGGTCGCACGTTATGGAGGGGGTGCCCGAATTATGCAACTACATGTATCTAGATTTGGGGGAGTCGGAAAGCTGCGTCCATAACAGCGTCGGACACATCCTGGGGTATGGGATTGGGACATGGACATCAGTGATCCGACGATCTTTTTCGAGGTTTTTCTATTTTGTTGCCTAGCTTCTAGAATGTAGGAAATGGCCATGTCTAAAAGGCCGAGATCTGAACAGAATGCCATTGAAAGTAAAGGTGCGCATATGTGGTATGTGACGTCATATTCCTCCTCGAGCTTCTCCAAAAGTTATCAATTATGCATAAACTGCAAGTAGTAGTCAGTATTCCCTTGTTAACCCCGCTATGGTACTACTATTGCATGCATCCGTTCCACGTTCAACATTTCTCTCTCCATAGCATACAGCCTTGAAGTCAGAACGACCTTCTTGTGTACATGTGGACTTATCCACCCGCTGTATCATAGACCCACATTCTACCTCGGTGGCTTAGCAATACGGGTGGGCGCATATACGTACTCAATTGGTACTCCGTAGATTACTCGTAGTTGTAGAGATTGGACCCTCTAGAACTGGATACTTCGTGTGAGTTCGGGTCGTTTAAGAAGGAAGCGCCTAGTAAGTCATCCGGGTCGTACATGTTGTTGAGCACAGCTTTGTTTTGTTGACCATGGCCATTCTAATACGTACGAGTAGGCCAGTACAAAGTAAAGTCAGGTACGTGCATAAATGGCAATTGCCATATGCATCTAGAGGGGTCATCCGGAAACATGTATGCGAGTACGTACATGTAAGCATGAACCCCGCCAATGTCAGGAACGACCTCGACGCTGTCTTACCAATCAACACATGGACACACGGGTGATAAACACAGCGGCCATGTCCTCCATCACCAGAGAGCCTCAAACGCGGCGCAAGAAGACGGTGGCCTGCGACCTTTGCTTCACCAAGAAGATCAAATGTGATCTATGCCTCCCGCAGTGCTCCAACTGCACAGTCTACCAGACAGCATGCCGTCGCAGCGCCTCGCGGCATATGGGGGAAGCTCCTCTGGGAGGATCACGCACGAGGATCGCGCGACGGTGAGGGCATTTACGCACATCTGATCATTTCCTGTGTGGGACTCCCATGGCTAATTCAAGACGGAATCGATCGATGAAACGCATGCAGTAGACTAGCGCAATCCAATCCCCAGACGCCAGCACGAAGCGATACAGGGCGACGGCTGGCTGGCCCCAGGCCGCATGATGTGACCTACAATGCTAAGGGGTCGGGTCCGCCGCGTAACAATCATACATGGTCCTTTGATCCCATCTCCCCGAGGCTGCATAACGGGTCTCCGGACCATGTCTCGTCGTTGCCTCCTTTGACTGTGAGTATTGACACCAATGGCGCAGACTCATGAGGTGGTCTTCACTAACGCCATTTGAAATGTGATAGGAGATTATGCCCGTAATAGACCACTACTTTGACAGCATCAACCCGGCAATGCCTTTATTTAACCAAGGCCCATTCATGAGAATGCTGACCAACAATCTGAACGCTGACGGCCAACCCGACATGGACTCTCCTTCATGGGCAGTTCTTCTCGTCGTCGTCGCTTTGGGTCTTCAGAACCCGCCGTTGGACGATGCCCGGATCCCCTCGGGCAGCCAGAGAAAGGACATGGTAAACTACTGCCTGCGGAATGCACAATCACTCATTCATGAGCTTGCCATGCGCGAGGAGGACTTGGTTGGAATCCAGGTTCTTGTCGCGCTGGCCATCCTCTTCCGAGACTCCATCGACACACGTGTGGCTTCGATGCTCCTGAGCATGGGCGTGCGGCTGATACATCAGATGCAACTCCCTTGTGTCAGGACCTCGGCGTACTACAACGCTGACAGAGTGCTCGAAAGCTCCAATGTGCTGTGGGTCACGTACGCTTTAGACAAGGTAAATATGCTGTGCATATACTTCGAACCGAACTTCCTAGCTCCTTCTCACCGTCAGTTTGGTCTAACACTCTTCCCATTCGATAGGACATTAGCTTCAGGAACAAGACGCCTCCTATACTGCCTACCGACACCATCAGCATCCCCATGCCTACCAGCTGCAACTCCCTCTTTGAGCGACGCGTCCATCTTGCCACGATAACGGAACAGATCTACCAAGGCCTCTACAGCACCCCGGCCGTTTCAGTCTCCTTTCCTGTACGGAAAACTCGCAGCGCACAGCTTGAAGCCCTTTTGGATACCTGGTCCAATTCGATGCCCGCTCTGCTCCCTTCTGGTCCTTCGCTATCTACCGCGCTCCTCCAGATCCACACCCTCTACCTCTCAAACGTTAGCTACCTCCATGGTATCTGGTCTACGCAACCTGGAAGCATATATGATAAACATCTGGGCTCCCTAGGTCGGGCAGCGATGCATGACTTCGTTGCAGCTGTGTACGGTGCCAAGGTGACGACGTGTATACAGACCCAGATGCCACCACAGAGCGACGCGGCCTGGGAACTATGCACAGATGTCAGTCGGGTCGTGTTGGCAGCAGTAGCCCAGTTGGACGACTACCACGAAGGGGCCAAGGAAACGATGCTGATACGGGGTTTCTGTGCCAACCTGACCGGCTGCATCGCCCTGCTGGGTAACATGCTGGAGAAATGGGACACGGCCATGCCGGACGTCGGGATGGGGGTCGGACACTTTGAGAAGGATTTGCAGTTGGTCGGCAAGATTGTCGACATGTACGATGGCGCTCTCAGGGGTCTGGAGCGTCCGACCTTGTCCTACGAAGCAGTAAGGATGGTCATTGAGGACCTGCGTAAGACTGCAGCAGCCAAAATGGCGACTGAGCGCGGCAGGCCTGTTGGGTATACACCCGACGCCGTACCAGGGGACGACTTCGAAACTTGGAGAGCGACGGCAGACCTGGGGTCTACGGACTTTTTTTCTACGGAAGAATCGGTCGGTGATGTCGAAGCCTTCCTGGGTGTTCATATGGACAATTGGCCCGAGTTTGGGCTTGCTGCTGTCTCCGATGTCGTGACTGACGGCAATACCATGCTTCATTAGTACATGTTAGGAAGGCAATGTCAACTTGGGTAATTCTTTTTTTTCGATTCTATTTACAGGATCTACTGAGTTCCCTCACACTTATCCTGTCCGCTTCTGACACAGTCATTTCAGGAACATCGCTGTGATTACCGGCGTATATGAGAGCGGTTGGTATGCATATCAAACTAGTCTATAATCTAGTTGACTAGGACGAGGCGGTATCGAGGCTGACCCTTGTCTATTTCGACAATAGCCTCGTTCGCACTCTTCATGGGCAGGGTCTGAATCCACGGCTTAATTTTCTTTTCGACAGCCAGATCCAACATGTCCTTCATCTCGGCCGAAGTGGCACCAATTGTACCGACAATGCTCAAGTTTCTGAACAACAGTGGCAGAGAGTTGAAGGGCGAGAAGTCACCGGCATCAGGAGGTCCTCTAAAAAGAACCGGTGGCAAAAGAAAAGCAAAACAAAGTCAGTTAAATCAGGTGGCAAGTCTATGGGTTGAAATTGAGGGAAAGGAGAGGAACTCACGCTGCCTGGACAAAAGTGCCACCAGTCTTGAGAAGGAGCAGGTACGACGTGATGGGCGCCGAGGTAGACCCAGTCATGATGATGACATCGAGGCTGCGATCGTTCTCGGCCGCCCATCCATCCCCGGGAGAAGTGGCGATGTATCTGTCTGCCCCGAGGGCGAGGGCATCCTGGCGCTTGGCGTCGGTGCGCGACAGAGCCACGACCTCCTGGGCACCGAGAGCCTTGGCGAAGAGGATGCCAAAGTGGCCGAGCCCGCCGACGCCGACGATGCCCACCCTCTTCCCGGGACCGGCGTACCTCTTGAGCGGGGCATACATTGTCACTCCGGCGCAGAGCATGGGCGCCGCGTGCTCGGAGGGTAGGCCCTCGGGGATCTGGAAGACGGCGCTGCTGTGCGCCCGGTGGTGGCTGGCGAAGCCCCCGTACGACTTACCCTGGCCGTCTGGGAAGTTGGCCCCGTACGTCGTCACCAACCCGGGGCAGTAGTTTGTCTGTCCGGTCGAGCACTCGTAGCAGTCGGCGCGGTCGCAGCTCCGGGCCTGGGCGCCCACACCGACGCGGTCGCCGACTTTAACACCCTTCACGTTCTGGCCGACGCGCACGGCTCGGCCGACGATTTCGTGTCCAACACAGCAGGCTAGTGGCAGAGTAGTACTCAAGTATTAGTGTATATATGTCGGCAATGGGTCAAGGCAGAGGGAGAGCTTACGGTACTCAGTTGGACCCCAGTCGGATCGGATCACGTGGACGTCGGTTCCGCAGACACCACAACACTCGACTTGGATGTCGACGTCGTCCTCTTGCCATTTCTTGGGTTCAAAGGGTCCCCATTTCATGTGGCCTTCAGCAGACTTGGCGTCATGACCTAGCCATCCTTCGAATTTGTACGGGGTCGTCATTTTTGTTTTGGTGTTCCTAATGGAGTTGAAGAGTTCAGGGCGATAAAGGAGATGGCGAGAATTGGTGTTGGTCTTTATAACGGAAATTGAAGTCTCGTGGAAGAGTCTGTTGAGGACACAAAGAATCGAGTGAAGAGTGCATCGCGTCTCCCGCCATTCTTATACAGGATGTGCAGATGCTCTCCTAGACCGAAAGACACTGCACCCATATATTCCAGGGACAGCATCTCCGTTCCACGGAAAACAAAGAGTACGGTAACTTAATAGCTATTCGGACACCAACACGCATACCGTCGCGCGCTTGTACATAAGGTGTGCGGGGTGTACCCCAAGGGGGCCCCACTCACCCAAAAACGAAGTTCCACGGAACATTGAAGTCTGGACGTCTTATATCCACGGAAAGCTCAGACTTGCAGATAAGTCCGTCCATTAAACCCGTTAACTACTAACAAAGTGTGTTTTAGAGAACAAGGTATTATAAATCAAGCAGATACTATCTCGCAGCGCACGTACAGTCGCACACATATAACATTGAATTGACACTCTTGCTGCTCCCCTTCTACCCTTCCTTGCTCGCCGTCTTTTGTTTTACCATTGAACCCACAGGAAGCAAAAACACAGTCCAATTCGATTCTTCTACATATATAAAGCCCATCATGCCCAAGGCAATTGTTGTCCTCCCCGAGGAAAAGGTGGCTGGCATTCGTGATCTTCCCATCCAAAAGGTCAGGGATGACTGGGTCATTGTCCGAACCAAGGCCGTCGCTCTCAACCCCACCGATTGGAAGCACATTGACTTTGCTTATGCCGATGCCGGGTCCAGGATCGGGGTCGACTACGCTGGCGTCATTGTCGAGGTAGGAAAGAATGTCACCAATGTCGTCGAAGGCGACAGGGTTGCGGGTCTGTGTCACGGCGGGTATGTACTCGGATATTGTACAATGTCAACATTATGTATCAATGCTAATAATGTACATGGACAAACAGGAACCGCACCGACCATGAGACTGGTGCATTCAGTGAATATATTCTCGGAAGAGCATCTACCCTGATCAAGATACCCGATCATATGGGCTTTGAGGAGGCGGCAACTCTCCCGGTGGCCATGTACACCTGTGTAAGCATATCATATACCCCGCAATCTACTACCTGCACGTCATTTCAATGATTGAGATGATATCATCCATGGACATTTGAGCTCACAGTTTATAATTGAATATAGGGTCTCGGACTATACTACTCATTCAAACTGCCCCTCCCCACCATCAACTCGCCAGCCGAGACGGCCACGCCGCCCACCACCATCCTCATCCACGGCGGCAGCACCGCGACCGGCATCTGGGCCATCCAGCTAGCCAAGCTCTCTGGTCTCCGCGTCGTCGCCACCTCATCCCCCCGCAACTTCGACTACCTCAAGAGCCTGGGCGCCTCTGCCGTCTTCGACTACCACACCCCCACGTGCGGCGCCGAGATCCGCTCCTACACCGACAACAAGCTCACCCTCGCGTGGGACCTGGTCGGCGGAGCAGAGATCCTGTGTGCCGACGCCCTCAGCAGCGTCCTTCCCAGCAAGTTCGGCGCCATCAACAGGTCCAAG
This sequence comes from Geosmithia flava, assembly GCA_900188565.1. Lineage (NCBI taxonomy): Eukaryota > Fungi > Ascomycota > Sordariomycetes > Hypocreales > Bionectriaceae > Geosmithia > Geosmithia flava. Next base: position 21,021 of record FYEV01001626.1, on the reverse strand, counting down.
ATGGCAGACCCAGAGGTTCTGAAGAAGGCGAACCCGTTAGTGCAAAGGCCGCCGCTTCATGTGCTGGCCTATAATGTCATGGGTGAGCCTTTCCCCTTTGGTGGGAATATCATCGTGCCGGATGCTGAGGAGGCCGAGTTTGGTGTCACGTTCAAGGAGCTTTTCCGGGAGCTTCTGGTGGCTCGGAAGCTCGAGTGCATCAAGATTACTGTTAACTCTGGGGGTGAGGGCCTCGAGGGTGTCTTGCATGGGCTTGATGATTTGCGACAAGGTAGGGTCAGTGGGACTAAACTCGTGTATACTCTGTGAAGAAGTCCTGTCCAGATCAAGTACTTTTAGATATTGATATTTATATAAGTACATGATATGCGTCTTCATCTGTCCAAGCTCTTGTCTTCAGTACATGTGCATGTATTTCGATAACAGAACGGCCATGTTATGTATACCATGTCCAGTCATGTCGCAATCTTCCCTGGACCCTGCGAAAAGGGGCATCGATCTAGACCACGGGATCTGAGGAGCTCAATGTTTGACCTCATTTCGTCCACGCCCTTTCCATGTTGAGGTTCAGGTCCGATACTCCACAGGTCGTATCCCTGGGGGTGGTACTTGTCCCCCAGGGACCCGGGGGCCCTTCCGCCCAGAGCCCAGGTGAACCAACGACCAGGTCCCTTGGTGTTCCACCAGGTCGGCATGACATACCAGGGCTGGGGACGAGCGTGTGCAAAGTTGTACAGTCCCGTATCCGGGTTTTCGGCAGGAGTGACAAGATTAACATGGTTGTACGAGGGTCGCGGGAGGCTGAGATACTTGAGATGGAGCTTCCTTAGCTCTCGAAAGACGTCGAATAGCAGTTTCAGAATTGGACCGGGAGCCTCGAGCCTAGTAATGACATATGTCAGTTCTTGTTCTCACACATTTTACCAGCATGGAGGTGTGTACCTACCCCAAGCTTGCCCTCATAGTGTCATCCAACTCGTACCCCAGAGTCTTCCGCAGCAGGCTGACAGCGAGACTCGAGAACTTCTGAACAGCCGAGTCCACATATACGCGGACATACTGGTCATTCGTCTGCACCAGAACGGCAACTCTCTTCTCATGAAGGAGCGTCCAATCTCTCAGCTCCGTGGCGAAATGGACTCCGTCCACCCAGCCCTCGTTAGCCGACGGCAGCGCGTCATAGGGTATACCCAGATCCCGGCCAAGGTTTAAGTGGAAGACGCCGACGGCGCACTTCTCGACGTCGGTCAGGTCGCGCCACTCGTCGCGGGCCACGACGCGGAATATCTCGACCACGTTGGACCCCAGGGTGTGCAGCATGTCGTCGTCCAGGATCTTGCCGGCCTTGCGGTACCGGGCGTGAAGGTAATTCATGCGGGCGACGGCCTTGAGGTAGCGTTCCGAGTCTGTTTTCTGCGACTGCGCCTCTCGGAGGAGGATCTCGGTGTCGATTGCACGCTTGGCGGCGTTTCGCCTATTGTTCTGCCCGGTGGCTGCGAAGAGTTTCGACATGGTGGGGATTCCGCCTGCCTGTACGTACACCCATTAGATCCATATTTCGCAAAGGAATTTACCTTCTTCTTGAATGGAAGGTACAATAGGACTCAATAGGAGGGAAAGGAAGAAAGACGAGATATAAGTACCTTGAGAAGAGCGACTGCTCGAGCCTTGCCGAAGGCGCTGGGGAACTCAAGCTCTTGCAACTGCTTCATAATCTCATAGGACTCCGGGGTAGTCATGCTGGAGAGGGGCCGTTTGGAAACGCCAAATACGGATTCGATGCTTCGGGCCCGTCGGTTTCGAAGCTGCCGGACAAGGACGACGTAGAGAACTAGCAGGGTGGCTGCAAAACTGATAAAGGTCGGGTTCTTGGCTAAGGAATCCATTGGAATGGACTTGGTGGCTTCCATCTTTCTTTGCAATAGGCCAGTGAAATTGGCAGACTGTTTGGTAACTGCACGCAACTGTACGAAGTCTCAGAGGTGTTTGTAGATGGGGAAGAGTAGTATGGATCCTGTTCAGGGACGGTATATGTAGTTCTTCAGTGGGCTCCACAGATACTATATAAACGTTTGCCAACAGTTTCTTGTTGGGTTAGCTGCAAGTAGTATCAGCAAATCAGCGAACCTCCATTGATGAAATCCACCACGGNGGGGGGGGGGGAGTATCCTACCCTCTTCTCAGCGTATCCTTGCTGGCGATACGAAGCCAAGTGGTGACGGGTGGGTCGGGTTCACACCCTGCGCGCCCTACAGAAAGCAATAGACGGCGATACCAGAAAACAACGGCGGGAGTAAGTATTCATATGGGAGGACAGAGAACATAGCCATATAGATCTATTGACTTGGCGCACCATGGCGATAATGAAGATATATACAAATTCAGCTGGCTGGCAAGTTCAAGTCAGCATATACACCCGGCTCCCAACGTTGTACCTCGACTTTCCACATTGCATAATGAGTATTTTTCAAAACTGGAATATCGAAAAAATAGGAATAGAGAAGAAAAGACCGATACCCTTGGTCCCCTTCAACAACAGTCAAGTTGTTGGGGTCCAAAAGGGCAGTAGTAGTAGCACGTTCGTCTGCCCTCGGCATGAAGTGGGGCATATAATCAGGGACCAGAGAACTCTTCACATTATTCAACTCCGTTTCTATAGTCAGTGAATGGCCCCTTGGTAGACTTAGCTGGTAAACGATGAGCAGTATTGGGGGGGCCAAAGGTGGTACCTCGGGACTTTATGGGTCAGGCCACTTACATGACACACCCGGCGCAAACCAGCCCAACCGAGTCATTACACATTACATGATATTCGTAGATAGACAGAGAGGGTACTTCTCTGAGATGCCGACCAGAGCAAGTTTGATTTTGCGATATGAAAGATGTTCATTTAGGCATATAAGGAAAACTTTTCAATGTTCAGAGGAGAGGGAACCCTCATGTATCTGATCACATGTAGCGTCCTAGCTCCCATGTAAGCAAGAATAGGCCATATCTAGACTCTGATATATCATTCCCACCTCTCAATAAGAGCAAGAACAATGTGACCTATAACTCATTTTCAATTGATGTGAAATACCGAATAATGCTTTGTACATGCAGTTTGCACCTCTCTTCTTGGGCCTCGGCAAATCTAGAGTTTCGATGGCGGGGTGCGGAGACCTGTCGAATCGCGTGCTTTAATAGAAAGGTACATGCAGCATCGGATTGAAATGACATATTGGCCAACAATGGAGAAGAGAGCATACATCAATATCACTCCATAGTACATGAAAACTCCTGCTCGTAGCCAACCTGGATGTGCCGAGGCACTGTCAGCGTGGTATGAAGTAAGAACCGCATCACCTATATAATACTACTCCTGTCACCTCCCTGAGCAAGCAACATCTCACTGACCCTCCTTTATATAACATCAGAATCAAGTTTCTTCTCATTTATCAGTGTGAAACCCCCAAACCCCCGAAACGAAAATGACCACCACAATCACTCCACCAACCTCCTACTCAAGCCTAGGATTCAAAGACATCATCGTCACAAATGTACCAGCCGACCAACCCACGCCGAACAAGGTGGTAGTCGTCTCCCTCAACCGGCCCGAAAAACTCAATGCTGCTACGGGCGATCTCCTCACGGAGCTCGAGACGGCCTACAAGCTATTCGACGTGGACGAGAGGGTGCGAGCCATTGTCCTCACCGGAGCCGGCAAGGCCTTTTGTGCGGGCGTCGACCTCTCCATCGGTCTCTCTAGGGTGCAAAGCCAGAAAGAGACTGAGGAGGGGACGCGAAACTTTCGAGACCTGTATGTTTTCCTCACCCCTTCTCCCTTTTTTCTTTTCCTCTTTTTATGCATCATTGGTTGACATACATGGACCAGGGGCGGGCGCGTGGCTCTTGCAATCGCGCGATGCACCAAGCCCACCATCACGGCTATAAACGGTCCAGCTGCGGGAGTCGGTCTGACCCTCTCCCTGGCGACATGTATCCGCGTTGCATGGGAGGGTGCCAAGGTTGCCCTGCCATTCTCGCGTCGTGGTCTGACGTTGGAGTCGTGCAGCGCCTTCTACCTCCCGCGCCTCATTGGCCTCTCCAACGCCATGCACATGGCCACGACGGGACGCACGTTCCTAGCAACGGACCCGATAGTCAGTGGCCTATTCAGCAGCACCCTGTCCTCTCCCGACGAGACGCTCTCCTATGCCATCGAGCTGGCTACCGATATTGCGGAGAACACGTCCCTGACTAGCACTATGATCATGCGGGATATGCTGACGTATTGTCCGCCGTCTCCGGAGGAGGCCCACGTGCTCGACTCGCGCGTCTTCATTTCCGTCGTGGGGTCCAGGGATAACAAGGAGGGTATAACCAGTTTCTTGGAGAAGCGGAAGCCCGAGTTTGGTGCTACCGTCGACAGAAATGACTTTCCATTCTGGCCTTGGTGGAAAACTAGCACGGATGGGGGCATCGGAGAAGGAGATGGTGTTGTTAAGTCCAAGATCTGAGAGGTCGTATATATGTCTTATGTACATGTACCTGCAAAAAGGGTCATTGTATTCCGGTTCCGTCCGTTGGCCATAGCCTTTCCATGTCGCTCATATTCATCCAATCGCTTTGCCTGAGAAGGTGGTCAGAATCGTGCTATGTAGATGTCATGGGTGTATGGACGGTGCTTACATTGGAAAAGAGCCGTCTAGTTCAGGGCCAGGGTTCGTAGCAAACAGTGTCCATAGATCTGGGAGCAGTTCACTCATACCCATATCCTGGGAGTCCGGCCAAGGACGGAAATCCCCGTGCTCAGGAGGCTCCGTAGATGGTGCGGACTCGAGGCCATGACGAGAAGCCTCGCGATGACGCTTGTTGACCTTTTCGATAGCCGCGCCGAACAGTTTGTATGCCGCGTCGGCAGCGAGGTAGCTTTTCCGCATTTCGTCGATGACCACCATGCACAGTGCCAGATTGTGCTTTCCCACCTCATGCGCCACCGGCTTGGGCGAAGCTAGCTCGTATAGGTAAATTTGCATTAATGGGAGTATCGCAAGCAATCTGGAAGAACGTCGGTCAGTTGATTTAATTAGTAGGGGGTGCGGTCAGAATGTGTTCTCGTACGTGATACTGTGGCAGAGTCCCACCATGTCCTCCGCCATCAATAAATTGACAGAAGCCATGGCATCGGAGGCGGCCGTCCGTGCTTTACGAAGGACCAGGGATCTCCAAGCCTGTTCTTCGCTTGCCGGTGTCGAATTGGGAGTATCCAGCATCCATGGGCGATACAGAACAATCGTCACAGACCTGCAACGCTCTCCCCGTCAGCTGGTCAGAGCATAAATGTTGTGTGGCTAGTGGAAAAACAAACTCGAAGTAGATTCTCAGTTGGTGTGCATGCGATTGATAAATCTTGCTCTTGGCCGTATCTGGCCCTAGACCGCTTCTGTAGCAGGCTCGGATCTCAGACTCGGTCCTTTCGATATCCGTTCTTGACGGCTTCGTACCGCTTGATCGATAGTTCATCAGCAAGACTGTCTCCAGTACTTTGGACAGCTCAACATAATCCAACCAGCCGCGCAAGAGATCCTCAATCTCATCTGGCAGAAACCTCCGGCTTTTTTGAGTCCCAGGTTGAGAGTTGGTATCAAGAATCGCAGGCATAGGCGTGTCGATGTCGTCTAGCCTTATCCTCATCGGCCGGCCCTGTGCCTGAGACAGCCAAGCTTCTCGACTGTATATGCACCACCACAGACGTCTCCAAAAGGCCTTCTTCATAGGGCTGGACTGGCGACTAGATTCTGCTAGCCGGTGGAGGCCTATTGTATGCGAAAGAGTAATGGCAATGCCGTTCCAATACCAAGGTCCGGTCCTGTCCTCTGCACTTCTGAACCAGTGACTCATGAGGAAGACGGATTGTATCAAGACGTGTTTGTTCTTTTCATAGTCCACGTCGTAGAGTACCTTTTTGTGTCGGTTAGCACCAATTTCGCGTCAGATTCTACTAGTCACTCGCCTTGGCTTTTTGATAAAAAGACTGTTTTGCTGCCTTTTTCGTCGGGAAGAAGTCATCTGTGAAATGACAGTCGTCTATAAACTGAAGGAGTAAAAGGAATAAGTATTGCTCGATACACGTTATAGTGTACTGGAAACAACAAACTCACACTTGCTGAGGCGAGAAACATGGACCAGAGTAACAATAGACTCGTCTTTCCTTTATCGTATTCCTCGATGAACTCGTCTGCATCCAACACGGGCGCAAAAGGGTGGACGTGGTGGAAGTAAGACTGAAGCAGTGCCTCGCGGGTCCTTTCGGGGGGAAAACTGAAAGCACCCTTGGCCTGCAAGTAGCCAAGGTCTTCTGGGCCGAGAGCTTTGATACAAGGGATCGGAACCAGGAAGTGAGAGGTCCTTAATGACGGATCTGGTTCGCATATATCCATGATGAATGCCAGTCCGCGATTGTCTCCTGATAAAAGGCGAGAATGTAAGTACACAGAGGATCATAAAGCAAGCCAGGGGTCGCCATACCGGGATAGAACGGGACACCTTCCTCGTCTCGAGGATTCCGCGACTCCAGAAACTCTGCATATGCCGATCGGTCATCTGTCGCATCAGATGGGTCCGGGCGAGTATCAGCGCGCAATGCAGGCACCCGAGGAAGAGGTGAATGAGTCGGATGACTCGTCATCCTTGAATCTTGTTCCGGAGCGCTCCATTGCCCTCGTTCGGGCGTCTGCGTCACACTCGGGGCTTCACTGCGAGTATCAACACCTATATTGTTGACATCACGCTGCTGTCTCGGGGAAAGCCTCGTGGAGGCGACATCTACAAAGGAAGCACCCGCACGAGATTCAGGTGGCGCTGGCACCAGAACATCTGGATTTCTTCACCCATTGTAAGCACATGTCCTTCATCCGGCATCGTTCGGGAGTTGGAATCTCTCGTACCGTCTCTGCTTGCGACCTGATACTTCGCAAATGACGCCGTCAACGGCGCAGTTGGAGCACGGGACACCTGAGAAGGTCACTGTGCATCGGACCTTGCGTGCGCTGCAAGCCTTGCAGGCGACTGTGGAACGCCTTGATCGTCGCGTTGGCGTTGCAGGTCCCGACCTGCGAGCGCGCTGGGGCATCGTGTCAAACAAATGCCGCGTGATGATTGGTCATCATTTCCCTCGCCGAGGATTGAGACAGCTAGATAAGGTGACGGTATATCATTATGTCAAGGTTAAGTTAGTACTGACTTCGATTGTTCAATGTTCAATGATACATGTAGATGTTGCCGTATGACGTCTAGCCTTAAATCATCAATGCCTCGGGCGGTGATCAGGACTACCCGGGAGACACGTGACTTTCATCAACTCTGCGGAAACCGAATGTCACCAACGTTTCAAGTAGGTATCATTTTCTTTTGTAAAGACTTTCTGTCCGTTTATATACATGACAATTGCATTTGTGCATTCGATCACTCACTAAAAATACACATATGCACGTTGCGTCCATGTTATGACTTCAATCTCATCGACTCTACTTGCCCTGTAATATAGGGACCTGAATCCAACGTCGCGGGACACGAATAATCCTGCAGGTTTAAACCCCCTACCCCTACATATACTATAGTCTGATATAATAATTCAGCTTCGTGCCCCTTCGTTAATAGCAGTAACCTCTACGAACCGTTTCAATAATCAAGAGGGAATGGGTTGGCATATCGTTCTTAGCTCGTGCAGTATTTACGACATTAGCTCTGGTCGCATGTGTTGAGAGTTGTGGTAGATGTTTCCAAATAACATTTGCGGTCGCTGTTCCTGGGATGTGATGCTGGCAGATGCGACGAACGTCTTATTTAAAGCATAAAGATGTTAGAGTCTTCTTGCCCGTAGTCGATGCCGAGGTTGCCTGGGACCAGTTCTATCGCCTCTCCTCGGCGTATGCATACAACACCTGTACGACTGTCACTAGATTGAAGCTAAGAGGTTCAATGTATATGAACGTACATGAACCTGTATGTAGACAGGTATGTGGCTCTTGGAAAAAATACATACCTCCGAAAGCCCATCTCCGGAGCAAGGCGCCGTGCCGTCGCCGGCGTCATGCAATCATGAGCTCTCATCGGCCCCACATGCCGACGCCCTATAAATGACCGGTGGGTGGTATTGTCGGTTAGTACCTATTCCAACACCAGTCACTTGCGGGGTCCATGATAGCTGCCACCATCATGCAGGTAGGTCGAAGATCTCGGTGCCGGGATCGGAATAGCCCACCGACGGGCTACCTTCACTCATCCAATCTCTCTCTCTTTCATTCAAAAAAACCCCATCACCTGCAACGTCATTCAACAGGCAACATACTGTACCACCATTGAACCTCTTTCGCATCCAAGCCTCCAACCATGTCGTCCTACCCCTTCTGGATCGAGACCGAAGACTGGCACACGGCCGGTGAGCCATTCCGCATCGTCAAGAAGCTCCCGGACAACTACCTCCCCTCATCTCCCACCGTAGCCCAGCGGCGCACCGACGTTATCTCGACGCCAGGCCACCCACTAGACCAGCTGCGCCAATCGTTATGCCACGAGCCCCGTGGCCACGCAGACATGTACGGGGGCTTCATCACGCCCCCGGACGATGACGGCGCCGCCTTTGGCGTCCTCTTCTGGCACAAGGATGGCTTCTCCACGGCGTGCGGGCACGGCACCATCGTCCTGGGATACTGGGCCGTCAAGACGGGTCTCGTCAAGGTTGGACCCCACGACGAGAAAGTCGATGTGGTCATCGATGTACCGTCTGGTCGGGTCGTCGCCAGCATTAGTATTGTCCAAGGAGAACCCGTTCATGCCGACTTTGTCAACGTGGCGAGCTACCAGATTGCCAGGGGCCTGTCAGTTAGGGTACCCTCGCGCGGAGTGAATGTGAGCGTGGACTTGGCCTTTGGAGGGGCCGTCTACGCCACACTGGATGCGAGCCAGCTCAATCTCAAGGTCCAGCCGCGTAACGTCGACGAGTTCATCAGGCTGGGAAGGGAGATCAAGGCCGAGCTGGGGGAGAGGGCGCACTATGGCGTGTATGACTGCTATGGTGTTATCTTCTTTGGCGAGGAGGGCGATGAGGAGGGTATCGTCAGGCAGAGGAATGTCACTGTCTTTGCTGATGGGCAGATTGATCGGTCGCCGTGCGGTTCGGGTACGTGTGCTCGTCTTGCCGTATTGCATGCCCAGGGTAGACTGGGCCCGGGGAGGGGGAAGCTCCAACATTGGTCTATCATATTGTCTTTTCTCGAGGGGGATATTGTTGATGAGGCGGAGAGTCCGGTCGAGGGGTTCCCCGGGTGTATCCCTCGTGTTAGGGGTGAGGCTAGGCTGTGTGGGAGGATGAACTTCTTTATTGATCCTACCGAAGAGTTTTATCCGGGCTTTTTGTTGCGCTAGGTATTGGAAGGGGGAATCTTATGGTAATTTCTAAAACAACTCTTGGGCAGTATATTCTACTAGCAATTGATGTATTTTGGCGGGCATGTGCTGAGATGCGGTGACTGCGGCAAGATGCATATAGCTCAAGGTACGTCTTGCCTGCCGCTCACCCCATGTCTCACCAACAACCATGACGTCTCCGAAGCTTATCTGATTTGTCTCCCGTTAACCTTGTATTTCTACTTTGTAAAGTGATGTCAACTTGTCTTGAACTGGCGTCATTTCTACCCGACACTTTAATTGAATAGAAGGGGGTCATTGAAAGTCCACTTACATGTACAGGCATATGCGGGGACACCTGGCACACACGGCACAGGCACAGTGCACGTACATTTCGAGTCATATTTTCATCACCGTCGATTTTCTTTTCACAGTCAAAGCTCAAATGATGTAGGTCATATCTTAATAATTCTCATAAAATGCTATCTGATGCGAACAAAACGGTGGGGAAAAAAAAACGGTTCATAAAAGCAACTGCAATTGGGTTGAAATGGTATCAGAAACATCCCTGATATCAACCAAGGGAACAAGATGAAATGCCATTATTGTTGTTGTTGTAAAGCAGGGCAAAAGTGTCTCTTTTTTTCTTTTCTTCTTTTGGTATAAAAATCAAATGCAGGTCATAATAGGGGGATAGGTAGAGCAAAACTCGCTAAATCGACACGAGTCGTTTTTTGGGGGGTGGTTTGAAACAAAGAGCATAATGCGTGAAGCCAAGAAAACTGAAGAGCAAATATGCAACGGCGAAAGAAGAAGCAAAAAAAAAAAAAAAAAAGAGATGCAAGAAGAAGGTAAAAAAGGCTTGCTGTGGTTGAGGTTGAAATTAAGCTCCGCGAAGGCTAGAGATGGCCTTGTGACCACCGTAAGCATCGACAAAGGGGAAGCGAGCACGACGCTCGAGGTCATCGAGGGGAATGGTGGAGCGAATGTACCTAGATGGTTGTTAGTATGATTTCTACCAAGGCAGTAAGAGAAAAAATGAGGGGAGTGGAGAATGGTAAACTCACTTCTTGCGACCATCATCATCAGGGTTAAAGTCCCAGCTGTCAAACTCTCCAATCTTGAGAGCGTCCCAGACGACACGACGAGTGCGCTGAGAGTGGAAGACCTGAGCGGTGATGGCGTCGTAGTCCCACTTGGCGGAGGCCTCGGCGTCGAACTTGGCAAAGACCTCGCGGGCCTCCTGCTCCTCGGGGGTGGTGGGCTCGATCTTGCGGAAGCGGGCGAGGTTGTCGAGCTCGAGGGGGTCGCGCTCGAGGTTGAAGAGCTGGGGCTCGTCGGCAGGGCAGGTGATGTACTTCCATGCGCCGCGGCGGATCATGAAGAGGGGACGGACGGTGCCCTCACCGGTGTACTCGGCGAAGACGGTGTCGGGGGCGTCCTGCTCGCCGCGGAGGTGGGGGAGCATGCTGACGCCGTCCATGGGTAGCTGGGCGGCTGGCTTGGTGCCGACGAGGTCGCACAGGGTGGGGAGGATGTCGAGGGTGGAGACGTTCTGGGGCACGCGGCGGGGCTCAAACCACTTGGGGTAGCTGATGAGCATGGGCACGCGGACCGAGGACTCGAAGTAGCTCATCTTGTACCAGAGGCCGCGCTCGCCGAGCATGTCGCCGTGGTCGCCGGAGAAGATGACGATGGTGTTGTCGGCCAGGTCGGCGTCCTCGAGGGTCTGGAGGAGCTTGCCGATGTTGTCGTCGACGTAGCTGACGGAGCCGTAGTAGGCGCGCTTGGCGCGCTTGATCTGCTCGTCGGTGAAGTCGCGGCTGTCCAGGTCGCACACGTGCTGCAGGCGCTTCGAGTGGGCGTCCAGCTCGTCCTTGGGGATGCGCACCTTGGGCAGGGCCACGTCCGTGTCCTCGTACCGGTCCCAGTACTGGCGCGTGATGGTGTAAGGGTCGTGAGGGTGGGTGAGCGAGACGGTCAGCGCAAAGGGACGCTTCTTGGGCCCCTCTCGCACGTGGTCCCACAGGTACTGCGTGCTCTTGAACATGACCTCCTCGTCGTAGTCGAGCTGGTTGCTGCGAGCGCAGGGACCCGCCTGCAGGATCGAGCTCGCGTTGTGGTACCACTCCAGACGGTTCTCCGGCTCGTCCCAGTTGACGGCCCAGCCAAAGTCACCGGGGTAAATGTCGCTCGTCAGACGCTGCTCGTACCCGTGCAGCTGGTCGCCCACGAAGTGCATCTTGCCCGCCAGGGCGGTGTGGTACCCCTTGCTGCGCAGGTAGTGCGCGTACGTCGGCACGTCGGACCCAATCTGCGACGCGTTGTCGTAGGCGCCAATCTTCATGGGCAGAAGGCCAGAGATCATGCTCATGCGCGAGGGAGCGCACAGCGGCGACGGGCAGTACGCCGAGTCGAACTGCACCGACTGGGCGGCCAGGTTGTCAAGGTGGGGGGTCTTGATCTGAGAGTCTGGGTTGTACATCTTGAGCTGGGGAGCTGCAAGCTGATCGGCCATGATGTACAGGATGTTGGGCTGGGAGCCGTCACCTGGGCCCGGGACCAACGGGGGTGCCTCGGAGGTGGGCATGGAGTTGAGGTCTGGTGCCATTGTGTGTGTGTGTGTTTGTGTGTGAGGGAGGAGGGGGGTGTGTGTGTGTGTGTGAAGACCACTTTTGGTCAGGGAGAGAGAGGGAGGAGGAAGGGCAAGAGGTGATTATAAAGAGGATGAGGTTGGATAGAGAGTATGAGTTTAAAGAATGAAGAGTAATAAGAAGAAAAAAGGGAGAAGAATGGGTTGAAGGGGTGGGAGGAAGACGGTCTATTAGTAGGTAAACAGAACAAAGGTGGCGACGGGTTGTATCACTAGTCGGGTACGAGTAACTTGTTGGCGGTAGAAATGGAAGATGGAGAGAAGAAGGAGGGCTACGGAGGAAGTACGGGGAAGACGGAGTCAGTTGGACGTTTTGGAGGCGTGTAATAATAGAGTGTGTGGTGTGTGGTGTGTGATTTCTGGGAGTATTCGTGGCCAAGCAATATGAGGAATACACCGGCAGTCGGTGATGGATGGAACTAGTACGGAGTAGTAGTACAGGTAGTAGTACTACGAGTATGTAGTTACGGATCACGGCGGAGTACGGAGTATACGGAGTACGAGTACATGGAGACCTAGAAGCTAGAGGCTAGAGTAATAAAGATATGGAGAGTACGGAGTACGACTATGACAGAGTACGACTAATAATACTCGGTACAAGATAAAGAAGAAACAAGGGGACAGGTTCCAGATGCGGAAAGCGGTCGAGACACTTGGGGCAAGGGATACGACGACGGTCTAGAGATAGCTGTAGGGAGTACGGAGTAGTAATGGGTACAACTGCTATGCTACTAGTAATACTCGGTAATGGTCTGCAGAGTACGGAGTACGGAGTATTACGAGTATTATTATTGCCATTACTAGTAAACCTGAGGAAGGACATTGTGGGTCTGTATCCAAGGAGACGAAACGGTGGGTCGGAGTCATAACCGGGGGAAATGGAACAAGAGACTAGGGGATGATGCCATGTGTATGGTACGGTACGGTACGTTACGGTACGGTAGTGACTACATGTAGGTGCATGTACTCCCTACAGCCTACAGCCTACAGCCTACAGGAGGGGGGGAGAGTACCTACGGTTTATTACGGTACGAGATTGTACTCAACGCCAGGATTCTATTCTTCTTCTGATACTGCATTAGCGTGTCCGTATGTGAGACGAGAAGGAAAGAAAAGAAAAGAAAAAAGAAAATAGAAGCCCACATTGCCCAAGAGCTGACGTACGTTTGCGAGGCTGCTACTATTGCTATTATTGCTAGTCGTACTAATAGTAGTATCCGTACTATCTAGGCACTAGGGTGTATGTAAAAAAACCATCGGTCTGGCGTGATTGAGCAACATGAGCACGTTCTACACCGTCGTTGGGGTCATTGCGTCGATCAGGAGAAGTGGCAAGTTTCAATGAATCGGTACCATTTCTACCAAGAACACACCAAACAAATACTTTTCTTTCCTGTTTTAAATAAAGAATAAAGTGAGAATCTTCTCTACCGGGACATTCTGCCACACCCGGGGCAGCAGCACCTTGAATGTCTGGGGATTTAATACGGAGTACAGTTAAATAGGATGAGATGGCGGGGTGTGCCCAGTATTGCCTACTCAGTATTACGGAGTATACCTGTACCATTGGAATACATACAGTGAGGAAACAGAGAGAAGCGAAAAGAGGTCATGACAACACATAGGTGCAGCATTCTTCCTTCTTTTTTTTTCTCTCCTGTTAATAATGCGTACTACTAGCAGTGAGAAATTGATGGTGGGTTCAATTGATAACACGGACATTTGAGGCAAAATAGCGAAAGGGCGAGAGCGAGAAATAAAATAAAAATTCTTCATGGCTGCCTGTTTTGTGCGTGATGTGCTTTGTCTATACAGTATAATACAGTATGGGAATACTGCTACGGAGTAGAGTCGAAGATTTTTTTTATCATCATCATTCTGTGTGTAGTATGACATGGGGAAAGAGCCCAGGAGTAGATGGTAGTGCCTGCCGATCCGCCGTCTTCCATGACATGCACCAGGCTCAGTGCTTACACCTGTACTTCGTAGTGCTCTTCACAGGGCCTTTTTACACCTGTATGACCCCTAAAAATGGCGCCCTAGTGTACTACCTGCAGGGATCAACTGGCCAACCGTAGCTTCCGTCTTGCCCAATTCAGTAGTCTGTCGTTTGCTTGCTGCCCTTTTACACCGCCTTGTGGGTTCTGTTTTTTCTCTCTCTTTCTTTTTTTTCTGCTGACTGACTGGCTGGCTGGCTGGCTGGCTTGTCTGGTAATGGCAGGCGCTCCATGCGCTCCTTCCCCCCTGGCTTGAGAAATAAAAACCGTTTATCAGTTCTGTTGCTCTCTGCCTGCGCCTTCCAAAATCTATACGGTGCATCTTGATATTTCACATACACTGTATAGCATATGCACCATGTCCATTTCACCCAAAACAACAAACGACACAATCACCATGATGTGGGCACACGACACACCATCATTTTTTTTATCTCTCTCATCTCCTTGACCGGCTGCCTCTTACGAATGAGTAACTCGGAGACCTACACGGCGCTGTCCAGCAAACTCCGAGCTGTTCCCCCTCCCCTCCTTTCTCTCTCATTCTTTGTGTGAATTGCCACGGGCGGAATCCGTCTTCTGCTGGCTTTTTTTCCCCCTCAAGCGGCACAGAATGGCGTGCTGGGTAATGGCGTGCTGGACTGGGCTCGTCATGGACGAGATCGATTAGTACACCACGAGCGAGTGTATTACATCTACGAAATTGTACTACTACAGGTACCATCCATTTTGAACTGGAAACACTGACTCTTGACTCTTGACGCTTTCTGTTTTCTCCCCCAGACCCAGACCACACACACACACACACACCCATGACCGCTTACTACCGAGGGCAGTTTATTCGTACACACACACACCCTCCCACACTCCCGGCCTTTCCTGATAGCTAACCCCTGGGCCCTGCATCAAAAATAAACAGAGCCGCGCAACCTGACGTCTCAACTTTGAACTACACTACCCACCCCCCACCGCCCGCGCCGGGGGAGGAAAGAGAGAGAAGGGGGGGCTGTTGCCCAAGAGAGAACGAGGGGGGAGGGGGGTGCAGAGTGCAAGCAAGTGCACAAACCGGCCCTGTGGTTGAGTGTGGGTGGACACTCCTTATCCTCTTTCCGATGTGTATTACGATGGGTCCTCCCCCGGGTGTGGCTCTTCTCGGTCGCTCACAATGATTGCCCACAGGCCACTTGGCGTCTTACCGACGACGTGGTGTCAAAGGCTAAAGCACGACAATGTGACGACGTACGACGTCTTGGACGCATCCTCCACCAATCATGATGGTAACAGCTCCGAGTCCGGACTACGGATACAGCCTACAGCTTATTACGAACGTACGAGTTGAACTACTACTAATGGTGGTACGAGTGCAGAGAACGGGTATGCGAGTGCAGAAGACGACGACGACGACGAGTCGAGGGCGTGTTCGAGCATGTACCATCTGTACAGAATAACAGCAGCAGCAGCAGCAGCATGCACGCAGCAACACACCAACCAATGCCAATGTCAATACCCCGCCACCAAAAAAACAAATAACCCTGGTCAATGTCCAGCAGATGGTCCAATATTCATTCAATCGTTCAATCAATAGTGACTTGCCATTACCCGTGCACACACCCACCTAAAACTACGGAAAAACTGGGACTATCTTCTTTTCTCTCATGGGCTTGTGGGCCATGGCATTCTGCCTCTTGTTTTTTATTTTCTCCTTCTTTTGATTCTCTCATCCATCTCGAATGAAGCTCAGCTCATTGGCCATTCAATACGTTTCTATGTGGGGGACGGACAGCATGTACGAGTATGCATACCGGGGTTTTTCACCTGCTCCACCTTATCATCACCGATAAAGAGAAGGGGAAAAGGCGGGAAAAAGACAGCTGTCGAAAGAGGCAGCCTACATGATCAACGCCTCCTTTACTCGTAATACTCGAAATATTATGTGGTATTTTCTCCTTTTCACAGGGGGAATTTCAGTACCGTTCCGACACACGACTGTCGTTGCATTGCCCGGATGTTTTGGCATATGGTTCCGGACCGATGCGGTCAAGGAGTCAAGGGCCAAATGTTGAAATTTCGTCAGCACATGGCCAAATTGCGCAATCGTTTCGTGTCTCGCCCCCATACCGATTGGTGGGGATGGATGATGGATGACTGAATGAATGACCAGCAGAGGCAATTCGAGACTCTTTGACTCTTTGACATGGAGACTGAACTTATGACCCTACATCATCATGCATTTGTCATGCGACCGCTGTTTCTCAAATGTCTCTTCAATTCTAACCTGGCTCTCCATGAGTCCATCAATCAGATAACAAGTACGGGGTGTGACACGCGACATACTTGTCTCTTCAGGCTAGACTGGTCCAAAACTTGTCAGAGGGGGGGGGGTATTACCCAATCAACCACCGAGCGCCTACCAGTTCTTTGTCGTTCCTAGTATGAGTAGGACTAGAGAGAGTCCTAAAGCCTAGAGTCCGTCCATCCTCAGACCTCAAGTGTTTGCCAAGTGCTCACAAAAGAGTCAACGACGGACAGGGTTACAGTATCCTCGCATTAGCTCCATGCACAATTTTCCCACTTTTCTTTTCTGCGTCTTTCTTTCATCTTTTGTCTTACAGGCACTAACACTCTCTGTACGAGTACGGATACAGACAGAATGCAAGCTTTGGGTCAAAATGGGTCAGATGGGATGATTGGGTCATCTGGGTCCATTCAGGTTCGAATTGGCTAATAACGATGATGGGATCCTCAGAGATGATAGAGGAGCATCTCTCTCCCCCATGTTCCCAGCGCACATAAGTACATACACCGTCCCGGGGACACGCTCTCTCGCGCCGCTAACAAATTCGATTTTGATCTATACCGTGCGCGCCATCGACTATTCGCACTCACATGGATGCTTCCCTTGGTTCCGATTCCTCCTCCTCCTCCTTCCCATTCAACATGGCCATGACGATCTTGTTCAACCTACCGAATCCATGATAGACAATAGTGATCTCCTGTCGACAATGTCCGAAAGAAACACAATGGATCTGATTGATTGTCTAGGGGGGGATTGAAGGGGCTGATCACACAGGACTGGCATTGCTGTTTGTCCGTGTGGCTCTTACTGACTCGGCTTGTTTGACTGCCCTGACGGTGCCCCTCGTCTCATACAGTCCACTTCTACTTTTTTTTTTTTTCGCGCCCTCTCGTCTGTTTGTCCGGTGTCCACATACGGAGGTCGCAGACAAACTAACCCCCCATCCCTAATA
>FYEV01001762.1:131738-300581 GCA_900188565.1 Geosmithia flava | reverse complement strand
GGTACAAGTAAATGGAATCTAGAGGGAAATGTGAGGACCAATCATGCCTTGTTTGTAGTCATCAGACTTGTGGAGGGATGAGTTGTATTACGTCTAGACTCGTGTTGTCTGATGTACTCCGTAGTCCGTAGTCAAGTGATGATGATGGGATTGATGGTTTAACTCGTAGCTTGTGTGAATGTAGTTGTGAGTTCAATGTTGTCTACTAATAGTTGAAGTAGGTCATGATGTATAACACATGAGTAAGAATATCTGCTGATAGAGTATGACAGTATACGACTCTCAACATCTCATATAGCACAGTGACAGCGTCTTACCTATGCCTCCAACACTCCAACACCCACACCACCTCCGATCCCCGGCCGGATGGAGCTCTCTCGAGACGGAGCATGTGGCCCCACTTTCTCTACCTTGCGGCCCTTGGCCAGGCCTCCCGTTGTCGCAGAGTGGCAGAGTGGCAGGACGCGCAGACTCGCAGACTCGCAAGCCAATCGACGCGGGGAGTATCGGAGCAAATGTACGGAGTACAGGAGGTAGTAGGTACATGTAGTAGTAGTATATACAGGGATATTCTTTTGATTCATTCAGTTCTCTACTTTGATGAGGTTTCTCTTTTACCATGAGCTGTGGTACCTTTATGAGCTGTGGTTGTGTGAAGTAGAATAGACACAAGAGGACAGACCAGAGAGACAGAAAGACAGAAAGAGAATACAAGACAAGAGACTGAAATGATCAAATACGAACTCCAGAAGCCCGGAGCACATTGTGGGTCCATAGCACACATAGTTACCACACCGGACGGCAAGGGAGACAAGAAAAGGGGATATGACGCATTCGGATCGTGACGGAACGGCCGGGCATGAAGTTGTATGTAAACCTTTTATTGAATGTACGAGTAATGGATTTTAATAGAGTACGAGTAGTACTATACGTAAAATCCTAGTAAGAGATGAAGAAGAAGAGGAAGAAGAAGAAGCAGAAGAAGATAGAAGAATATAGATACAGCCAAAGAGGTCATGGATACAGAGACAGTCACAGAGACACAGCCTTGGCACCAATACATCCCTGTTCATACACATACAAGGGCGTACTGCATGGCGTATTGCGCGGTCACGCACCCTTTTGACAATGACGGAGGTGAGGAGGGTGAAGGTGTGTTAATGACTATTACTATGTACGGAGTATTACTAGTAGACTGTAGTACTCGTACAGGTATGAGTGGGAGATGTATTGAAGAAGAAAGACGATGTAGATGGTACTTGTCTGTGTGTGCAGTATCAGGAGAGGACGGGATTGCTGTTAGAAGAGAATTACTCGTAGGAGATTGCCTCCGATGACCTGTAATGAATGCAAATACCGTAACGGCGAGCGCTATCAGTACATAGCAGCTACAGTCATCGTTACAGTAACAGCTAATACCTACAGTCAAAGCTACAGGAGTACAGCTACTATTACTATGGATACCACTACGGAGTACTACGAGTACAGATACTGACAGTGGGGAAAGGGAGAGCGAGCGAGCGGGAGCATGTACGGAGTACTCTGCAGCATACGGGATGCGATACTAACCGGACCCATTCTAGCACTGATATTGACTACTACTGTACGGAGTAGTACTCCGTAGTCATGGCTGTGAGTAGCTCTGAGTAGCTGCTCCCATCGGCGAATCTCACCAAGCGAGCAGCGTATCCATGTTGATGCATGCACGGTATTACTACTACTAGTAGAACTACTACGAGTAGGCTCTAGCAGTGTATATACAAGCTGCATGTACTCCGTATACTCGGGCAGATAATGTCAAGTACCCGGTACGTACTTTTCAACGACAGATACATGCCAATGCAACCTACATCTTGACCACGGCACTAATAATACCACCTAGTAGTACTCTGTACTCCGTACATGCCCATAACTTGCCATAAAATGGACAGGATTCGTAAAAAATGTCTCCACTGGACCAGAAAAAAAAAAGCAGCAAAAAAGAAGAGGAATCCACTTTAGGGAACCACCAGAAAACTACAGAGTACTACTACCAGGACTACCAGGACCACCAGGACCAGGACCACCAACTACGTACTACGTACTAATACCACTCGTACTTTCCTTTTGTACTAATCGCCCGCTCTGTGTGGCTCCTTCCTCCCTCTTGTTGTGGACTCGAGTTTATAAGAACCAGGGCAGAGAAGGCCCCCACCCCCGGATTCTTCCATTCTGTCCTTTTGTCTCTTTGGTCTCTTTTTCCTTCTCTCTTGTTGGTTTCAACCTGTGTCTGCTCTTTGTTTTCTTCTTCTTCCTTCTTCTCTAGTATCTACCCTGTCCTGGATATATATATACATCATCGTGTACACACATACATTGCATATAACACCAAAGCTACGTTTGCGTTGATAGCCCCCGGTCATTACGGACCGTGTAGAGGCACAAACCCATTCCATTGCTTCACACAGCACCAGCACACACACACCCCCCCTTCTCTCTCTCTATTCCCGCTCTCCCGCTCTCCCGCCCCTTCCATGACCCTTTCCTTCTCCCTCCCCTGATTTATCAATACATTATACATTCTCTCTCTCTCTCTCTCAAACAAGGAAAGAAAACAACAAAGAAGACAAAAAACAGCACGGATGCTTCACAAGGTAGACTCGCCGCCTTCGCCATCCTTTACTTCTCCCCTCTATTGCTCGCACTCCGCATCGCATTTCGGTCACCACGCTTGCCATCCTCGACAACGACATTCCAGTTTGACTGAACCTGGAGGATATCAGGAACAGAAACATACGTGTACAGTACAGACACTGCAACCAGCAACGACCGAATACCACGCCTACACCATAAACGCGACGACGACGACAACAGCGACGAACAATACGTTATAATCAACACGACTACAATTACAACACCCCCAATTGATACCCAAAATGACCTCAGATACGTCAGACACTTCGGCCGCTGGCTCACCACCAGACACATCATCACAGAAGAATGGCAAAAGTGGTAGCGGCAGCGGCAGCGGCATCGATAAGTCCAAGGTCAAGAAGCAGAGATCCGACTCGACCGCCACCGTCGATAGCAATCCCCCGGCCAAGGTGACCAAGCGTCGCGCCGCAAGAGCCTGCGTGTCGTGTCGCGCTCGCAAGGTCCGATGCAATGTCGTCGAGGAATCTCCTTGTACGAATTGTCGATTTGACAATGTAGAGGTATTTTCACATTCCCTCACTTTCTACCCAATTATCCCCTTTTCAACATACATGTTTACAATATACTAACAAAAACCAGTGCATTGTTCAAGAAAGTCGCAGGAGAAAGTGAGTACTTCCTTTTTTTTTTCTATTCGTTGTTCATGATCAACTTCTCTATTCCCGGGGCACTGTTCTCCGGGGGAGGGGCATTCCCATCACCAATCTCCTTGAGGGAAAAACAAATCATGGCCACCATGACGAAGAAAAAAAAATCAAATCCCTCGTCATCAATTGGATAATACGTACTGACCCATTCTCTCCCCCAGGAAACACCTTTTGACGGCTAGCATGGGCCAGCAGGGACACCAGGGACACCAGGGACACCAGCAGGGACAGCAACAAGGCCAGCAGGGCTCCAGCAGACCAAATGGAGCAGCCGCTCTATCCGCCTCGACCGCCGGTGGGAATCACCACGGCCACCACCATCACCCTGTGCCGATTCACAGCGCGGCGGAAATGCGCCGCCCCAGTAGCGCATCTGTGCTTTCCAC
Organism: Geosmithia flava; assembly: GCA_900188565.1. Lineage (NCBI taxonomy): Eukaryota > Fungi > Ascomycota > Sordariomycetes > Hypocreales > Bionectriaceae > Geosmithia > Geosmithia flava. Next base: position 296,854 of record FYEV01001762.1, on the reverse strand, counting down.
TGATGGTGAAGGTATGCACAATGGGGATGGACATGTTCCTCATATGCTTTGTGAGTTTCTATTCTTCCTTTCTTTCTTTTGATTCTATATTGTGTTGTGTTTTTCCCTTCACCTTCATTTCATTTCATTTCGTCCTCCCTCTTTCCCCATTCCTTGTTACCCTCCACCCCCATCTATTTCGTCATCCCCGTGCGTGTGACCTTTTTTTTTTGCGCGCGGCGCCGAAAAAAAACCACAAGATACGTACCTTTGGAGAAGGAGCCAATGACTCCGAATCTCCGCACCTTCCCAGCAAACAGACAAAAAGTGGAGACACTACGTCTTTTGCATGGATCATCGGCTTCTCTCATTTGATGCACGCGAGCACTCGTCATACTTTTTCACATGTCAGACAAACATCGGAATACAACACGCAAAACAACAGCACTCCAAAAAAAAAAAGGGGAGAGAGGGAGACACAAACAAAAAAGAAAGCATCATCGACTAACCATTCCATGACTCTCATACAGATCAGAGAACTGGCTATCGAACTCTGCAAGCTGCCGTCGATCCGAGCTTGAAACAAGCTCAGACTAGTCAACACACTCCCCAGCCGCACCAGCCGCAACAACCGCTCCCGTCTCAACCTCAGCAACACCAGCAGCAGCAACAACCTCCACAAGTCTCCTGGCCTTCCGGTGCCACACCAAGCCCGAACGGTATTACTACCGCCGCCGCCGCCCTCGCACAGCAGCAGCAGTACCAGCAGCAACAATCGTCTTCTTCCTCTCCCTTGGCATCGAGCATCGGAGCCGCCACCTCGGCCGCCACCGCCGCCGGCACTACCGCTCACAGTCGTACCGCCCAGTTCCTGAGTCAGCTCGAGGACCCCGATGCGAGCTCTCACCTGCCAGCTTTTGTCCGACCTCTGCCCGCCAGGATCGCCGCAGAGGATGTCACGTACCTGCACATCAAGGGCGCGCTGTCGCTGCCCGCCATACCCCTCCAGAATGCCCTGCTGCAGGCCTACGTCGAGTACGTCGACCCGTACATGCCGCTGATGGACATGCACGACTTTCTGTCCATCGTCAACAGGCGTGACGGGCTCAATGGTCAGACGAGCCTGTTCCTCTACCAGGCCGTCATGTTTGCTGCCACTGCCTTTGTCGATGTCAAGCATCTGCGTGAGGCGGGATATCCTTCGCGCAAGGCTGCTCGCAAGGCCTTTTTCCAAAAGACGAGGGTACGTTGTCCACTTGTATTAGCATGACATCATGGGGCAAGGATAAATTGACTGACTTGACGAAAAAAAACAGCTCCTCTACGATTTCGACTACGAAATGGACCGACTCGTCCTTGTTCAGGGCCTCATGCTCATGACGTACTGGTACGAGACGCCCGACGACCAAAAGGATACATGGCACTGGATGGGTGTGGCCATCTCGCTGGCGCACACCATCGGACTGCACCGCAACCCGGCGTCGACGACGATGGCGCTGTCGAAGCAGAAGTTGTGGAAGCGCATCTGGTGGTCGTGCTTCATGCGTGACCGGCTGATTGCGCTGGGGATGCGTCGCCCGACGCGCATCAAGGACGAGGACTTTGACGTGCCCATGCTGGAGGAGTCCGACTTTGAGCTGCAGCCCCTGGCGGACAATATCACGGTTGTGCCCCAGGAGTGCACGCTGATGCGCGACGTGGCGATGCAGACGGAGCTGGCGACCATGTGCATCACCAAGGCCAAGCTGTGCCTGTGCATCAGTCACATGCTCAAGTCGCAGTACTCTGTGCTGATCCGCGACTCGATGAAGCCCGAGAACACGACCAACAGCACCATGATGCTCTTCCCCAACAAGCAGCTGGACAATGTCGAGAGCGTCAACTCGGTGGACCTGGAGCTGGCGGCGTGGGCCGACTCCCTCCCGGCGTGCTGCCAGTACCGCACCCCGACCGCGTCGGAAGTGGAGGGCGGCCGTGCCACCGTCGCCGTCCAGCGCACCCTCCTCCACATGGTGTACTACACAACCATCTCGGCCCTTCACCGCCCTCAGTTCCTGCCGTCGTCACCGGCCCACGCGCCCACCACGTCCCGCCAGTCGCAGGACATGTCCCGCCTCCGCGTGCGCGACGCGGCAACCCACATCACCCGTATGGCGTCGGAGCTGCACGCCCTCCGCCTCGAGCGCTTCCTGCCCACCACGGGTGTCACCGTCATCCTCCCCGCCATGATCATCCACCTTCTCGAGATGAAGAGCCCGTCTAGTGAGGCCCGCGCCCACGCCACCCGCGGCTTCCGCCAGTGCATGCTTGTCATGGAGAAGCTGCGCGAGATCTACGCCGCGGCCGACTATGCCACCGGCTTCCTCGACGCCGCCCTCCGCAAGGCCTCTATCGACGTCCACGCCACTGTTGCCCCGCTTGCCCGTGCCATGGTGAAGCAGTCGCCCGTCGAGTTCAGCGCCCAGACACCTCCGCCCGAGAACGTGCCGTACATGACTGCCTCGGAGACGCTGTTCAACGAGCAGGCTCAGCCGCCCAGGGCCATGCGTCAGGCGTCGTTTGCCTCTCCGTCATCGGCGTCTGCTGCTGATTTGAGGAAAGCCATGGCTCCGCCTCATACCATCAACGCTGCTGATCTGGACCTATCTGCCACGGGTGGTTCTGGATCATCAGCTTCGCCTCCCAATATGGCAGAGTTTCTGGGTCTGACTGGTGGTGTTGGTGGTGCTGGTGCCACCGGGAACAACAACGGCAATGCATCATCGATGAATCCCATCAACGGTTCTGGTGTTGGTCCCAGCGTCGCTGCTGCACTGGGGGGTGTAGTCACGCCTAGTGCTAGTGGTGGATCAGACGAGGTCGGTGGTGACAGGGAGCCGGATGTCATGGATCTTGATTTCATGCAGGGTCATGATGAGTTTGATTGGAATGCTGTTGCTGGGACAGACTTTGATGTCGACCAGTGGCTGCAGTTTCCTCCTGATGGTGTGAATGGCAATGGTGCTAACGGAGTTGGTGCTGGCAACGTTGGTGGAGTGAATGGTGTTGCCGGAGTCAATGGTGTTGGTACTGGTGTTGCCAGTGGTGAAGATCTTGTGAATGGGGTGTTTAATGATGATGTTGAGATGCAGGGTGGTGTTACTGCACAAGCTGTTTGGGGTTAGGGGAGGACTGGTTTCTTATGCTCTTTTCTTTTGGTTTCTGATTTTCCTTTATGATGCCCATTTCGTTTTTTTCTTCTTGTTTACTGTTTGTTAGATTTGGACCGAAAAAAAAAAAGGGTATCGTCATGATTGACATGGATTTGTTTGCATGACGTGTGGGGTTTGGTGTTGGTGTTTTGGGTCTTTCAACTTTTATGCTATTATATAGATGGAAAATATGAACACATGAAGACATGAAAAGATGCAATACAAGGATATCCGTGTATTACCAATTGAATGTATTAGTACTCCGTATATTCCGAGATATGGATATTTGTGTACGGAGTAGTCGTATTACCAATTATATATGTACGAGTATATCAAGATTGAACCCAGCCCTGCTACTATTCGCTGTCAACTTGTCATAGCTGTACGAGTACGGAGTATTACTACTGCTAGGCGGGCGGTATATGATATATGACTGGGTATCAACGTGGCGTTGCCTGACGTGTTGGCAGCTTATAGAGTGACGGCCCCCAGCCATGTCGTATTACTTCTGTACCACGGGGTCCACGGATGGACACGACAAGACGGTGTGTGTGCTATGCTCTGCTCTGTGCTCTACCCATCCACTTTGTACCCAAAACATAAAAAGAGCTGGTTGTGCACCTCTTCTTTTATGAGAAGGAAAAATCATTTAGAACCTTGTGTGTGTTTCTTTTTTCTCATTAATTCCCTTGACCCTTGACCCCCTTGTCAATAGTAGTACCGGAGTTACTATAGAGGTTGCTTTCCTGGATTGCTTTCCCTTCCATGATTCACAGCCTACCCCTGACCATTAATTTTGAAGGGTAAATTATAAGTAATCAACCACCTACTTTACCACGACAACCGGGGGGGGGGCGCGTATAACGGGGAGGGGGGCGTACACGCAAACGCGACCACGACCACCGCTGTCACCATACAAACACGCCATCCCGAAAGGGACCCCGTTCACTCTCCTTCCTTCCTTCTCTCCATCATTGCTTTTTTTTTTTTCCGGTTCGCTCCCTTTCCTTTTTCTCATCAGAGGGGCCCTCTTTGTTTTTTTTTTTGTGTCTATTCTTCGTTTCTTCTTTTGCTTCTGCTTCTGCTTCTTCTTATTCGCTTCTTGTTTTCTATCTCGTCATCTTTTTGAACTTTTGTCATTTTTGTTTCTATTTCCCTTGCTTAGCTTTGCTTCTTTCTATCCTAGACATTCCTTTCTTTTTTTGCTTGCATTTCTTTTTTCTTTTCTTCTTTACAGAGTACGATTATTACATCTCTCTCTCATCTCTTGTCTCTTCCCGTTTGTTACAATCAAACACGACATACCCTTCGAAAAAAAAACATTATACGACCTAGGTACGACAGCTTGACACCAGCGTCTACAAAACATACCTTGATACCCGTCCCGTCTCAGACTTTGCGGCCGCATTCCAGACGGACCCCGTCCCCCGTCCATTCCCCCCCTCGTTTGATGTCATTCGCTTGACATCTTACCATCGACAGTTTACTTCTCTCGACTATACTTCGACTGCAGGTTACCTCTTCTCGAGTGTGCTTTCTTTTTCTTCGATCCGGATAAATCCTCGACTCCGACACGTCTTCATATCACGCGAATCTTCCTCCTCCTCCTCCTCCCCCCAACCCCAACTATGGGCATCAACGAGATACGCGCCATCACTTTCGCCTCTGTTCCCTTATCATAACGGAGCACGCAAGATCTCTCGTCACTGACAGCTCATCTCTTGTCCTTGAGTCACGAACGGAGTGAGGACCGAAAAACGAACCGAGTCACGCCTGAAAAGCGAACGAAGTGAGGACCAACAAACGAAGCGAACACCTCCAAAGCCCCGAACAGCGAACGAAGTGAGGACCAAAAACGAAGTGAGGACCAAAGGACGAAGCAAACACCCCCCAAAGCCCCAAGAGCGAACGAAGTGAGGATACGGAAATATGAACGACCCTCCACAGCTCCTCCCGCCCAAGAGGCACTCCTCGGGCGCCCACTCTCCCACCCGCCAACGTCTCCAGGATGACATGCTATCACAGACATCTCCCGCCGTCGTCGTTCACGCCCTGTCCTCCCCGACCGACGCCCTAGCAACATGCCTCGACAGCGCGTCCCTCTCGGAGCGCGACTTCGCCATGCGCACTGCCACGGCGTCACGCACCATATGGGAGTGGGTCGAGGAGCTCAACGAGTGGCCCTGGCCATCCGACGGATCCGCCGGCTTCGAGGCCAGGGCTGCAGACCACACGGCCATGACCGCCATGAGGAGGACCAGCAGTAGCAGCAGCAGCAGCAGCAGCAGCAATATCGACATTGTCGTCGTGGGTATCATGCCCCTGCGCGATGCCCCCGGCTACGTTACCAGGATCGACGAGATATACACCGAGATGGAGGCCCTGCAGCTGGACGAGATCAAGAGTCACGTCTTGGCAAGCTACATTCTGCCGCTTTCGAGGTCCACCGGCTCCGAAGGCCACTCTGATGAGAGCTCCTTGCGCCTGGGCCTCATCTACAACAAGATGGATGATCTCTCCGCCGTCATCACCGCCATCGTCCTGCAGACCCTGCCCAACCTTGCTAGGCTGTCGTATCTGCTACACATCTGGGCTATCCGCCTCAACATCGTGCAGCGTGTGCCACTCTTGCTCATGGCCATTCAGGACGCAGAGGTCGCTCTCAAGTCTGGATGGACGGCCATCGAGCCTAGGAAGAGTAGTGCCGCCAGCAGCAGGAGCAGCAGTGCAAGCTACGATGGCAGCAGAGCCAACAGCAGACGACGCAGCAGTGGAAACTACAAAAACAACAACGACATAAACAACAACAACAAAAACGATACGAAACCCGAGAAAGATGACATCACGGCACCTACCCTCTCCCGCAAAGACTTTGACGTCATGAGGACAGTCATTGCCGCCAAGATTTCAACCCCCGGACGATCTCTGGACTACATGCTCGACAAGCTAGAGGGTCTGTCCGACACGCTGCCCGACGCATGGCTCGATAGGATGGAGGTGATCGAGCGTGGATACGCTGAGTGGGTTGCCGCCTGTGAGCGCAGAATCGCCGATGCTCAGTGGCTCACGGCCCTGTCCATGAAGGCTGCGCAGGCGCCATCTGTCAACTTGAGAGCACCACCACCGCAGAACCGTGCGTCACCACCGCGAGAGGAAAAGCCCCTTGTCGTGAAGAAGCTCAGGGAGTCTCCGCGTACCCCCTCGCCGCCTGAAGATGGCCGCAGGGTGTTCCCGTCTAGAGGACGTCAGCTCCTGGATGCCGACGAGTCGTTCTCGTCCAGCAGGCTCCAGGTGCCCACGCCGATCAAGGAGGAGCAGAGCTTTCCCGAAGACCACGACATGGACATGTCCCCTGACGACTCGCCCCAACTGCCGCCTCTGCCGCGTGACGATGGAAACGACAGCGATGTCTCGGAGACGTCGGTCTTGTTCAACGGACGCCAGTCCAGCCATTTCGGCCCCTCGAGCGAGCCTCCAGAAGTGCTGGGCTCGCCCATGGTGCCTAGGACGCGCGTTCGCGAGGCCGAGTACGTTGGCGGCGTGAGTCTCGTCGACAGCCCGCCCAGCTCGCCGCCGCTGCCCGAGGACTCCCAAGCGCAGGAGTCGCCGTCAGCCTCTGACGTGCTCGGCAAGCCGGCAACGTTTGACGACACGACCATGCCCAACACGCCCATCAATGCATCGTTTTCCGAGTACTTTGACGACTCGTTCGGTCCGGAGATGACAGTCAGCCCCAGCGTGTGCCGTGACAGCTCAGACGAGCAGCTGCGCCAGCAGATTGGCAACATCATCGACAACATCCCCGCCAAGATCAGGCTGCGGTCGGAGCCGCCGAACCTGAACCCGCCGGACCTGCAGCTTCCCAAGCTTCGGAAGAAGGCGTCGCGCGACCTGGCACCGTCCCGACGTAGCGTGTCGGGCATGTCGTCGCGCGGCACGACGCCGTCCTTCACGCTGTCGCCGGCCAAGAACCCCCGGCCGCAGCGCCAGCAGCGCGGCCAACAGGAGATCAAGGTGTACCACCTGTCGCGGTCGACGGGCGAGGCGCCCATCAAGCTGTTCATCCGGTGCGTGGGCGACAACGGCGAGCGCGTCATGGTGCGCGTCGGCGGCGGCTGGGCCGACCTGAGCGAGTACCTGAAGGAGTACGCGAGCCACCACGGCCGCCGATCCGCCGGCACGGACAAGGCCAAGGTCGAGGTGCGCGACGTCGTCCCCCGCGTAGGTAGCGCCAGCGGGCTGCGACCGTCGGAGAACACGAGCGTCCGGTCCACGCCGCCCAGCCGGCCCTCGTCGGCATTCGACTCCCGCCGTCCCATGACGCCCCTCATGGTGCGCAAGTCTGGACGCAGCGTCGGCGCCAACAGCATCGAGACGCCCCGCCTCCTCAGGCCAGACATCACCCCGGCCCAGCTGGTCCAGCCCTCCCCCTCGGACGGCGGATACCCGTCCACCACGTCGCGGTCGCGGTCCAACTCGCGCGCCACACCCGGCTGGGTAGAGGAGGACAGCTCGTTCCTCGGCCTGGCCGGCCCGTCGGGCAAGAAGGTCGAGATGAGCGAGGAGAACAGGGCGTGGGTGGAGAGCGTGAAGGAGAAGGTCCGTCTCGCTAGCGGCGAGCACAGAAGGGTGTCACCCTTTATCCCTCCCGTGCCCACCATCCCGCCTCCTCTGCAGTCCTCCTCAGCGACGGCCGGCTACTCCCCCTCTGCCTCACCCTCTGCCGCCAGCGCCCCCGGTGGCTCTGCCTCTGCCCCCCGTGTCACGCCCCCCTCTCTCCCCCAGTCTCAGTCCCAGTCTAGATCCAACACGCCGGAAGATTACTCTACCAGTCGATTCGGCGAGTTGGGCAGGGTAGGCGGGACCAAGAGGCTGTATAGGAGGAGTGAGGCTCTTCAGCAGAATACCAGGAGAGAATCGGGTCTTAGCCCTCGCAGCTGACTAACTTGGCGGTATTCAGGTTCACTTGCTAAGTGAGTTTGGATATTCGCCTTTTTTGTTTTGACTGACCGACCTGCCTGCCTGCCTGCCCTGATTTGACCTGACCTGACCTGAACCTGATTTGACCGATTTGACCCTGCTTTGCTTGCCTTGCATTGTTTTGCACACGCATACATTACATATATTAGCATGTTTTTTTTTACATGTTTACTTTTTCTTTGACTGTTCATTTTCTTCAACTGTTTTTCTTTTATTGTTTTTTTCTTTAATACGTCTTTTCTTATCTGTTGGACTGGTATTTTCTTTTGGACACTCACTCACTTTTTGTCATTTTCTTTTTATTACGGAGGAAGGGAAAAAAAAAGGATAAGCCTGTTATACCCAATTTCTTTTTTCATGTTTTCATAACTCATTCTTTTTAGATATCATACATACACAGTCTCTTATTAGTTGTCACTGGCCTCTCTTAACTTTTATTTCAATATAGAACAAGTAAAAAAAAACCACTACACTCTTTCATCATGTGACAAAACCACTGCAGGACTATCATTCAAGATGTTTATATAAAAACTATTTGTCATGACTATAAAAAAAAAAACGAACGTTGTAACCAAAATGAAAATCATAACTGATGAAATGTAACCAAAAAAACATCATAATGAACGTATCAAACGAGACCATGTAAATGCAATTTCTTTTCTTTCTTTTTTTTTTTATAACTTTGTTTTACTTTCTTGTGTGTTAGGGTTGACCGATCCTTAATCATCCATGTTACCAGGCCTCTTCTTGGTCTTCCTAGCCTTGTTTCCACCCTTGAAATGCTTCTTGCTAGAGAGGACAGCGGCATCATTCGGATCGATGCCATTCTCCAAAGCGACGAGGCTGCGCGCCTTGCGTCCAGACAGGTTCCTGTCCTTGCCCTGCTCAGTGTACTTGTGGCTGAAGGGCATGGCGACGCGGCCGCCCGCACTGCTCTGGCCGAAGAAGCCCTTGTCTAGGTTCTGGGACTTGGCACCCATGACGGGAACGGGGACGGTGTCCTCCCCCACGTCGATGGACTCGTCGTCGCCGGCGGGCGTGACCGTCGTCGTGGCGACGGAGCTGGTCGGGTCATCCAGTGAGAGGGCGTCCACGGACGTCGCGACGAAGTTCGCCCGGCGCTTCTCGGGCAGGTGGTTCTCGTCGTAGAGTTCGCGGTTGAAGGCGATGCCGTCCTCGATAAAGGGCGGCGGCTGGACGTACAGCAGCTTGCCGCTGACGTAGTCCTTTAGCACGTAGCGAGCCGCGCGGGACTCGTCGGGCTGTCCGAGACCCTGGGTGTGGAAACCGCGGGCGGAGGCGTATGCGCGGAGAAGCTCCTCGGACGTGGGGACGCCCGTGCCGCCTTCCTCGGCCGGACGCGTCTTGATGTGGATACCGTAGATGGCCTCGAGGAAGCCCTTGGGGATGCGGTGCGTCACGAGACCCACGGGGCCGGCAAACTCGCGCATCTGGTCGATGGGCAGAATACCGTTGCACACCAGGTCGGCCTTGGTGGTGGCAAAGTTGGGGAACACCAGACCAGGGCAATCGCACAGGATCACATTGTCGCTCAGGTGGATGGTCTGGAAGTGCTTCGTCTTTCCGGGCGTCGACGACACGGATACCTTCTTGGCGCCGATAAGGGCGTTGATGGTCGACGACTTACCCACGTTGGGGTAGCCGATCAGACCGACTTGAAGCTTGGTCTCTTTTTCTGCAAGTTGTTAGATTTGACCGTCACAAGTATACACTAGGGATACAAGAGAAAAAAAGAAAGGGGGAAGTGGTCGTCTTACCAGTATCGATTGGTGCGTGTTGCAGGAAGATCGCCTCGAGTTCCTCGATAGTAAGAATCTTAGTGTCATCCTCCACAAGGCCCGTCTGGGCACCGCCCTCCTCGTCGCTGTCTTCGCTCGCCTCACCCGACTCCTTCTTCGACTCCGTCTTGGTCTCGGGCTCGGGCTGCTTCGACGAAGAAGCCACCGGCTTCTCGTCCTCCGAGTCACTGTCTTCCCTCTCCTCGTTGGCATCCTTGGCCAGCTGGGCGGAGAAGAACTTGAAGGCAATCTTGGCTTCACGGAGATGCTTGGCCCACTCCGTGCGCTGCTTATCGGTAAGCATGTCGGCCTTGTTGATGAGCAGCAGGTTCTCCTTCTTGGGGTCGACATCTTTCACGTAGTGCTCGAGGTCCTCTGAGCGGAAGAGCAGGGGGTTCCTGGCGTCGACAATCTGGACGATGAGGTCGGAACGCTCGATGACACGCCACAGCTGCCTCCAAACCTCGAGGTTACGCTCAAAGGGTGTCAGGAGAAGGTCGTTGTTCTCCTGAAGCTCAGCGAGACCACGGCGCCAGTTGAGGAAGCTTTCCCTCTCACGGACGTCGAGCTCAGCGGGCGTCGTCTTGGCATCCCACTTGGGGCGACGGGGCACAGTCAGGCGGCCCTTGTGCTGGCGGTGCTTTCCTAGCACAGCCCTCTCCTCGTGGGCCGACAGAAGGAACGGGTTCCTCTGGTCGGTGTGGATGATCTTGACGTTGTTCATCTTCTCGGCCGTGAAGTCGGTGCCGGCCAGCTCGGCTGTGGCCAGGAACTCGTCCATGGCGCTCTGCTCCGTCACGGAGCGCATCTTGACCCACGCCGCATCTTGTTTCTCGTTGATCAAGTACGACTCTCCCGTCTCCTTGTTTGTCCTAGTCACGGCCGAGGCCCTCTTCTTGTCTTGTCCCTTTCCCTTGCCGAAACGGTCGTTCATCAACGAGTTACCCAACCCCACCTTGTTCTTGGACTTTGCCAGGACCATGTTGGGCGGTAGTGTTTGATGTAACTCTTCTTTTTCTTTTCGTCTATTGGTGTTTCCTTGTAGAGAAAATTCACAGCAGATAAAGGCAGCCTCTGGGATGCCAAAATATGTAAAAGAGTTGGAGAGTTGATGGGATGATGTAAGGAATGAGAATTGTCGTCGACTTCTGGGCGGGCTGAATAATTGAAAGAATCGATGGAGGGGCAAAAATCGTCATGAAATCCCCGCACTGTACCGTGACTCACTTTTTTGCTGACAAAACACCCTGTATACACCGTGCCAGGGCAGTGCCAAGATAACCGATAACAGTGACCATTTTCTGGAATTTTGCGTCCCCCGCCAAACTTTTCTTTGTGCCCTTTCGTCTCTTTTGTCTGGATTTGGATGAACCCAACCAACCATTGCGAAGAAAAATACTACTGCCCAACGTATTTTCCTTCAACCTCACATATACCAACATGGCTCGCGGAAAGTGGATGTAAGTTATGAATGTCCAAGAAACACTTCTTTTTCTTTTCTTCTCGCCCGCACATGGCTAACAACCGCTTTTACAGAGACAAGCGCACTGCGCAGCACTTTACCCTCGTCCACAGACCCCAGAATGACCCCCTCATCCACGACGAGAATGCGCCATCCATGGTGCTGAACCCGACCGACAGCAAAAAGGGTGACGCCGCCGCTGGAAAGGGTAAGCATCTGGATGACCTGGTTTCTGAGCTGGGCGCCGATGCGCAGAGCATCCGCGCCAACGAGGGCGAGGCCGCCAACCATGGCGTGTACTTTGACGACACCGAGTACGACTACATGCAGCACATGCGCGACCTCAACTCGGCCGGTGCCGGAGACGTAGTGTTTGTCGAGTCGACGTCGTCGGCCAATAACAACAAGCCCAAGCAGAAGCAGACGCTGGAGGATGCCCTCAGGACCATGGACATCAAGGACGACAAGTCGACTGTGGCCCTGGATGACGAGATGCTGCCGTCAAAGAACCTAGAGAGGAAGACGTACGAGTCACAGCAAGCAATCCCCGACTCCATCGCCGGGTTCCAGCCCGACATGGACCCGCGTCTACGGGAGGCCCTCGAGGCGCTAGAGGACGACGCATACGTGGATGAGGGCGGCGAAGACGACGATCTCTTCAAGCAGCTAACCAAGGATGGCTATGAGCTTGAGGATGATGAGTTTGAGCACGCCGACCAGTTTGACGACCAGTTCGACGATGATGACGGCTGGGAGTCGGACGACACTGCCAAGCCCACCAAGGAGTACAAGAACGATGACGATGCTATCCCCGACCTTGTCAGCGGCGATGGTGTGCCCCAGAACCTGCAGCAACCCGAGGAGGGTCCCGCAGAGGACTGGCTCGAGGACTTCAAGCAGTTCAAGAAGGACCAGAAGACCGAAAAGGCTGCTGCCGCTGGCATGGTGTCACACTCGGGAATGGAGTCTATGTGGACGACGACGACCAACGGCGGTAAGCGCAAGAAGCGCAAGGGTGCTCTGACAGACACTTCGAGTTACTCGATGACCTCGTCGTCACTGATGAGGACAGACCAGATGTCGCTGCTGGACTCGCGGTTCGACAAGATTGACGAAAAGTACAACGAGGACATGGACGACATGGCGTCCGTGTCGGCGGCGTCTACCGTCTCTACTGTCGGCGGCCCGGTTCGTGGTGACTTTGACGGCATCCTGGACGACTTCCTGGGCAACTACACCAAACCAGGCAAGAGGACAAACAAGAAGACTAGGCCGCAGACGGGGCTGGAGCAACTGGATGAAATTAGGTCTGGGCTGGGACCCGCCCGTTTTACCAAGGGACGTAGGTGATGGGAGAAGAGAAAAGTCATGATTTATGCCACGTTTTAGCCTATTTTACAAGTTTCAGGGATTACATATTTAGAAGGAAATGAAAATGAAAAGGATCCTATTTGGAAATACATCGTCTCCGTGAACATTACTGCATGCAATAGTCTCCATGGCGGATGAAAATAAGTTCGTGACGGTTGACGTATACCAAATCAACCAAGTCACGTGAGACGCACCTACCACGTTTAGCTACCCCAGTAAAGCTCCATCGGCAGCATTCTTCCTTGACCCTTAGAGGCGGTAGAAAGCTGCTGCAGCCAGCCCGGCAGAACAAGGAAAGAATCACGTCCCGACCAACCTCCTCACCGATCATTGTTAATATTTTTTTTCTTCACGAGAGACGCGCATCAACCACTCTCCCACCCCGCGTTTCGTATCTTCGCCGCGTCATCATCCTAGATCACTCACAGATCTTCCTCATGTGCCGAATATCCACAGCGTGATTGCGACGACTGTTGCGCCATCAGCCAAATGTTTTCCACGTTTGGCGCGACGGCGCAAAACAACACTTCATCATCAGTCAGCAATCCCTTTGCCGCCAAGTCGACGGCCAAGGCCAACGGCAATAGCACCACTATCAAACGCAGCAAGGGCCGGACCCCCGAGGCCAGCGGCGACCCTCAGCGAAAGGGCCCCAAATCGTCCGAGAACGGCAACAAGCGAGGAGCCGCCGACGACAAGAAAAAGCCCACTGGCCAGCGACGATCAAATAATGTCTATTCCAAACACAAGAAACCTCATCAACCCAACGCCCCTCGCGGTCGTGGGACGTCTACCGAATTCGGGGCCACCGATGACTCGCGAGCAACATCTCCCTCGAGCGTGAGCTCAACAGACAGGGACGTGAACGTGTCATCGCAGCAGCTGGACACCCCGAACGCGCTCCCCTCAGTCAATATGGCCGACCCCCACGCGAGAAGTGTATACAACTGCCTTCGAAAAGATGGCATCAGCCCGCCGAGCTGGCCTTCGCGGCCTGGCGACCCAGCAAGCTCGACCGCCATGACCAAGTTTCGCGAAAAGTACGAAAACTACCGCGCCCAAGTCCGGAAATCCTTGACCAAGGCTGGTCTGATCGACGACCCGAACAAGCGGAGGGCTCTCAAGGACGCTATCGAATTCAAGGGTATCTCCGAAGACATGTGTCCCGAGTACGAGAAGATCACGAGAATCACCGAGCTCGACGTACAGCACGCCGAGAAGGACCCCGAGTCGAATATCCCCATGACGGTTCGCATGGTCAAGAAGCTTGCACGCTCAGCAGCTGGCCAGGAAGCTCCCCTTCCCATGGACGTACGCTCCGTGAACACGCTGCGTCGGTCTCTCGACTACCTCCTCGACGACCTCTTGCGGCAAGACGGAAATCTCGCCACCTTCCACGGATTCCTCTGGGACCGAACGAGAGCTATTCGCCGCGATTTTACATTCTTCTCCACCCTAACACCAGACGAGATCAGGACACAGGTCTACGTGCTGGAGAACATTGCCAGGTTTCACGTTACGGCCCTGCATCTACTCTCCGCGAAGGATGTCCGACCCGAGGAGTTTGTAGAGCAGCAGGAGCTGGAACAACTGGGCAAGACTCTGCTATCCCTTCGCGACCTCTACGACGACTGCAGTGCTCAGAATATCGCCTGCGAGAACGAACCCGAATTCCGCGCCTACTACCTTATTTTCCACGCCCGCGACCCGAATATCCTCGAGACGCTGCAGCGCTCATGGAGGCCTGAGCTGTGGAGAGACTCCGACGAAGTTCGCACGGCCGTCTCCCTCGTGGAAGCCCTGCAGAACACTGGAGACTTCCATGGTCCGCTCAAAGATGGCCCCTCGTTCGCCGCGTCTGGAGCCCATCACGCCTACCTCCGCATCACCGAGGATCCGTCCCTCTCCTACACAATGGCTTGTTTCGCCGAGTGCCACTTCCCTCTTGTGCGACGATCTATTCTCCGATCACTTACAAGAGCCATGGGGAGACCCAAGGACGAGGTCAAGGACGTGACAGCCGCCACGCTCAACCGTTTCCTTAGATTCGACACGGTCGACGAGGCGATCGAGTTCTCAGAGCTACACGACCTCGAGTTCGAAGCCGACCCTTCAGACCCATTGGATCCTGCCAAGCGACGTCTCATTCTTCGTCACCGACAGCAACTGCCACACGTTCGCCTCTCGCACCAATTCTCCCGGAACATGGTGGAGAAGAAGCGAGGATCGCACTCGCTCCCCGACGTGATTCACCGGACGGTCAAGCAAGATCCCAACAGTGTATCATCCGAGGACAACGAAGAAGACAGCCTGTTTGTCCCGGACCACCAGCCAGCAGCAGCAGCACTCAAACCATCTATATTTGGTGCCGCGCAACCGAATTTTACACCCAGCCCATTCTCAGCACCAACTGGGCCCTCTCAACCGCCAGGAGTCTTTGGCGGTAGTAACTTGTCTAACGGTGTCACAGGTAAGATATCACCATTATCCAACCCACTCCTGACACAACATTCTATATTGCGCAGTTTTTGTCCGCGGGTGGGACACCTTCCAGCACTCGGCATAACCCACGGCATCAAGATATGGAAGACACATTGAAGAAGTCGAAGTGGAAGACGAAGAGCAGAGAACAACAAAAAAAGACAAGAGCAAGGACATGAAAAGGGCGAATCTGAATTTACTAATCCTCGCAATAGCGTCTCAACCTTCGCAGGCAAAACCGAGTCCTTTCGGGTCCATGTCGAGCCAGGCACAGCCGGCATCGAATCCTTTCGCCCCTGCTGTACCAAAACCGAGCAATGACGCACCCGCATCCAATCCGTTCGGAGGCGCGTCAAAGCCAGCCACAGCATTTGGCTCCCAGGGCTTTGGCTCCTTTGGCCGTCCGACTCAGGATTCAACTCAGGAAAAACCCGCATCAGACCAAACGAAAGCACCGGAGACTACGAAACCAAGCCCCTTTGCCAGTGCATTCCAGCCCAAAACGGACAGCACCACCAGCAGTGGCACCGCTTTTGGAGCAACTGGCTCGCCCTTCGGATTCCCGAAGTCAGAGCAGGCTACGACAACCGCCCCAGCTGCAGCCGATAGTAGCGTCGACCAGGGCAAAACGACGGCACCATCATTTAGCTTCCCGTCGACAACTCCCCAGCCCCAGGAGCAGAAGCCGTTGCCGGCACCCAGTTTGGTTCCTCCAGCACCGTTACCCAATGTGGCTCAGGGGACGCCATCCCAAGGGCTGTCCCCTGGTCTGCTCAACTTCAACCCAACGACCGCGACGGCACCCAACCCTGCGCCTGCGTTCCCGTCATTTAGTAAATCGGCAATTGAACAACCAGCGCCTGCACTTGCACCTGCAGGAGCGCAATCGGCTCTACCAGCTTTCTCCATCGGCTCGGGCGCAGGAGAGAAGAAGCCAGACACACCCCAGTTTAGCTTTGAACAGGCTGCCCCTGCTCCATCTTCGACAAGTATGCTGCCGCCTCCTGCGGCGCCTATCACAAGTGCACTGGCACCTTCTCCGATACAGCCGACACCACTGCGGGATCCCATAGGGAACTTTGCGAATTGGTATGTCAATGGAGACGGCGGCCTTATGGAGGACTTCACAGTGTATATGGTGGACGATATTCTCAAGGGACTATACGACACATTTGTTGAAGAGGAGGAAGCGAGGGTCCGGATGGAGGAGGAACAGCGAATCAACGAAGAAGTGGAGGCATTCCGCGTGTACAACATCCAGGTCAAGTTCTTCTACCGATGGAAGAAGAACGCGCGTGCCAAACGGTTGCGATCTTTGCGCAGGAATGGCCGCGAGCAATTCCGCGCTTACTACGAGGCCAAACGAGAGGAGGAGAAGAGGGAGGCAGCGCGCCGGGAGGAAGAAGAAAAGGAGAAGGCTCGGCTTGCCAAGGTTGATCGGTCGAAGGAGGTTACGTCGGAAATCATGAGAAGGAAGAGGACTAGTAACAAGAGGAGTCGGGAGGAGCAGGAGCAGCTTGCATCGGGCCGTTTGACGGGAGTTGGGATCGAGGAGGAGCGCGCATCCAGGATCGCGCATGGCCACGGCCACAATCAAAGCCGTGGACGCCAGAGTTCGAGGTTCAGCATACTCAGGCCAGACCGTGCCGCCATGCCACCGCCGCCATCGACGCGACCATCGTCGCCTGCGAGCTCCATGACGCGGAAGTCAGGCGGCAAGACGCAAGCCATTCGCGACCAGCTACTCCAAAAGAAGCCAGAAGGTTTCCGCCGGTCGCTGGGCTCCATGTCATCGCGGAGCAGCGTCAGTCCCGAGCCATCCCGTGCGACGAGCAACGTCTCTGAGCGCTGGCGCCTGAAAGCCATGGGCATAGTCCAGATGCCCGACGGTACAGCTCTTCCGGAGAACATGGCCAACGAAATCCTCTACGGCGGGAAGAACTACCCTGGTCTGGAATCGAGTCAGCGACGCCGAGCCTCATCATACACCAGCACCAACGGCATGTCACAGAACCAGGCCGCCCCACCCACCAGCGACCCCCGTCGCCGCTCGTCCTCAGTCAGACGACCAAGTCTCCTATCACAATCACTTGGTGCTTCTCAACATTCGCAACCTCAGCCGCAGGCGCATCCGCAACAACCAGAACACATCCTGTCCCCGCCGTCGACGAACAAAAGAAAGAGACCGGGAGAACAAGGCGCTGCGGCTGATGATGCCCAAGAGGATGAAGACATCGTCATGACTCGCGAGGCCAGCCCGCCGAAACGCCCTATGAGCGAGAACCAGAAGCTCATCAGTGAACTCCGTGCTATGCGCGAGGAACTCGAAGAGGGTGCGACGTGGTTCAGATCGCAGACGGAGAAGATGCAGACCAGTCGGGGCAACAGCAGGGCGTCGACACCTTGGGGGGCTATGGATTTGAGTTGAGAGAGCATTTTTGGTATCAGGCGTTTTGCAATTTGTTTTTCATTTGTATTTCTGATTAGAGGAAAATCAGAGTTGGGCTTTTGTATTTAACGAGGTTAATAGGAGGGGATGTTTTCTATGTTTAAAAACTACTTTTTTTTTTCTCCGTTGACTTCTGTATATGAGTTATTTGGACTTTACAATTGTGACATGATTCTCAACTAACAAAACGATGATTCTCTGTTTTCTGTAATTGTTATATTTATTTATTGTGGACTTTGCGATGTTGTGGTGTAGGGTTGGTCATGTATAAGGCGAGCATAGGGAGAAAAGCGTGACCGGCACGAGGCACCCGGCAGGCCCCCTGGAGGAATATTTAAAACAAAAAAAATAAAGTATATATATTGGAATAGATTCAAAAAGAACAACGCCGTTATTACCGCTTATACCAAAAAGAAATTATATAACAAAACGACTATTTTCCTGACCCAGGGGGCGGCGGAAACGACATCTGCACGGCGTTTCTTGTGGCAGTAGAAGGGGAAGTCTTGTTACGTACGAAACCCCATGTACTACCCGTGTTCCTCCCGGCACTAGCAGCAGAAGCAGTGGCACTGTTGTACGGATCTGGCTGGTCCCACACGGGATTTACATGAGAAGACGCAGCAGAGGGTTGGTACGTGTTCGTGTGGGAAGTGGTGATTGCCAGACCAGGGATGGAGGGGGAGAAGTCAGACGGGTTGTAGGGTTTGTAGGTGGACGAGAGGAGATGGGCGTTTGAGTGGGTAGACGTGGTGGTGGTGGGCGTGACGAAGTGGTTCTCCGGAGACGAGGCGGCGGTGGAGACGTCGCGCGTGGGCGAGGGAGGCGTAGGCAGGACGATGGTGGTGGTGATGCCGGGGAGTTTCCTGGAGGCGAAGGGGTTCGAGCGGAGGGCCTCGTCCGGGTTGACGATGTACGATGGCGTGGCAGTCCTCTTCTCCTCTTCTGCACTAGTGGGCGTCTGGCAGCGGAATGACATGGGGGACATGAGGTTTTGTGTCGGAGGCTGGCGACGGTGCAGGAGGCGCAGACGGAGACGCTGTCGGTTCTGGCGTTTGCGGACCTGCATGAAGATGCAGCCTGATGCGAAGAGGAGGACGACCACGGAGCCGATGACTATGCCAGCGATGGCGGAGGAGGATAAGCTCGGTTGGTTGGAGGAGGATGAGGTGTCGGTGGCGGAGCTGGAGGCTTCCACGATCTCAATAGTTGATGTGGTGAAGACGCTGTCACTTAGACCGACGAGCATGCTGCCTGTGGGTTTCTGCTCGCAGCCGGCGCGAATGGCGACCAGAACTGAGGGGAGTGTTAGTCGGGGGCTGAGAACAGATGCATGTGGGAGTGAAAGAGCAGGGGAGGAGAAAACGAGCGTGGGTAGGAGTGGAAGTAAGGAGGGGACCGTAGGGAGGAGTAAGTAAACGTACAGTTGACGAGGTAGGACTGAGTGTCATCGACACCAACGCACGTTTGACAGTTGTCCATGTACTCTGGCGAAGTGATGCGGCCACCGCTCTTGTCGCAGAACTGGTAAGGCTGAGCGTACGCGGGGTCCTCTATACCAAACTCGAGGGCCTCCTCAAAGGCGCCGCATGATTCCGAAGTGGTGCATGGGCCGCCGCCATTGGTGTCGGTTCCGTTTGGATATCCCATAACACAGTAGTCTACTGCATATCGGAGGTTGTCTGGCAAAGAGACGCAGTTAGTATCAACCTGTATATAGACCAGGTACTGGAAGGATTGTCCATACAGAAGAACCACTGTTGGTCACTCTCCTGGTCGGCAGTGTGAGAGCTATCCTGAAGACAGGTGAGGCATCGCTGAAACTTCTGGCCGTTCCCTTTGGACGTATAACCTTCGTTTGTGCAGACAATGTCGCTGGAGTCGGTGTTGGAGGAGTCTGGGTCGGACTCGTCGAGGCCGGTGGAGTCGATGCAGAGGCCTGAGCAGGGAGATCCCGGCGCTACTTGGAGACCAACGGCAAGATGGGGCATGATGGCCATGGCCGCGGCCACGATCTGACGGAACGAAGGCATGTTTTATGCGTGTATGTGTTATAAAGAATGATGAAGATTATAAAGTATATGGTCAAAAGAAGGTCTTCTTCCAGTGTACCAGACACCAAGGAGAAGAGACTATAGAGAGAGAAGAGAAGAGTATGGATGACAGAGGGAAAATAATCTCTACCAGAGAGTGATGAATGAAAGGAATAATTGAAAAACGAGAAGAAGAAAAAAAGGACGAGAGAGAGAGAGCAGACGAGGTAATAGTAGATATTATCAACCGCCGAGACGGGCCTGGACAGTCGAACCCATGGTTCATCACACACACCTCGTTGGTGTCACCCCACTCCCCCCTCCCTCATCGGCAGGAAGCCATGATGGGGAAAGGGGCCAATAGAGGATGAGATCCATCATTATTGAGGCGTATTGGGAGGAGTGGAAATGGCGTTGGGTTGGGCGCTTAGACGCAGATGCAAGTGCAGGGGTGTTGGGCGCTTAGGCGGGAGTCGACAGAAGCCAAGACCAACAGTTTCTACATGTAGTTATGGGGTGTTGAATATAGTTGTTGCCTTGTTGCCTTACAATAGAGCATTGTTGCCTTATCAGATACAATATCAGTTTGTTTCCTCACCATCAAGATCACATCCTCACCAGGATGACAGACAGGAACAGGGTTATTTTTTAAAGATCAATTCAACTGGACAAGAACTGTATGAAAGAACCCCCTACCAAGTAATGAAGAAAAAAAAACATGATAACGACAAAAAAGCATCAAATAAAGACATGTGTTAGAAAAAACGCCGGGAGGTTTGCCAAGCCCACACACTCTTCTTTCTTTTCCAAATGGTACAGTAGAGACAAGAAATGAGTGTATAACAAGGAACCCAAAAAGAAGACGACTATTGCTTTTTTAAACCAAGACAGCGACCTGCTCTGCACCCCCTCAGTTATACAAGCGAAAGAGGGAGAGAGACTGTGACCAAAACATGTAATGGTTATAGAAAAACAAATATGCAAAAACACCCTTCTCTTATTTTTCGTTCTTTACCTCCTCCTATCATCGATTCAAAGAAATGTGTGTTTTGGTTCTTCGTCGTCTTCTGTTTTTCTTCTTCTTTTTTTAGTCGCTGTCGCTGTCGCTCTCCTTTCCAGCCTTCTTGGCAGCCTTCTTGGCCTTCTTCTCGGCCTTGCGGCGTTTGCGCTCAGCACGCTCCTCGGCAGACTCGCCGTCATGCTTCTTCCTCTTCTTGTCGCCCTCGTCGGCCTTGTCGGCCTTGTCGGCGGCAGCCTCCTTCATGGGAGTGTCCTCGGTGGCGGCAACAGTGGCAGCAGCAGCGGCAGGGGCAGCAGCGGCGGCGGCGGCGACGGCGGTGGCGTCAGCGGTGGGGGCAGGGGCACCGTAGTCGGTGTAGCCGGAGGACCACTTGGCGGGGGTGGCCTCGTTGGGGCGGCCGAACTTGTCGAGCTTGCCGTCGGCCTTGAGCTTCTTCTTCTCGGCGGCGACGGGTCCGAGTCCCCAGCGGCGGGGGTACAGGTCGCGCTCCATGATGCAGCGCTTGACCTTGGCGACGACGCCGTGGTCGCAGGTCGACATCTCGACGGTGGACATCTGGGCGATACCCAGGGCGATGGCCTCACCCTTGGTGGTCATGAGGACGACCTCCTCGTGGTGCTCAATCTCGGCCTCTGCAAAAGTGTTAGATGACATACGTACACATGAATACACACACTCTTTTAGAGCGGGTTGATGAATGCTTCAAATAAAGAGGAGGGGTAAAAAGAGAGAGTGGAGAGTAGGGAAAAACATACCGTAGCGGAGAAGACCGGGAAGCATGAGCTTGGCACCGTAGCAGACGGCGTTGACAGCACTGTCCTTAACGACCAGACGCTTGTACGAGGTCAGGAGAGTCTCGAGGGGAGAGATGACCTTGCGGAGGTAGGTCTCGTCGCGGGTGTTGTCCATGGTCCACTGGGCGTCGAGGACGTCGTGGAGGGTGACGAGCTGCTTGGTCTCGTCCATGGCTCCGGAGCGGACACGGCGGAGCTCCTGCATGTGGGCGCCGACGCCGAGGAGGAGACCCAGGTGGACGCACAGGGTACGGATGTAGGTACCGGCCTCGCAGCTGACCCAGAAGACACCGAGGTGGCGGTCGTTGTCGAACTCGACGAGCTTGGTCTCGTAGATGGTACGGATACGCAGCTGGCGCTTGACGGCCGAGATCAGCGGGGGGCGCTGGAACAGGGCTCCCGTGAGCATCTCCAGGGCCTTGGCGAACTGGGCCTGGCCTCCGGGGACCTTGTCGTGAAGGCGGATGACGGCCATGTACTCCTTTCCGGCACCCTGCTGGGACTTGACCAGGCGGGTGGCGCGGTCGATGCAGACAATCAGGCAGCCTGTAACCTTGGGGTCGAGCGTTCCACTGTGACCAGTCTTCTCGACACTACACACAAGAAGGAAAAAAAAAGGTCAGTAAAGAGGGGTGTTGGAAAGAAGAGAGCACAAGTCGTCGACCTACCGGAGCATGCGCTTGACCCAGGCAACAACCTCGTGACTCGAAGGGTTCGAAGGCTTGTCGAGGTTGATGACACCAGAGCTGATGTACGACTTGATGTCGCGCTTGAGGGGAGAGCATCCATTGGCGATGGGAGTGAAGTGACCAGTCCTCACGAGCACTAGAAGAATGCAGAGAATGTCAGTTAATATCCACGAACGAACACAACACCCTCAAAAAAATCCATCAAATCTCGTTCCACCCCTCTCCTCTCCGTCCAACCCGGGGAAATCTCGTTCGACGTACGCTTCTCATAGTTCTTGAGGAGAAGAGGCCACGAGCTGGTGTCCACAGCCGGCGCAGAGGCCTGAGGCTTGATGGTGTACTCGTCCTCCTTCTCCTCCTTCCTGACAACGTCCATGACCATGTTGGGCGTTGTGATGTGTGTATAATCTTCCTTTCCTTCTGTGTTTTCCAAGAAAAAGGTGTATTGTGTATTTCTTATAATGTTCGACCCGACAAAATGCGACTCGATCCGTGGAAGTGGAAAAAGGAAAGCGTCCGGCCCTTGCAATTGGGGTGAATTGGTTTTTTGTCGGTCGGTCGGTGATGTCGTTCAAGAGAAAAAAAAAAGAGAACCAAAAAAAAAAAAAAAAAAAACCTAGAGCCAAGGCAAAAAGAAGGCCTCGCTCTAAATTTTTTTTGCGCTTTTCTGCGGGCTCCGGCTTTCCTGTGTGTGGGTCTCCGGAAGCTAGAATGGGACCAATCATGACTAAGGGAGAGGATGTCAGCCACTGTGGCTGGACCAATTGAGTCGTCAGCCACAATGTCTTCTTTTTTTTCTTCTGACTGACGTTCTCGGATGGCAGAAAGCTAATGCAAGTTGCAGTAACTAAACTTTGGAGAGGGAAAGATGGAAGGGATCACGTTGTATTCAATTGGCGTCTACTTATATACAGCAGGACTGCCCATATCTCCTACTGGAGCATGGAAATTTTCAGCCAGTCTCGCATAAATACATTTCTGTGACCATCCGGTTCCTTTCTCGCAGCAAACTGCCGTGGTACAAGCAGCGGTAGATGTGCGGGTGGCACCCTGAACCCAATTCTGCCCGTCCAAGCGGTGAGACGCCAAGTTCTACGTTGAGAGTGCTTCCACGGCAAACGGCAGCCATCGTCCGAGGCACCATTCCCTAGACGTCTACAGCGTCAACAAAATGAACCTGCCATGCACAATGTAATAGAAGCAATTGACGTCAATACAAGTCTCTCATCATCATGTGGGCTCCACGTGATTGGATTCCAAGGGCGCGCGTCTCAACGTGATGGACACCCACCAGTACAACAGGCCCAATGTGGGACTGACGCGGGGCACTTTACGCGGGGCGCGTCTCCCCCTCGGACATCCCACCAAACATTGACCAAACCACCACACACACACCAGCACGCACAAACACCACAGACGAACCATGGCATCGGAACAAGACAAGACGGCCGCCACGGCCACCCCACCCGTAAGAAACGACGAGGAATACCAATACCTAGATCTCGTACGCGAGATTCTAGAAGATGGCGAGCATCGTCCCGATCGGTAAGGAAGAAGAAGAAGCCAACCTTCTCATCCCTGGCCCTTGCAAACTGACATTTTTCTGTGTAGCACGGGAACAGGCACATACTCCATTTTCGCACCGCGACCTCTGAAGTTCGAGCTCAACGACAACGGCAAACCCATCCTCCCCCTCCTGACGACGAAGCGCGTCTTCACCCGCGCCGTCATCGCCGAGCTCCTCTGGTTCATCGAGGGCAGCACGTCGTCCCTGCCGCTGAGCGAGGCGGGCGTCAAGATCTGGGACGGGAACGGCTCGCGCGAGTTCCTCGACAAGGTCGGCCTTTCGCACCGCGAGGTGGGCGACCTGGGCCCCGTCTACGGCTTCCAGTGGCGCCACTTCGGCGCCGAGTACGTCGACGCCCGCACCGACTACCAGGGCCAGGGCGTCGACCAGCTCGCCGAGGTGATCCACAAGCTCAAGAATACCCCCTTCGACCGACGCATCATCATGTCGGCCTGGAACCCCAGCGACATCAAGAAGATGGCCCTCCCGCCCTGCCACATGTTTGCCCAGTTCTACGTCTCGTACCCGCGCAAGAGGCGCAGCGCGAACAAAGAGGAGGCGGTTGGTGGCGGTGACGAGAGGGGACATCTCCACTGTCAGCTGTACCAGAGGTCGTGCGATATGGGCTTGGGAGTGCCCTTCAATATCGCTAGCTACGCTCTGCTCACGCACATGATTGCCCATGTGTGCGACCTGGTGCCGGGGGGCCTGACGCATGTCATGGGTGATGCGCACGTTTACCTTGACCACGTCGAGGCTCTGGAGACGCAGCTGGAGCGTGAACCGCGTGTCTTCCCCGACTTGGAGATTTCCAGGGAAAAGGGTGGCAGCATCGATGGCTGGAAGGCTGAGGATTTCGTCATCAAGGGGTACGAGCCGCATAAGTCGATTGCTATGAAGATGTCTGTTTAGAGCCTTGGAGGGGAGTACAGTGTTGATTTTGAAGATTTGAATAATATAACGCATAAAATGGGAATGACTATACAAAACACCTTTTACATTTCCTTTCGTGGTATCCAGCCTTATCGTCTCATATCCCTTTGCCCTCGTCGTCTTCCTTGATCACTCCACCATTCTCCGCTAGATACCAACATCTGATGACTCCCCAGAAACGGGAGCTTCGTCGTGAGGCATCTCAGCATCGGCCAGCCAGCGGGCGACGCGATCCGACGCTTGCCCAGGCCCCTGCCTGTACAAAAGATGAGCGTGCCCCGTAGCGCCAGACATGGCAGCGATGTTGATTATATTCCACTGAATATTCATGACATGGACAAACTTGGCTGCGTCCTCCGAGTCCATGGGCATGTTGAACATGTCGCCCGTCCGGATGGTGCGATTGGTGTTGACATTGTGACCCGCGAGGCTCGCCCCGCCGCCTCCAGCCGACCTCTGGTGGTAAAGTTCAGAGTCGCCCATCCAAGTGGAATAGTATTTCGACTTGACGGGGTCATGTTCGTCTCTCAGCGACGCCTGCTTCCAGTGGAACTGGAGCGTGACGACGGTCCTCTTGCCCCCCTCAATGCGGGTCTGCCCGGACACCTTGAATCCCCAGTATCCCTTCTCCCACCAGGCGTGCAGCTGCGGAGATATGGCCACGAGATTCCAGACGTTATCCAAACACCCCACGGAACTGGCGATCTGGTCGCTTAGCTGCGATAGCTCCCCCGCGTCGAGCCAGAGACCTAGCACTGAGATGTGGTCACGAGTCTCCTGGACATGACTGTCGGTGTCGTCCCAAAAGAATGGGAGGATGCGGAACACTTTCGGTGAGTCCTCTCCCGTCACTATGCATTGGTTCCCATCTCGCTCGCGACACTTTTTCTCAGCAGCCCCTTCGCGGTCCATGGCAACTGCATTGACCCCAGGGTCTCCAGAGGGAGTAAGACTAGTAGTATTTTGTCGAAGCTCTGGCCGTGGGGGCTTGTCACGCAGGAAGAAATACCCGGTTAGGATATCAATTCTTCCCAGCCACTGCACCAGCTGATGGGTGGTATTTTCGTCTTTCATGTCATTGTGAAATTTGCGCAGCCGGTTCGTCGGAATCTGCATGAGGGTTGCAAGGCCAATGTTGGTCAAACGAAACCTGGTGCTGCCATGGATCCCGTGGAGAATATCCCAGGCCACATCAAGCCGGGTGTCAATCTCCATGCACATGGAGTCAATTTCCCAGGGCGGCGGCCAGGCATCAAGAGGGTGTTCTTCATCCTCGGGGTCGCTGCGACCTTCGCCTGAGCTATGGAAAGTAAGCGTTGCAAGTCAGTCTTCTATTCTTCCCCTCTCCCCCCCTATTCCCTTTTGAGGTGAGTGGGATGAGGTAGATGGGATACGTAAGAGAGGGCCTACATACTTTGGGGAACCTGGAATGTCCATGGAGAGCTCCTTACCCGCGAGGAA
This sequence comes from Geosmithia flava, assembly GCA_900188565.1. Lineage (NCBI taxonomy): Eukaryota > Fungi > Ascomycota > Sordariomycetes > Hypocreales > Bionectriaceae > Geosmithia > Geosmithia flava. Next base: position 270,644 of record FYEV01001762.1, on the reverse strand, counting down.
CAAACGAGAGATAAGCGACTCGGCGTAATGGGCAGGCTAACGCTCTTAACGCGTGCCCGACGTATATGGTCCAGACGGATATAGATTGAGAGCGGATAGCCCGGGGACGGTCACAGCTACCCGGCAAGTGCATTGAAGGAGGGATGGCGATGGCCTTTTTCTCATTGACGGTTGGAGTTCTAGTTATCTGTCAGCTGGCGCATAGGGTGCATACACCTGTCATCTCGAATGTTTACGGGCGACAATGATGTACATAGAGTGAGCAAAGATGACTGTCTCTTTCCGTATTTGGACATGAATCATTAGTGCTGTTGAAACTTGGGGGAGGAAGACACGAACGAAACAATGGGATTCAATTAGCAGTACTATATCACATAACGAAATGAGGGCAGTATTGCCATTTGTTTCTTAAATGCGTGAACAATTGCAGTTCCATACATACAAACCAACGACAACCAAAATATATACAATCTGATAGAGAAGGGATACACACAAACACACAAGAGCCTCAGAAAACCAAAACGTCAACTGGAGCACCCAGAAAAATTATAGAAGCCGCACGTCTACACCAACCCCCTTTACAGGGTAGTAGCAAGAGCAGCAGTGAGGGCATCGAGGGCGACACTCTGAGCGACAGGGGCATCAGTGTCGGTATAGGGGCCAGCCCAGTAGACGCCGTTGAAGCAGCCGTCGTCGTGGACGTCCAGGTCATTGTTCCAGATTGACTGGGCATTCCTCTGGATGAAGTCCTTCCAGGAGTCAGTAGGACGGACGAGGTACAGCTTGCGGAGGTTACGAGCGAAGACACCCTTGAAGGCGATGCCGTCGCCGCCGTCGCAGGAATGGTCCTTGTCACAGCCGTCGACGAGGATGCCGTCCTTGACCAGGGGGCTGTCGTCGGCGATGACGGCGTCGGCAATGTCCGAGGCGGTGTCGAGGTACGAGTCGTCGCCCGTGGCGTGGGCCAGCTCGACGAGGCCGCCGATGATGGAGCCCTGGTTGTATGTGAAGGTCGTGTCCCCGGCGCTCTTGCACGTGTCGTTATCGATGCCGTCGGCCACCAGGTTGTCGGAGCCGATCAGACCAGAGGCCTTGAACCAGTCCCATCCTTTCAGCGCGGCGTTGAGGTACGTGTCGCGCGTGTCGGATCCGACGCGGTTGGCGATGGCGGCACCACCCGTAATGTAGAGGGCTGTTGATGGTATGTAAGCGACGTGTATATGCATATATATAGAAGAGAGAGGGAAGAAACCAGGAAAAAGAGCATACAGTTGGGAATGGCCAAAGGACCAGAGCCAGTCTTCCTCTCCCAGGGAATACCGCCGCAGGAGGGCCTCCCAAAGGCGTCGTTGATATCGTTCCAGATGTCGATGGCGGCATTGAGGTGAGCCTCGTTGCCGGTGTTGTCGTAGGAGCCGAGCAGGGCAAGGACCCACCAGCCCTCGTCGTCGTAGAGATCGTTGAGCCAGCCCGTCTGCCGCTTGACCTCGATGCTCCTCTTGTAGGGGCGGTTGTTGGGCGCGTTGTTGAGGACGTCGTCCCACACGTGGCCGTAGACGTCCTTGACGTTGTCGTCTAGGTAGGCAAAGTCGTTGAAGGCTGTCAGGATGCTGGCGCCGGACCACCAGTATGTTCCCCACAGACCCGTTTCGGGTGTGAACCAGCGCATCAGCTGGTCACTTGGAGGGGGTTAGAACATGTTCCATTATTTCGTTTCGTTCCATGTTGGTTCTCTTATATTGCTGTTCTCTTTTGGTTGAAAGACATAGAGGACTACGGAAGAGAAGATAAGAGAAGGAGGGACAATACATACACATTGCAACGAGCGTTGTCGCGGTAAGATGTCGCATCGGCAGAGACGAGTTTGGCGCCGACGAGGGCAGCAAATACGGCAGCGGCGGAAACCATTTTGTTTTTTCAAAGTGAGTGCAAAAGTACAAAGGGCGTTGGAAAAGAATGGAATAGAAGAAGATGAATGACTGAATGTCGATCGGTGCTGTCTTGGATAATTCTTCAAAAACATGACGGGAGACACGCCCATCTTATGCTTCGGGATTAGCCTCATTGTTCTCTCGCACACTTACACCGGGTAACCAAATGGAGTTGCCGACGGGTTTGACTGACACTCATTGTCAATGAAAACTGGCAAATTCTCAACGTGTGCTTCCATGTCTCATGCGGTGGAAGAAGGTGTGTGAAGCTGCTCATGAGACAGCATAGACGCATTTCCTAATACGTGCGGAAGTCGCGAAGCTACATGTAGATTTCCCGACTGCGATCCTTCTCAATCCCAATGAGGCAGCTGCGAGGGCAAAATGGGAATCTCGTCTGGGTCCCACATCGATTGAATGTTTGAAACCACAGGGCGCTAAAGGGCTTTTTACGAGAGGGAAGAAGTAGAATGGGAAAGCAGGAATTGGGGAATGATCTGCCGCCATTCCTGTGGGATCCACGTGGGGAACAAGGATGCGGACTATAGAGTAATACGTGCATCAGTATTACGACTCTACGAAGGGCGGGAAGATCGAAGACAAAGGGTTCACTTGCAGTTATTTTCGTTAATAGATGATATACCTGGCTATTCGTCTCTTATTCTGCCGAGATTCCCCTGTCGATCTCGAGACTGCGGCCCGGCCTTATGTGGCGAATCCTTCCGTCGGCATCATTCAACATGAAGATTCTTTGATACCGATGTACTTGCACGTCGTCCAGTCGCATCTTGTGATTGTAGAAAAGACTGAGCACGTTCGTTCGAGAATCACCTCCCTTTACACGTACCTCACAGGGATCATGCGGCTAAATGTAGGTGTGCGAGAGTAGCTTATACAGGGTGTTAGTCGATGAGGTCAATGTATTATTCTGAAATGCCGACGTTATTTCCGCTTTGCCTGCGCAGTATACTTCGTACTCGCATGTTCCATGGAATGCTGAAACACTACCGTCATCGACGTTGGGGTCCTTTCTACTAACCGAGGCCATGTCGCATATAACAGCCGGTGTATATGGCATGGGCACATGTATACAAGGTGCTCGTCAACTCACGATCCCATCCCATGTGTAGATATTCACTAGATGCATCATCCTTCCCAAAAGCGTTGTCCGTGTAAGTGATCACAATAAAGGTGATAGTACGGAGTACTAAAATGTATTATTGTATATTACAATACCTGGATTCAGAGCTAGTAAATTTCATTTTATCCTTGATTTCATCCTTGATAGTCCCCTCGCCCCAGTGTCATGGATTCATGCGCCCGGCCGCGTACATAGACGACGGAATCCTTCAAGCCATTTTCATTCTACCAGTGGAGCTACCCGGTTCCTGCTCAGCCCTCGGAACTTGGGGGCATTTTCTTGCAATTCAGTTTGTTTATACTTCTATTATGAAACATTCTTTTCTCTTGTCCCCCGATGAGTTGGTTCAGCGAGGAGGCATTCATGGACGTGCACTTGTTTCCTTGTTTATATACCCGACGATGCCATTCCTGTAAATCACGCCAGAATTAGAGTATACAACCAAACTACCCATCGTAGCAAGGCTATTCATACAAGAAACATTCACTTGTGTTGTTTTATTTTATTTTATACCAAATCCTATTCCTCAATGTATTGTTAGTGTCCATCCACTCTCGCACCGTATTTCCCTTTCCAGACGAGATCTGCTCCAAACAAGCCACTCGCGATGCTGCCGTGAGTATGTGGATTCATTGGCCTTTGGTTCTAAGGATTAAAGCCCCCACAACTGCATGTACACATTTCCGCAAGTTCAATTCACCAAACAGCCGCCTTCGGGGTATTGGGCCTTGGGGGCCAAAGGTCCATCCACGATCCCTACTAGCATAGAGTAATAATGCATCCTGGGAAGTCCCCGACCTTCCTTGTTAGGACACGATCCTTTAATACGACATGCTGGAAAATCAGGGACCGAAACCCAACGGGAGGATTTACCAACCTGTCTTATAAGACTGTTTCACCTCCCGGGCAAACGGGATCAATTGTTAACAGCCATCAACCAGCCTTCACTCGTTATCACCACCTTTGTTCTTACACTCTCTTGAATATTCTCTCCTTCATATCGATCCTTCTCATTCCATACTACCCAATGGCACCCAAACTAACCCTCGCCGCCACCACGGCAGTCGCCCTCCTCACCGGCCTCTCGGCCGCTTGGCTCCCAGAGCACAAGATCCGCGGCGTCAATGCAGGCAGCATGTTCGTCTTCGAGCCGTGGATCGACAGCGCCGAATGGTCCGACATGGGCTGCAGCGACCAGAAATCCGAGTTCGACTGCGTCTCCAGCCTCGGCCAGGACGCCGCCGACTCGGCCTTCCAGTCTCACTGGCAGAATTGGCTGACAGAGGACGACCTCGACGAGATGATTGCCGCGGGACTCAACACCCTCCGTATACCGCTGGGGTACTGGCTCTACGAGGACCTTGTCGATTCGTCGGAGCATTTCCCAAGGGGTGGGTTTGATATTCTCAAGTCGTTTGTTGGCAAGGCTAGTGATCGTGGATTCTATATCATTCTTGAGTAGGTCTTTCCACACTGTCTCACTTACAAAAGAATGAGAGTGAGGAAGGAAAACCAGGATAAACAAGGCCATTCGAAAAGCTGACACTTGGAATCAAACAGCTTCCATGGCGCCCCCGGTGCTCAACAGCCTGAAAACGCCTTTACGGGGCAGTACAACTCCGGCGCCGACTTCTACATCGACTCAAACTACGGCCGTGCTGTCCAGTGGCACTCTTGGATGACCGAAAAGATTCACAGCAACGATGAGTTCCGCAAGGTCGGCATGATTGAGCTCGTCAACGAGCCTCTCCAGAACGACCCCCCCGAGTCTCTTCGCAGCGAGTACTATGTCGATGCTATCAACGTGGGTCGCTTCACTTATACGCTTAGACTACATCTTACACACACACGCATACACAGAGACAGAGAACTCTGACAAGTGAAAATAAACAAACAGGCCATCCGAGAAGTCGAAAGCAACCTAGGCATCAGCACCGACTCCCAACTCCACGTCCAGATGATGAGTGACCTCTGGGGTTCCGGCAACCCAACCGAGTTCCTCAGCGACACCACCAACACGGCCTACGACGACCACCGCTACCTGAAGTGGGACTCGTCCGTCGAGGTATCCAAGGCGGCCTACTTGTCCGAGTCGTGCAACAACGACCGCGTGGCCGAGGACAACCTCATCATCGGCGAGTGGAGTCTGTCCGTGCCCGACGACGTCGAGGGCTCAGATGACTGGAATCCGTCCAACAACCGTGACTTCTACTCTGATTGGTTTGCTGCACAGATTCAGTCGTACGAGCGGTCTGCGCTTGGCTGGGTCTTTTGGACGTGGAAGGCCAACCTTAATGATCCTCGCTGGTCTTATAAGGGTGAGTTACCCATTTCTCTAGTGAACGAAAATACGGGAAAGAAAAAGGAAGCTAACTTGTTGTAATAGATGCTGTTGACGATGGTATCATCTCCAAGGACCTGGATGGTGTCATCAACTCGAGCGTTTGCTAAGGAGAAACAACCCCTCATGTGATATTCCCGTGTCATCGATTCTGTATATTTACAATTTTAACCCTGAAATACAATTGACCAGTATAGACTCTGCTGTCTACTTCTCGTAGCGTACATGTAATCAAGTCGTGTCATGAGGCTTCCCAAGGTGACTACTCCTGAAACCAGACATCCACTCAGGATTCTCAGCAATAGTCTGATCCCACGGATCCCTAGAATCAAATATGATCCTTCTGGCCTCCTGCTGGAACATTTCGTCCGTCGGCATCACGCCCTGACGCATCTGTTCGCGCGCATATCTTCCCAGATGCACAGCCAACACCTCCGGGAAGGTGACTGACGCGTTGACCTCGTCTATGGGATCAAAGGCCGCATGCTGCGACTCGGGCGAAGGGTCACTACTTTCCTGTGGACCTGGAAATGACATATTCTCACTTTCATCCCACATCCTCAAGCTCTGCCCTGTCGCTCTCGTGATCTGGGAAAGTTGGTCCTTGGTCTCTGGGTTCGTGGCGGAGAATGGCACCGGCGCTCTTGCCTCGCCGGCGATGAGATAGGGCGGCATGGCGTGGGCCACCTGTGCTGCGATGGCGGGCTCAAAGTCGTGCATACCCTTCCAGTCGTCCATGGTAGACCCCTTGCGGAAATGCATAGCAAGATGGTCGGTGCGGTCCTTCCAGGATTCGAGACGGGCATTGCAGAATCCGCACCGCGACGTCACGCGGGGACCCTCGACCTTCCAGGACTCCGGGTTGGAGAGTGTCTCGACGTGATGGACTAGTCTTAGGTGCTGCACTAGATGGTCTTTTCGGCTGAATGAGGGGGTGTAACCGTCGACATGGCAGCTTCCGTGGCCGTGGGTGTCGAGGTGGTCTGGGCTCGGGTCGGCGTGATTGCAGTAGACGCAGCGATGCATTCCCGTGTCAGGGGACACTATCGTGCCGAGGAGCGTGCATCGCCACCCTTCGAGGTTGAGGTGCAATGACTTCTCGTGCCGAGACCAGTCATACTTGCTTTTGAAGGTGTCGCAGCAGAAGGTGCAGGAAAACATCCTCCTGTCGCTTTTGTTGTTGTTTCCCGACTGTTTACCCCTGGTTGCCGGAGTTCGTGTGCGCTTCGTGGACCGTCTCTGCGAACCGCGAAGTGTGTTTGGGAAGGTTGACGAGTTTGCTGAAGCGATGGACGCCGAGGAGCAGCTTGTCCCACCACTGTCAAAGCTCACTGTCGATGCTGCTCGGCTACCTCCTCGGTGGTTGGTCAGGCTGCTGCCAGTCGATGAGCCGGCGTGCAGGGCTGGTCTCTGCTCCAGGGCGCTGACTATGGCGGATATAGATGCGCCTTCAGCCTCTGGAGGGGAGTCTTGCCACCGTTGCAGTGGATCCGAGGAATCAGCCGTGTGGGAGCCGGGGATCTCTATTGGGCCTGTCGGGGCGGGTGCTTGTCGTTGGCGCATGTGGTATTTGCTCCTTCGACGAGGGAGACCTGGCTGTCGATTCTCGACGACTGGCGAGACCTCATAGCTTCTTAAGCCGGCGGTGTCAATCAAAGATGACGGCCTGTATATGTTATTGGTCCGTATCTCACTCGTCTTTTCTGTTTCTGTGTAGACATGTAGTGATGCCGATGGCGAAGCGTCCGTATGAGGACTTTGAAACATGGACGGTGGGGTTACGTCTAGCATCGGGTCACTAGATATGGGAAGCTGTAGATGGGAAAGGTTTGAATCGCCTATATGAGACTCCGCTGCGTCCCGGGTGTGACCTCCATATTGGACAGGGGAAAAGGAAGTTGTCTTTGCGTGTTTGTCTGCGTCGGAAGATGTCGCCAGTCCGAGCTGAGCGAAATCCAGATCCGAGAATGTCAAGACTGTACATTTATAATGTCAATATGCGTGTATGGACGGCCTAGACCGAAGATATAAAAGGAAGGCATCCTTACTGTCACCCTCGACGTTGTCCGACACCCCGCGGGCCCATGGTTGCGGCGGGCGGCCATGTCCCGGTGCCATCGATTGTGATGTGAAGATAGTGGGGGGTAGTATCAACTTGTTATTCCAGATCCGGGCAGCTCTCACACGCTGGGCGGGAAGCCTTTATCCACAAGGATATGAGAGCATGTGGAAAATGTTGCTCAGGCAGAGGCGCTGCCAAACGGGGTTTGACGTTGTTGAGTGAAGTGGAAGGTGGAAAACTACAAAAACTGGGGCAGCCCCGCATGTTCCGTTACTAGATGCACATATAATCGGCAGGAGCGTCTTCACGGTCGCAGCAGCCTCATTCATTAAATCATTGACGTTGCATATACCGAGCTTTCTATAATGGAGTCCTTACAGACCCCAGAAACTGCTGGGTTCATTGTGCAATATATCATAGATTGATTAATGTACCCAGACAATGAGTTTTACAACTGGGCCTCTTCTTCGGGACTGTTTCCATACCATGAACGTTCTACCTGGTTGACGATGTGATGACTCCGATACGCTGGCGCAGCGACATTACTCGTAAAGCGGCACGCAAATAAAAACCAAAAAAAGTCCAAAGAAATGAGACTGATAGAAAGAGGGTCTTTAGAAAAAGGGCTTTGATTCATTCTCAATGGGTCATTCATCAGATTATGAAGTCCAAACTCTCGAGACGCTCGACCCGCGAGGATCGATACCGAGAAGGACATGGATGACCCGTCCTTGAAGAAATGGAAGATACGGTGACAATATATACCATGATTAACAATTCAAACTAGGATCTACGAAGACGAATACGGATATAGGAGCATCACATTTTCCTTTTAAAAATGTCCGGCACATGCATCTCAAGCAACGACTCGTGGCACATGCGCCCGAAGATAAACACGCTTTACACGCCTTACACGCCCTACGCCCTACGCCCCACGTCTCCGACCCCACACCTCCGGCCATCGGCACATTCAACGATCTACATGTACCCAGCATTGTCATCGGGCCATCGGGATGCAATCTCCGCGGTACGCCTTACACCCTACATCTTGTACATTACGCCTTAATGCACCCTACGCCCTCCGTCATCTTCTTATCGTCAAGAATTTGCAGCTGGAGGCATATTGCTCCATTACGCCAGTCGTCAATGTCTCGTAAAATAGCGTCGCGCCCTTGGAGTTACCATCTGGTAGACAGATGAAGTGAGACAGAAGAATACTCACAAACCTTTGCCCCCCCATTCGACATCTTGCAAGATCCTCGGGTGACTTCCAGGAAATATGGCCTCGGCACTAATATACGGAGGCGGTAGCATAGGAGCCATCATGGCTTACATGCTGTCGTCCACCATGGCCAAACAGAGCCTGTTTACAGTCTGTCGCTCCAACCTCGAGGTTGTCCGAAAACACGGCTTCACCATCAACTCGGAGGTATGGGGGCCCAACCTAATCGTCCGTCCGAGGGTGGCCAGTACCATCGCCGAGGCTGTTCGAGCCCACGGCAACCAATTCGACTACTTCTTCCTCACGACCAAGGCGACGCCCATGAAGCCCGGGGACATGAAGGCCATCAAATCTGCGATATCACCCAGTACTGCCATCGTGATAATGCAGAACGGTATCGGGAACGAGGTGCCCTTTGCCGAGCAGTTCCCCAACAACCCCATCATCAGTGTCGTCCTTTACACCCCCGTCATCGCAACATCACCCGGCGTCTTCTCCCACACGTACAACGCTAGGGTGGAGCTCGGCACCTTTCCCGCAGAAGCACCAAGCTCTCATAAACATGCTGCAGAGCATCTCAAGGACATTCTTAACCAAGGCGGAGCCACGGCCACTCACCACCCCGACATCCAGGTCAGTCGTTGGAAGAAGTTGATTGTGAATGGCTCGGAGAATGCTATATGTGCTTTGGCGCGTCTGCCTGATGCGCAGTTCTTTGCTAGTCAACCTGGCGCTGTGGCGTTTACGAGAGCTGTCATGAATGAAATAGCTTCTGTCGCTCGTGCAGAGGGTCACCTCGAGATTGATGACAATGTCGTGGAAGCACAATTGGAGTTTCTGACTTCGAGATCGCTGCCAGGTGTGGTACCTAGCACCATGGCTGATGCTCTTGCGGGAAGGGAGATGGAGGTCGATGTTTTGCTGGGGAACATGCTCAAGATTGCTGGGAGACATGGGCTTGAGATACCCAGGGTTACGACGCTGTACTATCTTTTACAGGGCCTGAACTTGAGCTTTGCGAGATAGGGATGGATCAAATATGAAAAAAAAAAAAATTGGATATAGACCTTTTTCAAAGATCAACAGTAATACGTGGTCTGTATTAGTATACACGACCACCAAATGTGACCATTGGAAATACTCAGACCCCGATTTTGATGAGACGACTTGGCGGCATCGCGTATTGTGAGTCTTGGAGCACCCACTCACAGTTTTGTTTCTATTCAAGATTTGAACTACGCGGAAGGTGGAAAAAGGGGCCCAAACTACAAGATGTATCCAGGCTCAGGCTGCCTATTCGATTTCATTTACTCATCTAGATTGGGTCAGCGTAATGATCCACGTCGCTTGAGTCTATCTAGGACAAAACGTAAAGCCCAATAAAAGCTACTCCTCCTCCACAAAATACGGCCAGCTGCTCTCCACCTTCCCATAGACAATGTCCTCCAACCGATCCCGCAAGAGGTCAATATGCTTGATCTCAGTAGTCGGCACAAACGTTGTCCTGTTCTCGAAGCTGATCTCGGCAATCGGCTGCACCCAAAACGCAGTTCCGACCACGAATGCACCAGCCAAGGATCCATCAGCCGCGGCCTTCTCAACCTCACGGATAGAAATCCTCCTCTCAATGACCTCGACTGCCTCCACGCCACTGTCCACCTTCACACTGAACATTTCACGCGAGATTTCGAGAATGTTCCTGCGCGTACCACCGGCCAGAATGAGCTTATCCTCGTCCAGAGGGGGGGTTATGAACTGAAGAGACCCATCGGGGACTCTCAGGACGACAAAGATGTTAGCGCCTCCCGCCTCAGTAATCAGACGTTCCTCGCCAAACAGCCAGAGAACCTGGTCGTATCCCCTGCGTCGAGCCTCAGAGTGCTCAAACAGCGCCGGTCCGTAGTTGGCCCCAATCTTGGCCTGTCCGGTGCCCTTGGGCCAGGCGCGAACCATAGACTCACTGCTGGCTAGTAGTCTACTGCCGTTTCCGGGGGCGGGTCTCGGGGGTGTAGGCCAGTACACCAGGACGATGGCAAGGAGAGCCTGCTCGGGGACCTTGAGTCCCAGACCTTCGTCAGTGCCGATCAGGGTAGGTCGGATGTACAGCGTGTTTCCGGGCTGGTCCTTGGGAAGCCACTTGGGGGCATCGATGGCACAGATCTTGGCGATGAGGTCGAGCAGAGTCTGTGGCTCAATGGGGGGTAGAGAGATCCGTTTGGCCGACGCATGCATACGCTCGCAGTTGTACATGGGCCGGAGGAGACGTAGACGCCCGTCGTAGCCGCGGAACACCTTCATGCCCTCGTATGCATTTGTCGCATACTGGCAGATGCTGGACGCCGGTGTGATGGGGATGTTGCCGTACGGAACAACCTTTGGCTGACCCCATCCCTCCTTGACATCCCAGGAAGCTAGGAGCATGTGGTCCGTGTATGCCCTCAAGGCATTGACCTCGGGTGAGCCTGGGGAGGGGACGGGCTTCGGGCTAGTGGTAAGCTGGAGCTCGACCTTGGATGAGTCCAGAATGGCAGGCTGGGATGCCATCTTTGTGTAGGCGCGGAGGTGTAAATGATGGAATGGGCTGTGATTTGGCAAAAAGACGATGGGCTGAAGTGTGATGTTGCTTTAGTCGTTCTGTTATGGTAGAGGTGTTCAATAAGCTGTTAGATATATATAAATCTATCAATGTTTATACGTAAAGTGCGTTCCCTCTTTTGGAAGCCCTCAATTTCGATAAGCATGCTCTTGGAATCGTGAGGCCGTAAAGGCGTCTCGGCAGCATGATATGTCCATAGGGCGTAGGGCGCAGGGTGAGAGACACATGTGTAGGGTGAAAAGTACAAGCCGTGGCCAAAAATGGGCATCTTGAACACATCTACCGTACATAATGATGTCCCGCTTGCATGCAGTTACTTATCAAAGGCCTGTAGGGCGTTGGGGGGAAAGGGCGATGCGAGTCGGGGTTGTGTCCGGTATCGCATTGTCCCGATCAAAGTGTCCGAGAATCCCCCACCACCTTGGAATTAGAAGCAGGATTTTTTCATTTGCACTTTCCAACGAGATGTTACATGTAGTCTATTGGTTTGGTTTTGCCTTCGCAATACCCTTAATAGAACGTACAGGGCAATCAGGCATGATTCGGGGTTTGGTAAAGGTGGTATATTTAATATTCTGAAGCACATCGTCCGAGCGATTGGTTCGTTGTCAATTGACCGTATGTAGTATCATGAGTTCCAAGGCCATTGCATGTCCCCCCCTGGTTTCATATAACATACTTTAGTACATTGCCAGCCGAAATGGAAGAGGTGTTAGGTTTTATGTAGTATGGACATACCGTTCATCATGGGCCACTCGTCAAAGTCCGACAACGCCTGCATTTGGAACGGCCTCGACGGATTGGCGTTCAGTAGAGAACAGTCCAAGGGCGGCGTGGTAAGCTGGAAGTTCCCACTGAGCCTCGGAAGATTCCCTGTGCGTGTTAGTTTCAACTTAAATGCAAAGACACCTTTAATCTCAATTGATAGCAACATACCTTGGCCGTCCAGCGCAGGAGCCAATGTTGATGCCTGAGACGTCCTCCGTCCGGACCCAGCCTGACCGGAAAACGGAGCATCCCCATCATTCAAGACAACATTCAATGCTTCAGCAGCCTTCCTCGCCTCACTCGAGAAATCACTAGAATGCAACCAGACATCATACGCCCTACGCAGCGAGGCCAGGACATCCCCATGCACCTCCCCACCAGCACGAACAACCGAGCACAATATACTCGTCGCGGTAAGAAAATCATAATTCAGCAACGACGTCACCTTCCACCGCTCCTGATGCAGCCGGCACAGCGGCCGCGTCTCCTCATCAAGCACGGCCTGAAATTCGAGCAGTCGCAGCGACGAGGTGACGCACTGCTCGCGCGAACCGGCCTGCGCACTCTCAGCGCTGTCCATGTACCGTCTGTGCAGGAGGATCTTGGCGCGGTGGTGCAGGATCTCAAAGTATATCTTGTAGACGGTGACGTGGGGTGGATCCATGATGCAGCGTCGCATCGACTGCCATTGGAGACACTCGGGCACGGCCAGGCGGTCCCGATCAAGCTGCCTGCTAATCTGTGTGATTTGGTCGTACCCTATTGGCCGCGTGTCGGCGGCAAAGTCCCATATCAGACCTATGGACTTCATGATGCGCGACTTGACTATGCGGCATAGCAGAGGGGTGAGTACCGAATCGCCCTTGGAGGGTGGGAGGTGAAGAGTGGAGGCGTCGATGTCGGTGTCGAGGAAGTTAGACGGCTCTTTGGTATCCGTCTGCCACGACTTGATCAGCCGGGGGAGCCCCATGGGCGTTGATATGGCAATGTCGAGAACCATGACAGCCATCCACTTCCGTCGTCGCATCTCGGCCTCGAAGGGGGTCATACCCTTGAAGTGATCTGGGTCTCTGTGATATCCCATGCGCAGGGCTATCTGGACCATGGTGCCGAGCATGATCCATATGCCTATCTCTGAGTCCCTGTGTAGAAAGATCTCTGCTGTGATGTGGTGGAAGAGTGCCTCGAGGACATATGGCCCGCCTCTGGCGTATCTTCCCGCCACCAGGCACTGGACCGTCTTGTCCTTGAAGGAATTCATCGTCTCCTTGAGTTCGTTGTCCAGGGCGCCGGTGGATGCGTGGAGGTGTGCCTCGGGGCCCAACTGGAGTCTTTCGAACTGGCTTGCTAGACATAGGATACTGAACAGGAGAGCTAGCCAATTTAGGGAGGGGCCGGACGGGTTTTCCCAAAAGCTTTCGTACTGTTCACAAGGATCAGTTTGAAGCCAATGTTATGATAGTTGCGACATCAACGAACCTCCTTTATAAACTGTACACTGTGGATGGCAGCCGCTTTTGCAAGGTCAGCGTTGTACTTGGGGAGGCGATTGATGCGGATATCTTGAACGTACCCGAATACATGTCAAATGAGTTGAAGTACCGCGAAATCAGCCGATCAACCACTTGCCTCTCAGGCATGGAGGCCAGTATCTCATCTCTCGACGCAGGTTGCGAGCACCCGTACAGCAACTGAGGGTCCGTGTCATTGGAATTTGTTAGCTCAGGCGATGGCCCACCCATGTCGTATCCCTCCTCCTCCTCCTCCTCCATCTCGAAGTGATCCTTGATCTCGGCGATCCCATCAAGCACAGCCGCCCAGTGAGTGCTATTGACGTAGTTCTCCCCTGTTCCGGTAAGACGTATACTTCCGCAATCAGACGCAGGCGACTCCTTGTGGCTCACGGTATCCCCGCTTGGAATCGTCGTCGCAGGTGTGTCCGGGGGCCTTCCCGTCTGGGCTGGGGAGTCGCCCTTTGTCGTCGAACGCTGCATCAAGTCCATCACGAGGCCTTCTAGCTGCTTGACTTTTTGGGGCATGTTTGAAGGGGACTTTCGTGGCCCACTACTGCCTCGGATCGCGTTCGGTGCATAGGCGCACAGCAGATCTAGGCCTCGATGGGTGCATGTGCCGCAAGGGAGTTCGCGGTCGCACCTCAGCCTGGGAATTGTCAACAGATGAATCATACAGCGAATGTCGAAGATGACGAGTTGCAAATACAAGCGGATGGATGTTTTTGGCTTACTTCCTACGACGACATGGATTGCATGACAAGGGCGCCTTATCCCGTCTTCTGCTCGATGGCGGGCGGGCTCTTCCTCTGGGCGTCTTTCCAGGGCCCCATTCGTGAATCTGGTCGGAGTCATTCTGGTTAGACATATAGACGTAGTACAGACTGTTTCTGTTGGAAGGAGTTTGAATTTAGGGCTGGAGGCAGAACTGAGATGAAAGAAGATTGATGAAATGAAACACGAAAGTCGATTACAAGCACCAGGTCCGTGACCCCACTTATTGTCTCATTCACCGTGGCGCCCCACAAAGTCCGATGCTCCGATGCTCCGATCGTCCGCCGTCTCATGCAATCTACCCTAAGTCCGGCAGGCGCACGAGACGGAGAAGGGTACATACCTATATTGATTACGGCGCCGAATTTAAACACCGGTTCTAATATCGGGATGGGTTGCAATTCATACGGACATATGACTGCGGATGGTCGGAGGTGTATGTTTTATTTTCCTTTTGAATTCAATTATTGTTCGAATGGTGCATCTTAAAAGCTGAACTTTTGACTCTTTAAAAGAGCTGGAAACTTCGTTTGTTGCAATATTTCTTGTAATAGCACCCCAAGATAAATTCTCGAGTTATAATCTGATCTTGCCATCTAGTCCTTCCTATTGCATATGACTTCCTACAAAGGGGATACTCAAATTCATCATCCCAGAACTAACCAAAGGACAATGGCATCAAATCCCCCACCCCAATGGCCAAAGACCTCACCCAAGGGGCTGGAAGAAGGCAGATCGGAGCATGGTACTGGAAAAAACCATGTCAATGAGACGCCAGTTGAAACCACAACACCCGAGGATGCCAAGTCCGAGGACGACAACGACATTGTCGACTGGGACGGACCAGATGATCCCGCCAACCCACAGAACTGGTCACCCCTGAAGCGCAACTTCCACATTGCCATGAACAGCCTCTTCGCCTTGAACGCGTAAGTCAAGCTACAGTCCATTACCACCATGACACGCAGACGATATCTAACAAACACTCCCGTATAGAAACCTCGCAGCCACCATGTTCGCCCCCGGAGCCGCAGACCTCGCCAGTGACTTCAACGTCACGAACAAGACTGTGCAGACCATGACTGTCAGTCTATACATCCTCGGCCTCGCATTGGGTCCTCTGATATTAGGTCCCTTCTCGGAGATCAACGGCCGTCTGGGCGTCTACCACTTCTGCAACGTCATTTACATTGCCTTCACCATTGGCTGCGCCTTCAGCACTGATGTTTCCATGTTTCTCGTGTTCCGCTTCATTGCGGGGTGCGCTGCCTCTGGACCGCTGAGCATTGGCGGTGGGACGATTGCCGATGTGACGAAGCAGGAGCAGAGGGGAAAAGCCATGGCCATGTTTACCATGGGACCGCTGTTGGGACCTGTACGTTCTTCTGGCATTGTTCCGAGGCCGTTGTATGGTGTTTCTAATAAAATGTTGTAGGTCATCGGTCCTATCATTGGTGGCTTTGTTACAGAAAATGTTGGTTGGCGCTGGACATTTCGCATCCTCATCATCACGGTAAGCTCGAGGAGGGGAAAAAAAGAAAAAGTCTTTCATACCGTTTTCTGACCATTCTTTACAGACCGTAGTGCTCGCCATATTGAGCGCTGCACTTATGAGGGAAACCAACGCTGCCGTTCTCCTTCGACACAAGGCCGAGCGACTACGCAAGGAAACGGGCAACGAGAAACTGGTATCCAGACGGGCCACATCCGTGACGAAGCAGCAAGTCATGCTGCGCGCCGTCACTCGACCATTCAAGCTTCTCGTCTTCTCCCCAATTGTGCTTCTCATCTCGCTATACGCCGGCATCGTCTTTGGCCTCGTCTTTCTCCTATTCGCCACATTTCCAACCGTCTTCGGCGAGGTCTACGGTTTCGGTCCCGGCATCGCAGGGCTGTCCTACCTCGGTGTTGGGATCGGTTTCATTCTAGCATTGCTGGTATTTTCCCAGTTCTCGGACAAGGCGGTAGCCAAAGACAAGAGACCCGAGCAGCGGCTTCTTCTGATGAAGTACATCAGTCCCCTCACGCCCATCGGCTGCTTTATCTACGGGTGGACGACGCAGCACCACGTTCATTGGATCGTCCCCATAATAGGTACCGGTCTCATAGGTTTCGGTTCCCTGTTCGTCATCGTCCCCGGGCAGATTTACCTCGTGGATGCATATGGAGCTCAGCTTGCTGCTTCGGCGCTCGCAGCTAATCTGCTAATCCGATGCCCCTTTGGGGCCTTTTTGGATCTTGCTGCTGACCCCCTCTACGATGAGCTGGGACTTGGCTGGGGTAATAGTGTTTTGGGATTCATCTGTTTGGCTTTTACACCTGTCCCGTGGTTCTTTTATCGGTATGGCGAGAAACTTCGGACCCAGTTTGCGTTGGATGAGCATATTTGAGTGCGTCTGGGAGAGAGGCATATGAGAGTGAATGTGCTCAATAGTTGGAAACTTCAATGTTGGTTCAGACGAGGTGTCGTGGTTCTGGACGAATGACGTTTGTACTATGTAGTGAACTTTCGTTTCTTTAGACAGCAAAAGTAGTGCCTGACTGCATGTACTATACGACTTCGTTACATTCGCACTAGTAACCTCAAACAGGTGTGTGATGCAGAGATCACTTGCATATTCGGACGCATGGTGCTAAGAATGATTGAATGACTTGTTCAAAGAGATTGCACTTGACCTGACATTAGCCCTTGCTGGCACAGACTTGGAGATTCGAGGTCCATGTGGTTTCTATTACTGGAACTAGAACCCCTTTTTAGGCGTTGAAGGTATTGGTTCTGCAGATCGCAGCAGGTAAAGGCTGTATGTGACTTGACTCGTACACAGCTTGTTCTTCATGTTTCCAGCATTCTGAGGTTTTGCGTGTGGACGAATTCCCCGGCTACTACGCACAGGCCAGGGAAGAAGAAAGCTCACAATATGGAAATTACAAGTGTGGGGAGCGGGGGCGAGGATAAACTGACCGGCAATCAGTTGACTTGAACGAACTTGCCTCCGGTTGATATCATTGAATGTATAACTCCTATGCTCGGGAATAAGCACCGAACTCGGACCGTGATAGCATCAACACAACTTGTACTGAAAACCAGTCCGAATAGACTGGTGCAAATATCATTGCAAACACGAGTCACCATTCATGGAAGTACGGATACATGTCCATAGATATGTACTTGCGAACAAGGGTCCTGTCTCCAGTCTGGATGGGGTTGTGTGGGGGCAATACCCATACCATAACCTTACTCCAGTCGTCCAACGTGCGTGTACGGAGTGACATGAAGCCCTAACGTGAAAGCCACAGTATTATTGAAACCGGGGTAATTCTCGAATACTTGGAGTATATAGCCTTGGAACCGCACTCTATCGTGATTGAGAGACAAAGATTGAAGAGAAAACAAATGAAGAGCATCGTCACCACTTGTGCCTATCCCACTAGGACCTGATCTAGGTAGGGCACCACCTATTCGTGCGGCTCCGCGTGGCTGTCGGTGCCCACACACACACAATTCGCATTTTGTCTCCAAGTGGCGTGGTATGACTCAAAAGTGTGTAAAATATTGACAGAATTGCCATGAAACATGCAAGACGCGTGCACCCTTATGGCGAATCGGCATGCGTCTGCATCTCAACGTGACAGGGGGGGGGAGAGGTCAACTTGAGCCTCTGAGGGAGCCTCTCACCCTTCTCAACCTCTGAGGGACTGTAGATCTATCACATGGGAAAATTTTACGGCCACACATATGCATAGTACTAATGTATAGCTTCAATGATATGATCCAGTTGTGTTATAAGAGTCAGATAGGGCGGCAGGGCCTTCCTCTTCGACGCAGAGAGTAGTTGATATGATGGGGGAGAGAAGAAGAGTTTTCAGGTTATCAATAGTACGCGTACATATCCCGGTAATACGACAGGAAGGGTTCTGTCTAGTTATTGCACTGCATGTAGCTTCTAGAAGAGTTTCGTCCTATAAAGCCAGCTTTGCTCATATCTACGTACATCTGCACTCAACTAATACTACTAGTATGGTGAAACATCGTGAGGTCTATGTAACCCCGGCATCAAGTGCAATCAACATCAACGTCCCGCAAAAGCTTGTCACACTCTATTTGAACTTTAGGAACACGGGAATATTACGGTCAGATCGGACCTCTCCACTCCGGCCAACCAACTACCAACACTTGTGCTTGCATCTGTTCCGTACAGATTTCTTCCCTCCTCCTCATAAGCGGAGCAAGTGATAAGAGCCCCGGCATGATGTCCACACTTCCATTTCCACTTTTCGTACCCAACTTTTCTTTTTTCTCTCCGTACAAAAATTTTAGTATCCACAAGGCACTCCCATGTCGCCAGACCGACGCTTTAATTCCGTGACTGGGGGCGAGTTCATGTTAAAAGATACAAGAACGGGAGCTTCTCATCCCTTCACAAGGTGCATTTTCTCTTGTACAAGCTCTCTCTCTTCTTTTTCATCTTAGACATCTCATCCCATCCCATTTTGCTGTGATAACATAGAGAAAAAAAAACAAGAAAAAAAAAAAAGAAAGCCTGTCGGGTTAATACTCTTCCTCTACGCCTTATCACAGGCGTAAAGTCCCCATCGCCACCATGGCCATGGGACGCATTCCTCCGTTTTTCACGATGAGTTTCATCACCTCACTCGTTGTCATGCTATTTGGGTTCGTGAATCTCCTTCTTTCTTTCCCGAGACATTGTGTCACTTTTTTTTTTTTTTCTTTTTCCGATTTGTGTGTCATGTCAAGCGCTTACATATGAGGTGCGCAACTGCAGATTCGACACTGGCTGTATTGGTCCTATCACAACCATGCCCGCATTTAAGGCACAGATGGGTGACTTCTCGGACACAATTCACGGCGTGGTAGTATCGTCGTCTCTCATCACGGGTGCCCTATCGGCCTGCGTGGCCGGCATCCTCGCCGACAAGTATGGTCGCATCAAGATGATCTCCATCGGTGCCTTCATTGACGGCGTCGGAGCCGCCATTGAGTGCGGAAGCCCCTCGATCGGCGTCTTCATCCTCGGCAGGCTGATCAAGGGAGCTGGAAACGGCCTCTTTCTCAGCGGAGTCTACGTGCAGGTGTCTGAGATCTCGCCGTCGCGGCTGCGTGGCGTCCTCACCTCGCTTCCCCAGTTCACCATTGTGTCGGCCATCATGATTGGGTACTTTGTGTGCTACGGCACCGCTAACATTGGAGACTCGTCTGCCTCGTGGCGCATTCCCCTGGCCATCGCCTCGGGTCTCGCCTTCTCCCTTGGCGTGTTGGTGCTGATTGTCCCGCCTTCCCCCCGGTGGCTGCTCGCCAAGGGTGACAAGGACCGCGCCCGCCGGACTGTCCAGAAACTCGGCTTCGATCAGCAGGAGCAGGATGATCTTCTCGAGCGAGAGCCCGAGGATCACCATCTGGAGCAGGAGCTCAACGAGTCGTTCCTCGAGAGCCTGGTGCACATGTTCCGCGACTTCAAGGAGGCCTTCTCCGCGCCGTACCGCTCCAGGACCCTCTTCGGCTGCTTCATCCTCGCCATGCAGCAGCTGGCTGGTATTGATGGCGTGCTGTACTATGCACCCATCCTGTTCCGACGGGCCGGCCTGGCGTCTTCGCAGGCCTCGTTCCTTGCCTCGGGTGTGTCGGCTATTGTCATCTTTGTCGCCACCTTTTTCGCCACCTTCATGGCTGACCGGTGGGGCCGACGGACGTCGTCGCTCATCGGAGGTTTCTCCATCACGGCTCTCATGATGATTATGGGCGGTCTGTATGCTGGCAATCAGGTGCATTCTGACAGTGGTGCTGGCCGCTGGGTCGTCATCGTGTGTATCTACCTGTTTGCGTTCGTCTTCAGCGCCACTTGGGCACTGTCTTTCCGCATCTACTTGGTCGAGAGCTTGCCGCGCAAGACGAGGTCGAGTGCCTCTTCGCTCGCACAGAGTGCGAACTGGGTGGCAAACTATGTTGTTGCACTCATCACGCCCGTTCTCCTTGCGGCATCGACGAGTGCGGCGTACTTTTTGTTTGGCGGCATGGCGTTGATAGCTACCGTTGGCATTGTCTTCTTCATGGTTGAGACCAGGGGCGCTTCGTTGGAGGAGATTGAGGACGCGTACAACACGGCACGAACGGCGGAGGCGGAGAAGAAGGCAGCCACTGACTGCACTGTGACTCCTCTTGAGCCGTGAAGAAATGGTGAAGAATAATGGTCTTTTAAAAAAAATCAAACGGCAAAAGCGACTTTGGAACTTGGGTTACATGATTACGGCAAATGGATTTGGGTAATGTTATTAGACGGGCACGGATTGGATTTGGGATCTTGGTCGGTCATGGATATAGAATTGGCTTCTACATATGGTTATAGATTAGTATCACGACTTTTGGGTAATAATATTGGGTTACGACATGATTTGGCTTACATCTCCGTTAGCCTTCAACGTTCACAAGGTGCCTTGCGGGAGATCACAGCATACACGTACATACACATCCCATAGTCGTGCATCATAAAGTGAAATCAAGTAGTAAAAACAACTGTTCATAATTCGCTAGTCTATTATCGTTAACCACGAAATGCAATACAATCACAGCCCATGCAGTCAAAGCCCTTCCCCATAAGACACGGCATGACATCCAGTGCCGCCGATATGCAAACTGGCTTCCTCATCATCATTAACGACAGTAACAGGCCTGTCCCGCAGGTCCTCGTCGAGCGTCAGCAAATGCTTGGGATCTATAATGACGACATTCCTCTTCATAGTGAAGAGGTGTCGAATGGTCTCCTGGATGACCCTCTGGGCCACACCGTGGAGAGAGTACGTCTCAGTAAAGGAGAAGACGACAGCACAAGCGCCTGCATGGCGTCCGGAGCCGGGATCTCCTTTGTCGACGGGTGAAAGTTCACGCAGAACGGTTCGCGTCAGACGCTCAGCACCAGCGAAGCGGACGGCACCGCGCAATCCGAAGATGGGCACCTTCTCCTCGCACGCATGAGTACCCCCAGCGATGATAACGGTGCGTGTGTGCACCGTGGCCCTGGCGACGTGGCGGATGTCCATCATGTGCAGGCCCATGTCGGACGAGAGCTTCTCGCACATCAGCACACCCCTGACACTGTTGCCGCGCTCGTCGAGCTTGGGCGAGAAGACGGCGAGACCCATCTGGCCGGGCAGGGCGCCAATGATGCCTCCGGCGACGCCGCTCTTGGCGGGGATGCCCACGCGCGAGACCCAGTCGCCCGCCGCGTCGTACATGCCGCAGGTGGTCATGACGGAGAGGACCTGGCGCACCGTCTCCTGGGGCATGACGCGCGTTCCGGTGACGGGGTTGATACCAGCGTTACTAAGGGTGGCAGCCATGATGGCGAGGTCGTGGACGTTGACGTTGACGGAGCACTGGCGGATGTAGCCGCGGACGATGGCGCGGGGGTCGCCGGTGATGATGCCAGCCGCCTTGAGCATGTAGGCCAGGCCCATGTTGCGGTCTGCGTCCTTGAGCTCGGCGTGGAAGACGGCCTCGTCGACGTGGAGCCGACGGCCCGCCAGGTCGGACAGGGTGGCGACGATGCGCTCCTCCCTCTGCTGCTCGGTGGCCTCGGTGCCGCACACCAGCGAGTGGGATGCCAGCGCGCCCGCGTTGATCATGGGGTTCATGGGACGGTTGGTGTTGCGCTGCAGCGACAGCTGGTTGAAGGCGTCGCCCGACGGCTCCACGCCCACCTTCTCCAGCACCCGCGTCATGCCCACGTCCTCGATGGCCATGGCGTACACAAAGGCCTTGGAGATGGACTGCATCGAGAACTCCACCTTGTCGTCGCCTGCCGAGTACACGAACCCGTCCACCGTCGCCAGGGCTACGGCCATCTTGGTGTCGTCGGCCTGGGCGAGCACATCGATGTAGTCGGCTACATGGCCGGATTGGACCGGTCGTGTCAGCTCCAAGACTGTCTCAAGGTGATCAGTGATGGGGGACTTCATCCTTGAGTTGGAAATGTTTTTTTTTTTGGTTCTTTGGTTTTGTTTTGTTGTGTCGCGTGATGATGTTTTTTTGAACCTGTGCCCTCCTAACTGGGCTTTTTGGGCCCTAGCTAGCTAGCTACTCTGTTGTTTGATGAAAAATTTGTAGACACAAAAATGAGAAACTTTCTGACACTTTGATGATGATGAAATTTCGTATGCGCGTGCGTGTGAATATGTTTGTTTTCACAAGAAAAAAAAAAAAAACTCTCACACAGTTTGGATGTTTCAAATACTCCCTGCTTCTAGAAGAAAGTGAGAAAAAAAATTCCAACAAGGGACGTGCTAACAATATTGGCTAGCCCTGACTTGAGTCTAGACAGCACGCTAGCAAAAGTGTGTGTTGCAGAATCTTTGCCGTAAGACGTTAGAGTGAGCAACGGGATTGATAAGATTGATAAATTCCAAGACTTGACGCTGTCTGTATCCTGAGCCTGCATATAAAAGGGAACGCAAGATGGTGTTGAAAGCAACACACAAGGACATACTATGTGAAATGAGAGCAGACGACGTTGAACTTATAAATTACTTGCTTTTTTACCTCTTAGACAGTAATGCCATTTAGGTTACGGAGTCGTCGCCCCTCCGAGCCCACCGACTTTGTCAGGGCTTGACGAATGTGCGGCTCTTAAAATAATATGCCGTAGCGCTAACTCCACGTTGGTGTAGACTCATTACGTAGTGTTAAGTAATTGATTCCTGGTCCCTTGGTTCTTGGTGGATCGTTCGGTTTTTCACGGGTGCCATTCGGCGATGTTCCGAAGATGGGAGGGTCTAGGGTAGTTGGTGGGGTTGAAAATTGACTTGGTGACGAAAGTTGTTCAGTTCAATGTCGATCAAATGTAAATAGTAGAAGTAAAATTCAAAAGGGGAAGTAATGCTATTTTCTATATGGCCTCAATTCTGAGTAATATACATGTACATATGCAGCATTCCTTCCACTCATACTCAACCACTAGTACCTGGTGTACGCGTACGCCTCAGGTACATGTATGCTCTTCATGGACCAGTGGCGTGGACCCACCGCCCTCTGTACCTGCCCGTAAAGTGACGCCTCCAGAGATTTCACCCAATCATCCAACCTGGCACCATCAACCGTCATCGACCCATCAAGATAGTAGATTCCCAACCCCACGGGGAAACAAAAAACCATCAATATGCCGTCTTGGAAAGATCATGTCAATAAGCTCAAGGGCGAGTTTAACAACATCAGGACAGAGGTGCAGTCGGGTATGTCGGGGCAGCCACAACAGCAGCAGCAGCAGCAGCACCCTGGATATCCCTCTGCCCCTCCCCCGCCTGCCCAAGGCACCTCTGCCTACTGGAGACCACGATTCCAGCCCGACATTGCTGTGACGCAGGAGTGGGACGCAAAGATGGGGAACGGCCCCGATGGATGGGGTAACCAGGAACTACAGCACTACACCGCGCTTCCCCAGAATGTCTTCTAGTAAGCTCCATACCATCCCGGCGGACCCTTCACCGCCGGCCACCCCCAGACAGCCACCCCTCTCGAACCGTTAGATTGACCTTGGGGGAACCACCTACACAGCACATCCAACGGCCTTCTTGTCCTTCGTGCACTGGCTAATAACCAGGAACCCAACCCGGCGAAGAAGCACACGTCTGCTCGTCTCGTCAGCCGCCAGACCCTGGCCCGTGACAGAGGCTCCCTGACGGCCTTCATCCAGTCCCCCTGCGCCCCGGGTATCTGGCCGGCATTCTGGCTCCTCCCCCAGGAGCCCTTCCAATGGCCCACTGATGGCGAGATTGACATCGCTGAGACGTGGAATGGCGACTGCGAGAACCACTCGTGTCTGCACTGGGGCCAGCACCATGAGCCGCAGAAGCACCGCGTCCTGGGTACTAGGATTCCCGACATGCGCAGCCGTCCAGTGAGGTTCGACTTTGTCTGGGACCAGCCTGGTGGCCAACCCGGACAAGGCCGCCTCATGTGGTACATTGATGGCCGGCCCGTCATGAAGGGCCACATCCCTCCTGGTACGCGCCCCATGAGGGATATGACCATCCTGCTCAACATTGCAATGGGAGGAAACGTGTGCAATGGCGTGAGGCCGCATGACGGGTACTACGATATGGTCGTGCACTCTCTGTATGCTTCGGATGCGCCTGAGCTGGGTGGCTGGCAAGGTTTCGACCATGCTTGGCATAACCCTGCCACGCCAGAGGGCAATGGGTACTAGATGGCAAGGCATATTCGTTTCGTTAATGATTGATGTTGACCATGGAATTATGGGAGTTGATTATATGCGTTGGAAATAATACAGACGATCCCCAACATACATACGACTGGACCGGGGCAGCAATACAAAAGGCAGGTCTGCCTTGCACATCTCGGTGTTGCCGAAGCCGCCTGCATACATAAAACCACATTTGCCCTCATCTTTTTACACATGGAACCGGGCGAACCTGCATGACCACACTGTGATGCTGGTCAATACGACATGCGCTCCCTGTCGAATGGCCCCCTACTCAAGTGACTGGAAAATACCTGCAAGATAATCCTGACTTTTTATTTTTACTTTATCTCCTCATCCGACAAACTGCGCCTTCCCAATTACAACGCAGATCGTCCCCCCTGCAATCACCTCCATTTAGATGGCTGGCGTCAAAGAGCGCCTACAAAAAGGATCATGTCGGCTTGTATGCAGTAGCGCGCAGGGCTGTGTTCCGTGTGAGCGGGTAAGCGTTCCATTGGAAAAAGCAAAGACAGACATGGGTATTTCCACGTTTGTCTTATCGGTGAAGATATCGGCAATCTTGTAAGTATCGGCACGAGAAGCATTTTCTGCAGCTGCCTAGTAGGCACCAACAGGTCTAACGAGACAAAAACGAGAGGACGGTGGTGGAAGATGGTTCGCGGTGTAAAATAGTAAAGACACCGCACACATGAGGGTATGGGGTAAGATTCAGACGACGTAGATCTCGTGCACTGCGTCGAAGATCCCCATTACTGATAGATGGGAATTAATGGCTACCGCCCCGATGAACTAGTTGTTCATCATGGGGCCATGGGGTGACGCCAGCTACCGACGAAAATGGTTAAACCTCCGTGAGTATCTACTTGAGCCGTACTTGAGCCGATGCACCAGCCCCGTGGTAATGAATCCTTGAAGCGACGCTTATGCAACCGAGCTGTTCCGCGAGGCATTGTGACCTTACCACCCTCCCCCAAAGTTGAGGTGGGACGTTTGCTTCTTGTCTTTTGCTGTCATTATTATTATTATTATTGCTATCATTTTTTTTTTAAAAAAAGAGAGAAAGAAAATGAAGAAAGGGGTTACTGGTTGTTTCTATCTGCAACAGGATATGAACAATATCCGGAACTGGTTTTCCCCCGAACCTTTGTTCCGTATGGGCAGGTAAGGGAGCCAAGACCACCTGCAGGGATATATGCATGTTGGCTGCTGGATGCACTTGGGGCCCGCTCATGGGCACACTCCAACGACAGAGCCAACAAGCTGGTCACCATGATGTGATCGGGCTCTCCGTGCCATCCTACGCTACACTACCCCCCCAGTGCTGTTTCGAGAGGCTGGAGATATCAATAAGAGCACATCGATATCCACTTGTATTCCTTTAATGTGATACTGGCAAGTGTATATTGGACACCTTTCGATCTTTTCTCATCAAATCCAGTCCTGTTTCAAATTGGACTCTGCTCTGACAACAAAGGCGTCGCCTTCATCATGACTTCCAAAAATGCCCAGTATAAGCGACACGAAATCGGACAAAAGGGCTTCTACTATGACGATAAAGTGCGAGCCACCAACCTGGACGGAACCCCGTTTCCGGCCCACGTCGAAGCCTTGAGAATGTCTCTGCTCGACTTTCATCATGGAATTCTGGGCTATAAAGAAACGCCGGATGGCTATGATATCGATGTTTTGTCACCCATCTACGCGGAGAATATACATTACAAGGACTCTGCCTATGTGGTAGCCCAGGAAAATGTCAATAAAGCCAGGCGATTGATCGGTTCAGAGCACAACGAGTCGCGATGGGCGGACTTTTTTACGGGACGATATTTCGAGCCACTTTCTGAAAGCGTTTCCGTGAAATGGGATGACTCTCGACGGTACGTGCGCGGTATATTCGTCAATAATGCAGCTTAGCGTCAATGCATATATCATTCAATATATACGCACGGGTTATATACTACGGGTCCGCTGACGCATATGGAACAGGATCTCGCGTTGCAATTACTTTTACGATCACTTCACAACGTGAGTTGCCAAAACTGAGGACTTTCAAAGTAGCGCCTACCTGCGGGATGCTAACCGTCAGATTTTACCTAGATTGAAAGGCCAATCTTGGACTCTATTCAATTTCAGCCCCAAGAGCCACATCCCCGAAGAACTAATCGGATTTCAAAGACTTAAGGCCCCCACCCCCGACTACGCCTTCTACCTGCCCATCTACCATCTGAAGAACAAGACGGACATTCCCAAGATCGAGGATCCCAGAGCCCGACAGTGGAACACAACCTCGGATAACACAATGTCCTACCTCTTCTCGTGGGACTGCCTCAAAGCTCTCGACCAGCAAGGGAAAGGCCTCCAAGCCAGCCCGATGAAGATATTCAAGAAAGAAAAGAAGCGTAAGGGTAGCAAGGAAGACGAGCCCACGGAGTCCATGATCAACTCGTTCCCATGGCTCCTTGTCGAACACAAAAAGCAGAATCAGACCTTCGAGGAAGCGGTTTACTCTCAGGTATGCAACGGGAGCGCATGCGCCCTCAGCCTCAGCCAGATTGCTGCCAAGTACGCAGCTGAGCTGCCCGACGAGGCCCACGTCCCACCTCTCCCCGTCGTCACAACCATCGGACCAGAGGTCAAGGTATGGGTCGCCTACTTTGGCAAGAACACCTGGGTCCCTGTATGTGAATCGGCAAAAGATGTCCAAAATCCAAAGTGGACGTTACGCAGTAAAGCCTACGTAAGTCTTTTTTGTTTTGTCTCTCTTTCCTTTTTCTTTGTCTCCAATCGACCAAGCGATCGATTTCTTCATTCAACTATACCACCCTCATACAAACATACAGCTGACCGAGACACCTGGGACTGAATGTAGTTTATGCGGGCCATCTGGAAAGGAAACATGGGCAACATGCGCGACAATGTCAAGTTCCGCATCATCCTGGAAAACGCACACACTTGGGCCATGAGAGTCTTCAAACCACTGATGGCCTCTTACATCAGCCAGTGGAAGGAGAACGTGTCTTGCTCGAACGAAGCCGATGCTGCGACAGCAATGCTCCAGCAAAAGCGAGCCTTTAACAGCGCAACAGCGGTCACACCCATACTCCAGAGTATACTGAGAGCCCAGCCGACCACGAGCGTGCGCTACGATGAGGAAATATCCGTCACCCCTAAACTCCTTAGCCTGCTTGTTGAGAAAATGAGTCTGTCCGAGCGAGAAAACCTGGCTCGCAATGCCCACTATCTAGTCAGCAAGAGCTTTGAACCGACGCATGAGCGTTGGGGAATAGCGAATAGACCCCGCGCCAGGAGTGAAGTTGCCCAAAGTACCGAGACAATATCCACCCACGACTCAAGTCAAAGCTTTGAATCAAGTTTCGATGAGGATGACCTGTTCGACAACGAAAATGTCGGCAATGATACCGAACTCACGGTCGAGAGCAGCTCAGGCAGAAGCGAGAAGAGGATTCCGGGAATCAAGGTCTCGGTGACGCCTGTGCGCCCTGACTTGGATAGATCAAGGACGGGAACCCCAATCGACGACAGTCCACTGGCAATGCGCTCAACGTCATCCTCAGGTAGCAGGGGCGTGAGCAGCCCTCTATGGTCGTTTGGCGAGACGCTCCTCTCTACTGGGAAACGCCTTGGCGTGCCAGGCCTCGGCTCGGGAGACCAGGAGATCGTTGAAATTTCTTCGGAGGAGGACGTGCCAGGGCCAAGAACAAGGTCTCGTTCCAAATCGTCCACTTTTCTGGCAGAGCCAACCTCCACTTCCAAGGCTTCACGATCCCCATCCCCGACACCGGGTACTCGTACAACATCTGCCAACAAGATGTCGAGTTCTGGATCTACTGGCCGTCTCAGAGGTCAAGGGGGCAGGTTCGTATCTGCAGGGAACTATGAAAATCTGAATGCGTTTGAGGGCATCCAAGCTCCTGCGCTCAAAGGGCGGACTACCAGGTCTGTCACTCCTGAGGTTTTTCAAACACCGCGCAGCACTGCCTATGATGATGATGATGATGATGATGATGATGATGATGATGATGATGATGATGATGATGATGATGGGGATGAGGATGAGGATGAGGATGATGTCGGTCTACATAAGAAGTCGCCTCCTGGCGGATGGTTTACGTGAAGGGGGTTTCTGGTTGTACGGATTTTCTGTTGATATGGTACGAAGAGTAGGATAATGGAATGCCTGCTTGCTTGCCGTGGCCTTTTGTGATATGTATTCGGCTACATGTATTATCCAGGAATTCCATATCGGACAACATGCATTTCATGCAGTCGAGTGGCCTGTTCATTCCACAGGGAGAGAGGTTATATCCGCCATTGATCATGTTCATCGTTGTTCGGTGTATATACCTGCGCTGCATATGTGCTCTCCCCCATACGTTTCTTTCGTGCTGACGTCCCCAACCCGAAAATTGTCACCCGGGCCTTGGTTTATAAACTGCCTGCCTAAGATACGTCGTTGTCCACCTGCCTGCGAACATCCCACCACTTGCTCACCATTTCACAGTAGAACCGAAAGTACGCCGAGATGTCGCTGGGGGCCTCGACCTTTCCATCTGGAAAGTTCCAGGGCTTATCCTTTCCAAGGAAATGAATGACCTTGTGCTCTGGTCGATACCGTAGGACAGCAGAGACATACAGCCGGTACACCTTGTGCATCTGCATATTGTAGGTGAAGCTGAGGCGGTACCAAGCCCGCACTGTAGGATCTGTGCCATCCTCGCTAGCCAAAAGCTTCTTCACAGGATGACCCAACGTCCCGTCGCCGAAATAAATGTTCAAGAGTCCCTGGTCACCTCCATCGAACGACTCAATCTCCTCAGCGAGCTCCTTCAGCTCCGTGTACGTCGTCGCGTTGGGTTTAAGGAGCATCATGCCGCTATTGAAGCAGTCTGGGAAGCCGACGTCTGGCGAAGCGGCGAACGGAATGTCATCTGGCAGAGAGAAAAGATGGTCTAGGTTGGAGAGAACCAGCGTGTCGGCGTCGAGGTAGAGGACGCGGTCATATTGGGCAAGTGTCCAGAGGTTGAGCTTGGTGAGGGTCGTGTGAAGATCGGGTCGTCCGATGAGTTCCAGATTGGCGGCCGATATACCTGAGATTGGAGGGACGGGAATAACGTCGTCGTATAGGGACTTTAGTCTACTCTTTGAGTCCTCGGAAACAGCCGGGATCACAAGAACACACAGGGGAATGGCGGTGTTCGAGTTCCTCAGACACTGGGCGAGGACAAGTGCCGCTTTTCGGGTGTTAGCTGCGACGTCATATCTTGTGCATTGTTCATTTCTCCTTACCAGGTAGGTAGGAGTCATTTGTGAGAAGCTGGTGTGTTGTTAGTTAGGGAGAACGAACGGTGAATAAGAGCGAAAACAAAGAAAATAAGTGTGAGTTCAAGACAGTTCTACGTACCGTGCAATACGCATTCTTGTGATCCGCCATTGTCACCTGGGAAGTCTTGCTCTAGATGGGCAATGCAGATACAGGTGGTGAATCGGTGGGTGGAGCCAACGATGAGGGGGGCGAGGACGCAGATGGTGGATGTGTGTAGATTGAAAATTCGATGGACGCCACAACTACGCCGGCAAGGCTATTGCAGGACTTTGCTTCGTCTTAAGTGCACGGAAAGCTCAAAGGCCAGGTTTACAATTCAGGGGGTGTAGTAAGAAAAGGAATAGTGATGGATTTCGCCTTGGTTCCGCCTTGGGATTTGCCTCATGGTGCAGGTGTCTATGTATGGAGGCTTAGATAGCACGTCTGACATGCAGGATCCTTCAATGGCCTTTGGATGAGGGGTACGCTCTACGCACATACTGAGTGCATATAACCAGGGCTGGTGACTCCGCACAGCTCACTCAGCTCGAAGCTGAAGTTTACATGTAATTGTCAACTGCCTAGTCTCGGTGGGTACAGCTTTTATTATAAGAAAATTGAAGCACTTTTGAAACAGCATATTTATTACCTATGGTATTATACTTCGTGCAGAAAGTTCCGGGGGTTTGGAGGGATCCGGCCGCAGTAGTAGAAGCAGATCCGGATGTACGTGCATTTTTGGTCCCGGTCGGGACTCGGGAATGCCAATTGGACGTCCTAAACACCAGCGATCACAACCTGACAGTCTGACCCGCCTTTGGGAATTTTCAGTGTACGTGCATGTATACACCAATGTACATATTACTACATACTAATCTAGGCATTATCGAATAATGCTACTGTATTAATTGCATGTACTAAGACACTCTCTAACGTCAAACAAGGGAGCATCTACTCTCTTTCGAAGATCAACGGTTCTTTCCCAAGAGAATCTCTAAGATCCCCGGCCTGTTGACTGGGAATATCCCCGTGATCAATGAGCCACACGGCGGTTTTGATACCTAGTTTTGCCTTGGCGGCAGCCGCACATATAACACATGCAGCACGGCCATTGACACGTCCATAATATCATGTTATAAAAGTGTGTCTCTGTTCACGCAGACGCTCCAACGCTGCCGTAGTATCATTCTATCAGTACGCACGATGTGGTCCATTATGCGCACGCGCTCAACTGGAATCCTTTAAGAAGGGGGTGTTTGCAAACTGAATGAGCTAAACGTTTATTGTAACTAGAGTGTTCAAACTGAATATAAGACATTGAAGAGAACCGGTTACATGAGCTCGATATACAAGTCCTTGCAACCCATTGATCAATCCCCATTCCCCCGCGAAACCCTTTCAAACCATGTAACTACTTGTCCCTAATCACCACCAGTGCGCCCTTTGCAGATATCATGTATCTTGGCACGTGTTCATGAATGAGGGTCACCAGTTTTAGCGGTTGGCCTCAAAGATGACACGGATCTCCTCGTACTCCTCAGGGGTGAGGTTGTCGTAGATGAGGCAAGCGGAGCCACAGGGGATAGGAATAGGCCCGTTAACAGCATCTCCGTCAAGGACGGATGCCAGGTTCATGCAGGTGGCGGGAACACCGTCGACTTGGATTCCTGTTCAAAGGTTAATATGGGTATGTTCTTCTCGTGGATAAATACATGATGGGATTTCGGCTTACCTCGGTTGCCAATGGGCCCCTGAACGTTGATGTTGGCTTGGGCCATGTCGGCGTTGCAACGGTCGTACTCGAACTGGGGAACACCGGCGGGGGCGTCCTGTCGAGCAACAAGGTTTGAGGTGGCCGCGAAACCATCAACAGTCTCCCTGACGATGGCGCCGGTGGCAGTGAGGGCCGAAGTGACAAGGAGGCCAATGGCAGGGGGAGGGCACTGGACCTGCTCCGCGGCCAGGTAAGTGGCAATGGCAGCGCCGACGAGAGTCTTCATGGAGAACATGTTGGAAGTGATTAAGACAAAGAGTTATAATCTGAATAAGGGAGGCTTGAAAGTGTCTTTGACAAGAGGATAATTGGAATATGATGTGAGAGTGCTGTGAAAAAAGACTACAACATGACGGGACATTCTCTGGTCTTATATAGAATTTCCTTACAGCTAGCTGCCCTTCGATATTGTCATGGTATTTTTCTCTGATGGCCTCGTAAAGCCAACACCGTCGCAACGCTTCTCGCCAATTGGCGTTGTACACTGAAGCAACGGCAACGTCCGTCGTGATAGTCTCATGAAGCAGGACTTCTAGGCAGGTAGGGATTCGACTCCATCGTGGATAGAGGCCTGGGCACAGGAGTTGCCCTATGCCAACTATCGAGGAACTACGCAGTATCACGGCCAAGACTACAAACATGTCGGTCACGCTTTCCTGTAGCATATTGCCAAGGTCATGTCAATCAAGGTATGTTTTCATGGAATATGCTGGGCAGCCTTGGCCCTCATTTTCACGCCCGTAGGATTCACTTTGTTGAGAAGCAGTTCAACTGCCCCACGTGGAAGGCAAGATACAAGCACACAAGGATTGGAGTAAAACACTTTCATTCCTAACATAGAAGCCAACGTGGTCAAAAAAAGGAGGTTACAAGCCATCTATTCGCAGAGCTACGCCTAATTGAATTACCTAGAGATGGATACAACAGGGAGCTAGATGTTGATATGCGCACAAACGCCAAGATCTTTCTCGAAGAGTAAACGAGAGTAAGCAACTATGCATTGTGGTCCTAGCTCTTTACCCCTGGTGGCTGGGCATATAGTTGTGCGGAGCCTTCTGTCCGTAAGGCAAAATGAAGTAGCAAGGTACGTCTTCCATTGAATGATAGATTATGCCTGTGTAACTACGAAGTACAAATATCAACCGGTAGTCTACATGTAAACGTCAATGTACTCTTCTACCCTGCGTCTAGTTCGCGGCAAATATTGAAGATCAGACAATAGCCCTCCTAAACGCCCATGCTATTAGCACGTGGTACGAATCGATGCTTCTATTGGGTGACAGTCGTCCCCATCCTATTCAATGAAGTAAATCTGTCCCTAGGCATTATCTTAAGAGCTGAACAAAAGAAAACAAAAAAAAAAAGAGAGAGCTGGATACATGATATTGCCGAAAAGGTGGCTGCTTGTAAACATCCACAAATGCACAGGAGTCGACATCGCTACATTTTTACTATCCTGTATGTCCCTAGTAGTGTTATCAGATACATTAATTTACTTCAGCTTAGTTCACAGTTTTGGGAATCATGGCCTGAGGATCGCTTCACTATAGTAAAATGTATACAACAGGGGAGGAGTACACTCCGCACGATACCTACGTCATATCAGACGATTAGTAGCTTGCCAAGTCATCGGTTACACTAGAATACATGCCCTGCCACTCCTGAAGGATGGAAGCATGGGGTAGAAACTTGAATTTTAAGCTTAAATGTACCTGCATGGTCCATCATCAATGTTTAACCTTATTCCCGCCCCAATGGCAGTGTAGAATCCTTGCGCCTGACACTGCCCGTGCGATATTTTGACAATGCCCGATACCCATGATCCTTTCCCTCCCCACATGGCTAACGGCAAGGCTTGTATGTGTGATTGTCGCCGGCAATAACCGTGCAACATGGAGCCGAAGCAATATATGCGCCCAGGCGCAGGGATGTTGCGAGCGGCCGAAAGTACCATGTGGAGACCTGGAGCCTATACGTCGGTGATCCGAGACTCGTCTCGACTCACAAGGAGCAACTGCCGCACATCAATTAGACATGCGGTTGACATAATGAATACTACACCGGGAACATCCGACATGGCGAGGAGACTCGTACTCGGCCTCGCTAGGTTGAACGTTCCGAGCTAATAGCGAGATACGAGATATCAGCCAAGTATAATACACACGCCCACTTGTGATACGAGAAGGAATATTCACTCAATCATTCATTATACCAGCTTTTCTACCAACCCCTCTTTCCAGACTGTGAAGCAATGGAGTCATTGAGCTTCCTCCAGGCTCGACCGCTCATCTTGTTTGGTCTGTCCAATGTCTTGGCCACGCTAGCCTTCCACTCTCCTATGCATGTCCGCAGCTGGATGGTTCCTTTGATATCTGCCTTGACAATTACGTCTGTCATGTCCCTTTCTGGTGAGGACCCGTTTGACTTCTACATGGCGGTCCTGGGCGTCACACACCTGTTCCGGACACCGCTTGTTTTGATCGTGGACAAGCGGGCGTTTGCCAATGTTACGGACATGGATCAGTGGACGCCCTTCAGAGGAGGAGAAAGCATCTTGGCAGTATACAAGACATGGTATGATCCCCGCAGCGTGCTGACAGCCAAGAAACGACCTATGGCTCGAACATCTCCCGGAAAGTACGGTTCCCACATGTATCTAGCCAAATTCGCCGTGGGGAAATGTGTGCGCCTCTTCATCCTATGGTTGGTGAACGCCCGTGTGGTTGAGCCCGTGTTCCGCTTCATGACGTCGCATACGACGCTGGGGCATCTCTCCCCAGACATGGAGCCCTTCCTCCGTCGCATAGCAGAGATGACGGGTCAGGAAATTTGCTTCCGCTCCGCCATTTGCACTTACTGGATCTGGTCGGCATACTACATCCTCAGTTGCTCGCACCATACCCTCTCAATCATATTCTGTGCTGTCCTGAGGCTCGACCATCCAGACGAATGGCCGCCGCTCTTTGGGAGCATATGGCAGTCTTACACCCTCAAAAGGTTCTGGGGCGTTTTCTGGCACCGCCTCACCCCTCCGACGTTTGGAGCTTGGGCACAGCTCATCGCCACTAGATGCTTTGGGTGGAAACGAGACTCGAAGGCCACAAAATACTTCATTCCCTTCTTCATCTTTGCCATGTCGGGAGTCATTCACAGTTTCGTTGGGTATATTATGCACCAGACGGCTCTTGTTCGGGACTTGACATTTTTCTGCAAGAACTACATTGCAGTGGTTGTTGAGATAGCCGTCCTGGACTACTGTCGATCCACTGAAGTGCCATTTTTCGATGCTGTTCCAAGGCCTATGGGGCAGGTTATGGGACGTCTCCTTGGGTTTTCTTGGGTCTTTGGTTTCTTCTTCTGGACCGTTCCTAGCTGGCAATATCCCAAAGCACATTATGCGCTGGATATGGCAATACGTGAGCAACTAGGTCAAACCAGTGATGCCTAGGCCTCGTGTACACTATCTACTTTGTTTTTTATAGATAAAGCTCTACGAACCCCGTATATATACATATACAGTTCTCCCAGATCCAATTTGTGCTTCGTCTATCACCATGATATCACAGCACGTCGCGACAGCTAGGACAATGTCTCATTTCAGCGAAGGCAGTCGATTTACCATGAGAAGGGGCCATCCCAAATATGGTATATAACCATATACAAGACCCAGCACCTGAGATCTATGTACGTAATCTTGACCATTTGGGTAGAGGCCTCTGTCGTCAATTTGGTTATTATCTCCCTTTGTCAGAATGACCTGGGTTGCAGGACTAGGGAATGTCAGGTACAGTCTTTCATGATAAAACAGTGAATTTGAGTTATTATAATCACCTGGGAGTGCTTGGGCTCTCTTGAGCCAAATCGAAAACTTGGATCACGCGATGCGACATCGGTGTAGTCTGATCTGTGAATCGTATGACGGGGATGTCACCGATGGCAATATGCTGACTCCGATTAGAGATGAACACGATGTCTCCACGCTGAAAGGCAGGCTCCATAGAGCCTGAAATGACCACCATTAATGGGTATGGGGTGTTGGTGAAGACGGATATTCCCTTCCATGCCACAAAGACGGTACTAACGACTTGGAGTATCTCCAAGGCTGCGAGAAGTGGTTTCCGCATATTTTCTGTTGTATCGACGCTGTTCAGAGCAAGAGTTGAGCTTGCAGGCCCCAGTCAACCTCTTGTGATCGAGATTAATATGGAAAACAGACAAAAGAAAAGATAAAGGAATACTCCCCACTTTGTACTGTCAATGGTTGCTTACATGTCCATCATCATTTATGAGTGACACTTTCTGCGATCCACAACCAACCGCCAAGCAGCCCAACAACCTCCAAGTCTTGGCAAGGTGGTGATCGGCAACAGCTGCTGTGGCTGGCCCAAGGGGTTGAATCCCGCGGGTCACCTTGGCATCAATGTATCCATGTGTTCCGACGGGACACAGCCCCGCATGTATCGCCTTTTACTGGCAATACTTCGGAGTACAGTTACGCACGTCGGTCGAGACGATACTATCTGCTGGCTCGAGGTGTCATTTTGAGCACCGTACAGGACGCATGTAATTAATAACAGCAGACACGGAATGACGTAAGGCGACTTCGCGCTGCCGCCCACATAACGAGTGTTGACTCACTTCCCTTCACTGTTACATGCTAATACCGTCCATGCCAAAGCACAAAGGCGGTGTCAAATCATCGCCCTGTAATAAGCATGTTCCATACTACTGCAACGTTAATCATTACTTTAAATAATTGCACTCTGTGTAAGTGCATGCGCTGGTGACTTGGCATAGCCACCTGCCAAAACGCTTACATATATGTTGGCGCGGGCCCCTTCCCTTCAATAGTTGCCCAACCATCTCCTGACATTACCAAATCCTCAGCCATATGTTCACGACCGACACCAAGGGAATCCGACTCCATCTGATCTTGCAACCATGAGCCAACCAGCTTCTGCTGCCAATCCGCAGAGCGAAGATGCTCCCAAGATGACGAAAATCTCCTACAAACGGGCCGTCATGTTCTATACGCCCGTATATCTCAACTCTCATATAAAATGCATCGGTCCCGATGAAACGACCAGGTACTACTTTCAGTGGCGCCTGTGGTCACTGACGTCGCCGCAGCTTTTGCTGCGACGCGGCGACGACCGGCATGCGCCCGTCGTCAACTTTGCCAAGTACCTCCCCATGTCGCGCAGCATGCAATTGGGCAAAGGTGATTGCACCAAGGCGAGACATGATTCAGGGGAGGATGTTGTGTCCACAGACCTTCGCCGGGACAAGATTTACCTTCTCCGTAGCGACTATTCGTTCACGATTCCAGAGGGCGGGACCTTCCGTTGGTGCAAGAACAAGAAGAAGCTTCTTCGAACCGTGTACTCCTGCGAGAATGAAGCTGGCGATGTCGTTGCCAGGATGTATAGTGGTGGTATGACCAGCGTCGCAAAAGCGGCTGAAGTCGACCTTCAGATCGGGCTTGATCGAGACTTCGAAGAATTGCTGCTTATGAGTGCGCTGTCTATTTGGGCCATGGAGAGCATGCATCTGCACACTTACCTGCCAGGCTACACTGACAAGGGCAAGTACTAGTTTGAACATGTACGGGGGTGCATGCATTTGTCGTTTCTGTCGTTATCTTAATAATTAGTCTTGCTTTTTGTCTGTTCTTTTTGCCTTCTCTTTCTTTCTTTCTTTCCTTCTATTTTTTTTCTTTTGTTAGCCAATAGCTCTTGAGACACATTTACACATTCCTGTCTAGATATTAGTAGATAGATATACAAAAAGGTGATGATGGGGTACACCATGAAAACTTCACTGTTCACATGCAATAGTCAAGTATTACAATTACGGCGTATGTGTGCGTTATACCTGATATATACCATTTTTATACAACTACGCAGACATATTATGATTTATCGTTCACCATCCTGATTACCTCCGTGATTTATATATATCTGCATTTGTAGTAACCGTGAGATGGTTCCATGGCTTCACCTTTTCGTAAGGCAATATACATGTATTCATGGATTCCACAACTATAACATACACTAGGTACAATTGCCAAAGTTTCTCACTATCGTTTCGTCTGGTGTTAGAGTACATATTGACACATCAATGCGGACAACTTAAATTCAACTTCCGGCTACCCGTATAGGGTAAGGGAGCGGGAGAGGAAAAACTCGGCGTCGTTTTCAGATGCCAGGGCTGTAATAGCATCGACCCGCGGTACAGGGAAACGAACCTCAAGGGACAGTTAAACATGTATAGAAAGACACAAGTATTTATGATTACTACTAGCAGTAATTTCTGCATGTGGTGAGATTAAATACAAATGCACCCGTGCCTGAGCCCTACCCACAATTGTACACCCGCATGTACCAACTTGTATTTACCCGGTGTCCCAAAAATGGGTAATAAACTGCGAAAAAGACACATCGAAACCGGTGCAACTCGTCTCCGCCACAATTATGATACCAAATCACCCGCCTAGCCCTGTGGCTTGATGTGCGATATCAGCATGAGATACTACAGAGTGCGCACACATCGGGGCGATGCAACTAGCCGCGGGACGGCCCTTGTCCACGATTTTCCGATCACGGTGAGCCTTGGCATGGCGCAGCATTCACTGCTGCACGACTGCGTGATATTCAATATTATGTGCAGAATTCGGAACATTCATGCCGGAGTACCCTCATTTATCCGTCCCATAATCAGCCCATATGCATCAACGTATCTGTTATATCAACAGCCGTCCATCCACCCTGTCAACGCTGATCGTGCCGGACGAACACCCGTGTTCTGTGTGTGCACCGACGGGACTGTCTGAAACATTCAAGGATCCCCACCTAACCCACCACAGTACCAACCATGGATCCACTCAGCATAACAACGTCGGCCGTCGCCATCATGTCGTTGTGTAAGAAGATGATCGAGTATATGCAGAAGGTGAAGAAATCTTCCAAGGAGTGCAACCGGCTCAAGGCCGAGATTCGGTCCACCGTCGCCGTGCTGGAGACCTTCACCGAAATCGTCCAGGACCCGGACATGGAGAAGGGTGACTGGACCATCACGATACGGACCATCGGCAGCGAAGACGGTCCTTTGTACCTACTCCAGGACAGTCTAGAGGACCTCCATAAGAAACTCATTGCTGCGACGCCATCCGGTGGAAACGCGAGCCGCCTTGGGAAGAGTCTTATGTGGCCGTTCAAAAGCGGGGAATTTCAAGAGACCATCACCGTGATCGACCGGCAAAAATCGCTACTATTACTGGCGCTGGAGAACGACCACTTCACGTTATCAAAGGAGATTCATGAGAATACGCGCACGCTTCTGGTCGGCATGAATGGCGTGAAGGAAAACTTGCAGCAGATTACGGAGCGCAATGACTCAAAGGATCGTCTGGCTGTCATTGATTGGATTCCGGCAGCCGACTACAGCTCTCAACAATACGACTACATAAGCAGACGGCAGGAGGGCACAGGCGAATGGTTATTGAATTCGGACGAATTCAAGGCGTGGACAAAGGGTTCTGAGCAGGCTCTTTTCTGCCCAGGGATGCCCGGCGTCGGAAAGACCATGCTCTCTTGCATCGTCGTAGATCGTCTCCGCCACGATTTCCAGCACAACACCACCGTTGGGATCGCATGCGTCTACTTCAACTCCAAGAGACGCCATGAACAAACGCCAACAAACTTCCTCTTCAGTGTTTTGAAACAACTCCTTCAGGCGCTACCATCTATTCCAGAAGCCGTGGGTGAATTCTACGATCGCAACAAAGGCAAGACGCCCCAGATGTCAATGGACGCTACCCTAAAGCTTCTGTACTCCGTCATGGCAGAAATCCCCCGTGCCTTCATCATAGTCGACGCGCTCGATGAGGTATCAGAGACACACACGACAAACATGCTTTCAGCATTGTCCCAACTTCAGGCGAATACGGGAGTAAGCGTTTTTGCAACGTCGCGATTCATACCGAAGATTGAGAGGGCGTTTGAGGGAGCACCGACCATGGAGATCCGCGCCAGTGACTCTGATGTCCTGCGGTACCTCGACGGTAACTTGTCAATCCTGCCGACATTTGTGTCACGAAACCCTTCTCTCCAGGAGGAAGTTAAAAACACCATCATTCAGGCAATAAATGGAATGTAAGTACCCTCCAATAAGGAAACCCGATTCATCCCATCACCCGAGCATAGTCGAGAATACCATAATGACAATATTCCAAGGTTTCTTTTAGCCAAGTTGCATCTTAACTCGCTAGTTGGAAAGAGGTCGCCCAAGGCGGTCAGAACTACCCTGTCTAAACTGCCAACCGGTTCGGAAGGCTACGACCATGCATACCGAGACACCATGGAGAGAGTCAAAGGCCAGCCCCGTGATTCCTATGAAATTGCAAAGCAGGTCCTCTCATGGATATCATGTGCCAAACGACCTCTGACTGCGTCCGAGTTGGTTCACGCTCTGGCTGTCGAGATTGGCGAGGACGAGCTTGATGAGGAAAATCTCCCAGATCTCGAGGATGTGGTCTCCGTCTGCGCAGGCCTGGTTGCAGTGGACAGAATGAGCGACACCGTCAGACTGGTGCATTACACTGCCCAGGAGTACTTTGAAAGGACATGGACGCAGTGGTTCCCCGAAGCACCAGAGTACATTTCTCATGTTTGCATTTCATGTATATCATTTTCCGCCTTTACCACCGGGCCTTGTACAACAACTACGGAGTACGAGTCACGGCTGCGCCAAAACACATTATACGACTACGCGGCGCGCAACTGGGGCTACCACGCACAGACAGGTCTCTCTGAGACCGATGATCTGATGCTTGAGTTTTTGAAGAATGATGCGTTGGTGTCATCGTCGAGCCAAGTCCTTCTCACCCCGCAGAACGCCCCTGGACAAAGCCAGAACACTCCACACAACATGACAGGCATGCACCTCGCTGCCTACTTCGGACTACGACAAGCCATGGTTCCCCTGCTGTGCTCTGGATACTCGCCTTCAATATCAAATAGCCACGGACAGACACCGCTCTGGTGGGCCGCCAAGAACGGTCACGAGGCAGTCGTCAAGCTACTTCTCGACTCGGACCAGATGGATGTCAACGCTAAAGACAGCGAATACGGCCGAAGTCCGCTCTGGTGGGCTGTCAGTAACGGGCACGACAGCGTCGTCAGATTACTCATGGACAGGCAAGAGGTTGATGTCAACGCGCCGGATAAGGAGTACGGGAGAGCACCTCTTGCGTGGGCCGCGAGAAGCGGAAGCTACGGTGTGGTCAAACTGTTACTCGGGAGAGAAGGAATAAACGTCAACACGCGTGACAGACTATACAGTGATACACCGCTATCGTGGGCCGCCAGAAGAGGTCACGCAGATGTTGTGCAACTGATGCTCTTCCACCCTGAAACCGATGTCAACTGCGAAGAGACAGAGTATGAGCAAACACCCCTGTCATGGGCGGCGAGAAACGCACACGAGGGGGTTGTCCAAATCCTCCTTGGAAACAGCCAGGTTAATTGTAACCACCGAGATAAGGTGGGAGCTACGCCATTAATCTGGGCAGCAAGGAACGGCTACACGGACATCGTGAGGCTCCTGCTTTCCCAGGGTGGCATCGAGCTTGATACCAAGGACGACTACGGAAAGACGGCGCTGGATTGGGCGTTGGGCGGCGGCCATGAAGTTACATCCAAGGAGATAATGGAAAAGCTAGGAATGGACATGGGATCCAGCGCACTGGGCTCACGCGAAGTGGCCCTCCTGGAAGCCGCCAGGACCAATGATGTCGCCATTCTCCAGACCCTTCTGGAGGATGAGAAACTCAATGCCAATTTTATGAATGAGCAAGGCTGGTCTCCGCTACTATGGGCAGCTAGGAACGGACATAGCGAAACAGTGTGGCAGCTACTGCATCACCCGGGCATCGATGTGAACATCAAGGACAATTTCAGCCAGACGCCGCTCTGGTGGGCTGCACGAGGCGGTCACACGACAGTCGTGAAGCTACTATTGCACCGGGAGGACATTGATGTAAATTCCGTCATTACGAACCCCATCAGCTCTGGAGAAACGGCTTTAGCGCAGGCTGCTCGGGCCGGGCACAGTGCCATCGTGCGACTACTGCTGGAGAAGGACGGCATCAACGTCAACTCTAGCGATTGCTATGACAGGACGTCTGTACTGTGGGCTGCGAGGGAGGGCCACACTACGGTTCTGAGAATACTCCTGTCGACGGAGGGGGTGGATGCCAATGCGAGGGATGCGTACGGTCGCACGGCGCTGGCTTGGGCGGCTAGGGAAGGTCATAAGGCCGCGGCGAAAATGTTGCTTGCCCATAAGACTGTTGATAGAGATGCAAAGGATAGTTATGGGCGCAAGGCGATTTCTTGGGCGGAGGAGAATGGCCAGGAGGCTATTGTCCGACTGCTCCTTGATGGGTAGACGTGTGGCGAAGGGCATGGTCTATGCATGATTGTACATCTATAGTATAATGAAAATTGGAACATCAGTGTAATAGTTACATTACTTTGCCGTGGGTTGCCTGGTACCGGTCCTTTCTAGCATCAATTGGTACCAAATGAGACACTAGATTAATACACGACGATGCGTTTACCTTTCAATTACATTGAAGCCTACGAGTGAAGGGTAGCTGTTAGCTTCGCTTACACATTGGTGTGGATCTGCATAACAGAAAGAACCGGGATGCTCGTCCTGAAGCATTGCAATTCAACGGTAAGTGGAAGTCATAGCATTTTCTCCTAGTGACCGACTAGCTAGAAGACTTGGTGGCTGGTGTGCTCTCGCTACGGGTATGAGGCTCAAGCGGGAACGTCTGAAGTTCGGGCGTCACCCCACCAAAGACGCGGTCCCATCTCGAAACGAGTGGCTCCGGGGTTTCCCATGCATACTCGGGGTCACGCAACCACTGGCGTAGCAGATGTCTCCTATCAATCGGTCAGCCCATGCTAGTTTTCCCTGGCGAATATTCATCAACCGCCAAGTGGGAGGGGGACAACATACTGGTTCTCCTTGGTGTCCACAAACGCATCACGGGAGTGGAAAATGGCACAGTTATTGACATATTGCATATCGCCCTTCTCAAAGTTTGTAGAGACACTGAACCGCTCGCCTAGGAAGTGTATAGCATCGAGGGCTTCGGCCTGGGCCTCAGTGATAGGCGGAAGGTGGCTGCGACGCGGCAGCTCTCCAAATCCAACGTAGTATCGTCTTCCGTACTGGAGGATCACCCTGTCGGGTGTCTTTCCGTCCGCACTGGCAGGCTGGTGGTACAGCAGGGGGCGGCTCATGAACCTGTCCTTGTCATCGACAGTTTTGGTGAACCTAGAAGGGTAGTCATCCCAGTCAGCCAACTCTTGCTTTCTTGCGCAGCATACTTTCCCTGATAACCTATCGTGTTTTCGGACGCGGTTGAAGGAAAGGGTAGACATGGGGAAGGAAGAACTTACAGCTCTGCTTCCCATATTCCGCTCAACGTGTGAATGAGATCAGGCCTCGTCGCAGCCAAGTGGTTGTACACACGCCACGTACTAGCAAGACGACTAGCGCCGCCCGATTCGGCCGTGGACAGGGCAAACAGCGAAACAATGTCACCAGAGTCTGTGTGGAAAACCTGCTTATCGGCAGTGTAGGCTGGTGAACCAATCTTAATGGACTCCTTGTCCCTAGTATCACCAAGGTTAGACCTCACATCCTTGATATGCCCAATGACCACATCGGCACGCTCGCCCTTGTAGTAAGCGTCCTGGCGACCACGGATAGAACCGATGTGCGAGGAGACGCCCGTGTAGATTATGATATTTTCCTCGCGTGAATAGCGGTCGACGTCAAGACCGCGGATAACGAAGAAGCCGTGGCCGAAATGGAGCTCGCGAGATAGGCGGCGCAGTTCTTCGTGCAACTTGGGTAAGGGGAACGTCTCCCGGGTGATGTATCCGAGGGCGAGGTTGAGTGCTATATGTATACCTCCGACGTTAGCTGCTGGGTGGCGGTTGCGGCCCGAAGGATCGGTGTGGGGCACACGGCAGGGGCTTGGGTGGCTTACACTTAAAATACGCGAGGGCGCTGTCAATCTCCTTCAATTGGGCCTCAGAGAGTACGTACGTCCAGTCGTATTTTTCCGCGAGAGTGTCGCCGTCCCAGACCAAGTCGCCTTTCAATTCCTTAGGAAACCCCTCGGGGAGGTGTTTGGGGAGGTCCTCAGTTTGGGTGCGGCGGGCGACGCGGGCCTGGTACTTTTCCCAGTCCGGGTGGTAGCTGATGTCCGGCTGACCGGGCGGTGGCTGCGCCGCTGGTGTGGGGCTGTAGACGGGCGGAGGAACCGGGGTGGAGATGGACACGGCGGCAGCCATTTTTATTCAATTGGCGACGACGACGATGTTAATTGGTGTTTTGCTATTTACAGAAAGTAGATTTTCTGAATTCTTTGTGATAGTGGAAGTAATACTCTGGAGGATATTTGGGTAGAGCTTCCAGATGGGGGGCAATGCCGAGAATAGGTCAACCTGGTGTGCGATTGGGTATTCTTCAAACGCCGTTGCTATTGCTGCCACTTCTTGCGTGTATTCATACACCTTCGGACATTTCTCTAATCTTGTCTTTCCCATCCGCTTTATAATACCTGGCATCGACGAAAGCTTGGAGGAGTATGGATAATACCAA
This sequence comes from Geosmithia flava, assembly GCA_900188565.1. NCBI lineage: Eukaryota > Fungi > Ascomycota > Sordariomycetes > Hypocreales > Bionectriaceae > Geosmithia > Geosmithia flava. Next base: position 226,282 of record FYEV01001762.1, on the reverse strand, counting down.
GTGTTCGTATGGAGACCAAAGTGGGACTTTGTATTCCGTAAGCTTGGAAACAAGCACCTCATCTAACAAACCAGTGGCGCGATTGAGGCATCCGAACGAAGAACCATGGGAAACTGCCATTGTTACATCGACATTGCGGAGTCTCCATGCAAGGTAACGGAACCTCCCCGGCAGTAGGCAACTAAGACTAGTTGACCCCCGTCGACGGGAGCGATGGCGCACGCCTTGGCACCAATGATGCCATTGCGATTACTGCGCATACCACCACCCCGACACCACCTTTATGGCGGATACTTGGCGAGGGAGGGAAAAAACCACAACCAGGGAAACGCGCAATAGACCTATGGATGGCGTGCCACACAAACACGCTTCAACACGCCCATTGTATCCAGTCTTTACGTGAGAGAAACATTATATTGGTTTATGTTACGAAGCTACGGTCCAAGCTCTGATAGCAAAAGAATACTGATGTGGACATTTCCGAGGATGGACTAATAGTCGGACTTTCAAAAAATCAATACACCGGAGAAAGAAAGAAATGGGAAAAAGAGGGAGCCAAGTCTGAATACTGATGGTTGCCACCCAAAAAGATGAAAAAGAGAAGGAGATAAGCTTAAACATCCCAGGTTGGTGCTCCCATCAATGTTATGATAGGGGTCAAGAATGATACAATTGCCAAGTGAACGAATGGCGGTTGCAAGAAAATAGTTTAATTTCAACTCTAAACTCTTGTCCTCGAGACTATTGGTATTGGCATCAATCAATCCTCTCGAGATGGTTGCAACAACAACAAGAGCCTCCTCCTTCCAGAACGTTGTTCCTCCAGCATCGCGACTATCAAAGAGCGACGGTAACATGGTCATCGAATGATAGGCAATCACACCTTGCGTGATACTCGTATTTCAAGAATGGATATGTGTTAGCGGGGCGGCGAGACGGAAACTTCCCACTACTATTACCTGTACATATCCCCGCCCACTTGTTGTTGGTCCCATATCCTTGGCAGGATACATAGGATGTGCTCCTTTTTTTTTGTCTCTGGTGACCCAGTCCCATGGTCAGATAGAGTGATAAAAAGGTTACTCCCATCCCGCATTCATGCCATGTAGTTCCTTTCCCTTCATGGCAAAAGGCCCAAGGTCATCGTCCCCATATCTCATCTCAACTATCCGACTAGACTGCCTACCCGGCGTCCAGACGGACGACAAACCAGAACCATGGGTTTCCTAGACAAAATCAAGGCCCAGGGCAGCAGCGGACAAGCAGCCCCCGAAGGCCAAGGAGGTCATCAGTCAGACAGCGAAAACTCTGTCATTCGCGACGGTGATCTCGCCTTCGTTCGCCAGACCGCCGAAAATGGAACATCTGCGTACCAGGAGGCCGTTGGCGCCCCCGTCGAGACGCGCTCACCACTGGGCTACCACGTCAACTGGCTGACCATCATCTTCCTCAACGTCAACCACATGGTCGGAACAGGAGTCTTCTCGACGCCCGCCACAATTCTCAAACTCACGGGATCCGTCGGCCTCGCCCTGGTCTACTGGGTCATTGGGCTGATCCTGGCCATCGCCGGCCTGGGTGTCCACATGGAGTTCACCAGCTACTTCCCCAATCGCAGCGGGTCCGAGGTCGTCTGGCTGGAGCAGAGTTTCCCGCGACCCAAGCACTTCTTCCCCATCGCCTTCGCCGTTCAGACGGTCCTCCTATCCTTCAGCAGCAGCAACGCCATCGTGCTGTCCAATTACCTGTGGCGCATGGCCGGTCGCGAGCCCGGTGCCTGGGAGCTCAAGGGCGTCGCCATCGCTGCCTACACCGTCGCCGTCATATGCGTCGTCGCCCACAACAAGTACTCGTACTGGGCTATCAACGGCATCGGTGCCCTCAAGCTCCTCCTCTTGACTTTCATCGCCATCTCCGGCCTTGTCATCCTCGGCGGTCATGTTCCTGCTATTGAGAACCCGGGCATCAACTTTGCCAATGGCAATGGTTTCTCAGGCACCACGTCGAGCGGGTATAACCTGTCGCAGGCCATGGTCAACATCTCGTTCGCTTTTTCCGGGTGGCAGAACGCGTTCAGCATGGCCAACGAGATCAAGAACCCGATTCCGACACTCAAGAAGAATGCTACCGCGTCCCTGCTCATCGTCTTTGTCCTCTACTTTCTCTGCAACGTCGCCTACTTCGCCGCTGTTCCCAAGGAGGTCTTCATGGAGTCTGACCAGCTGGCAGCCTCGGTATTCTTCCGCACTGCATTCGGCCCCAGGGCCGAGTCGGCTCTCAACTTCTGCGTGCTCCTCAGCTCCTTTGGCAACCTTCTTGCCGTTCTTGTTCAGCAGTCACGCCAAATCCGCGAGATTGGTCGCCAGGGCGTGCTCCCCTGCACTAAGTTCTGGGTGTCGACCAAGCCTTTCGGCACTCCTCTCGGCCCTTACCTGCTCAAGTGGTTCGTCACCTTCATAATGATTGTGGCCCCCCCGGCAGGCGACGCCTTCCAGTTTGTCGTCAGTCTCAAGACGTACCCTGACTCCATCTTCCATGTCGCCATGGGTGTCGGTCTAATCCTTCTCCGTTTCCGCCGCTCCCGCTCTGGTACACCCCGGTCAAACTTCCGCGCCTGGTGGTCCATCGTGGCTCTCTTCATCCTCGCCCAGGTCTACCTTCTGGTCATGCCTTGGATCCCCCCGGAGGATGGCATCTACGGCGGTACTGTCAGCTTCTTCTACGCCACCTACATGCTCGTTGGTATTGGCATCATCGGCATGTGCGGTGCCTACTACTATGTTTGGATGGTCCTTCTTCCCCGTTGGCGACACTACTCTATCCGGTCGCAGGTTATTGATGTTAGTGACAACGGTGCCAATACCCATCGTCTCCTGCGTGTACCCAACGCTGAAGTGGCTGAGTGGGATGCCACTCATGATGACCTTGGCCGCGAGTTGCGTCAGAGACGACGTGGCGACGGGAGCGTTGACCTGGTTCCAGAGACGTCTGCGGAGTCGAACTCGAAGGGTAGTCCTACTGAAACAGTCTCCAAGGTTTAGTGGGAGATTCCAAGTTTTCGGTGGCGTATAAACGGGAGATAGAATGTTAAAGAATTTGCACCAAAAATGAGTTTCATGACTTTGAGAATTATATCTGACGGATCCATTCCGTGTGAGTGGTACATGTAGCTCTTGCCTTTAGTTGCGCAATGTTCGTGGCACTCTACTTAGACATTATGTCGTACACTGATTGAACCATTTCTTCATCATTTCTTCATCATGGAATCGAAGGTTTCAAAAAGGTGTTACTAGTATACACGTACAATCAAACTACATGTATCCATCGTAAAGTATCATAGCCATCCTCGTCTGCTCTGCGCCGCACTGACACATGGGAATCGGAATCTGCAAATCTCCTTCTCCACTTCGCCCCTTGTGAAGCGTGGTAAATCCTCCAACGTCAACAACATCCGGTATGGTGTAGTGGCTAACATTTCGCGCTCTCATAACCTAAGAGATCATTTCCGCGGAGCCCAGGGTTCGATTCCCTGTACCGGAGTTTTTTTGCCCTTTGCGTCCTTTAGACGGACCGAATTGCTCCCAATATTTTTTTATCTATCGTTTGCTCTTACTTTCTGTTGTGGAAATTAAAGAATATGATTTCTGCCTGCCGTTCATCACCGCATTGCTGATGTTATGTTGTTTGCGTGCACTGCACGTGGGATTGAACACCCAGTGTACGCCCCGCCGAAAACTCATACTCTGCCCTCCATTCAAGAGCCGTTGGCCACGACAAATGATAGTTACGGTTTCTTCTTGATTTTGTTCTTCTTCAATTCGTATTCAGATCTTCACTGTGAATATCTTGATGTCGTTACAAACCCTGAAGTATCCGGTCAACCTCTTCATCAGCTGCCTGAAGAATATGTCCAGGCTCATACTCCGGCTCCCAGCCAATCTTTACCCCATGCCTGGATGTAAAAGTGCACCTTAAATGGGACATGATTAGTTTTTGTTCGCTGTTCTTTTTTCTTCTCTCGCAGCGGTCCCATAAGACCATGCAAACACTCCCGCATCGAAAGGAAGAGAGGCAGCACTTACAGTCCACCAAGCTCAACGGGCACAAATTCCTTCGGACGCTCGATCGCAACGCCCATCTGAGCGAGGATGGCGTCATCCGCAAGTACCACGGACTCGTTGTCAATGACATTTCGGGCCTTCAGGGCACGGGCCATGGAATCGTACAGGTCGTCCCATACTACGTCGCCGGACGAAGCGAGGTAATATCCCTCCTTGCCGTACCCTATACTCGCGCCGCTCAGAATTTGTCGAAGAATAGCAAGGTATAGCCTTGAATTGTCCCTCACATGACACACTGGCCATGTCTGTAGTTACAGGATATGTTAACTATTTTCATAGAGTTTACAGCGTTTGCTGCCGATATTTGAGTGTACTTACGGGACGCTCAGTGTCAGTCCGGTACACTCGCTTCAAAGCTTTGGCAGCTTGGACTACCTTAGATGTCTGGATAGATATCTTCTTCCCAAAGCTTTCGCTCTTGCCATCTTTGTAAAATGTTTAGCTAATTAGGCAGAGGAACTTCAATCGTTATGTATTAAAATCACTCACAGACAATGCAGGGGGCAAAAACGTAGCTCCTAACACCATACTGTGTGGCTTGCTCGATAATGGTGCAGTTCGTGTCAACGGCCTTTCACATCTGTGTTAATACTGCCGTATCGCAAATTGTACACGACTGGGACTTACCAATTGCATTGCCTGATGGGGTGCCTTTTGCGCCTTTTGAATGTCGTACAAGTCAGGCTCATCGTCGAGGAGCTGTCTGTCAGTTGGTGCACCAGCGTGCGACGAAAACACCTTGGCCCCGGTCGTCTAATTGGAAGCAGTTAGAAATATCAGCCGCCAAGATATTTAGGATATCTTTCGAGTAAATGCATATGAACAGATGCCGATGTATGTTGATAAAGAAGAACGCGCGCTTACATGAATGAGATGAACGTCCAGCCCAGTAGCCTTCTTAGTCTCAGCCAGTGCTTTGACGAAATTAATCTGCCCGTCAGAGCGCAGCGCATCAATCAAGTAGAGCACAACAGTGATGTTATTTGCTACCACTGCATCGCGTGTTTCATCGTAGCTGTACGGGTCGAACCTCACGGGTTCCGCCCCGCGCTCCCGGACAGCATCGGCTTGGGCGTCACTGCGAACGAGGGCGTACAGTTTGTGGGCCGGTAGATCGGAGGCGGCGGCGGAGATGCAGGCGAGTAGGTCGCCGCCCAGGTAGCCTGAGACGCCGGTCAAGAGAACGTGGTGAACCATTATTGGGATCGGTATATGAGTTATGAGACAAGATTTTTGAATTGGACAGGGGAAACATAAGGTTTTGGGTGAATGATTTAAATCATGGAGATGACGTCTGGTCGGGGTCTTGCCGGAAATGCGGCGCATTAGGCACATGCCCCGGTTTACTCGGCATCGCGAGCCGGCGTGCTTACAAATACAACCTTGCGAGTCAACTTAATCCATCATCTACATTTGCGATTGCTGGCCCTTCTTTTCGTGATTACTCTATCATTTCTTAAGTATGCTAGCTTCAAGTGAGCTCTAAGAAGGACGAGGGGCCGACACCCGACGAACCAATTACCCTCGGGTTCATGTAGAATCAAAGAACATGACATAGACTACCGTGCCCCTATACTCTTCTGTTCAATTACCAGTGTTCAGTTGAGATAAGAACAGGCAGAAAATGCAGAAAAGGCAGAAGAAGTGATTGCATTTGACTTGAATTTCTAGAGCTCGTCCCACAACCCCGCGTCGATATGTCTGTTATCTTTCTCAAACAGGGCGGCAACCAACTCGGCAAGCATGACATCGCTCCCCTCAGCGGCCATGATCCCCACCGCAGCCGGCAATGCTTCCTCCTTATCCGTATACTTTGAAACGTACGTCGTATATCCCACTGTTGGATTTAATTGTCAGATCTGGATAAAACAACCCTTTTCACAGAGTATGTGAAGGAGAGAGAGAAGAAAAAGTCACATACCAGGAATAATAAGTTCGGGGCACCGTGCGTAAGGGCCAATGTTGTAAAAGAAGAAACCCTGGCCTGTGAACTCCTGGGGAGCCGTTCGATACTCGTCCCGATAAACTGCCTTTCCGTTGGTCCAGGGAAGAGCCATGATACTCGGTGAGTATCCATCTTTGGCTGGGGGCATGACGTGAGTGTAGAACCAATTTTTGAAGATACGAATCAACTCTTCACCATCGGACTTCTGATCGGCCGTTACCGTTGGGGTGTAGGAACTGCAAAGCTAGTTAGCAGTTGGCTCATTTTGTCCAATTATCGGCACTTACACTTTGAAGCGCACTTGGGGATTCAGGATAGGAGGTTTCCCATTTTGCGCTGTATATGCATCAATGAATGGCTTCAGAAGACCGGTCCATTGGTCGCGATTGGCGGACCAGTCAAAGGCGTAGTAGAAGGCCTTCGCGAGGGAGTTGTCCATCCCCTTGGGCCGCGTCTTTTCCCATTTCTCTTGTAGACTGAATTTCGTCCGCTTGATTTGAAGGAAATCCTCTAGTCGCGAGATGAAGGCTTCAAATACCTGTGCACTTTTTCCATCCTCTATTTCCCAGTGATCTGCAAGGATTAGCAACGTAGTCGGTTTCTGTATATCGACTCCATGATTAGCACTCCTTCTAGCCGTTTCCTTAAACGCAGGCTTTGATCAGACAGGATATGAGACTTACCTTCAGAACCGTGTCTCTTTCACCAAAACCCTTGCCGTACAGAGCTTGGGCGAGAACACCGAACTCGTCTGCTGTACGGGCGAATCCGCCAACAGTATCCCAGTTTCTATACACCTATCAGTCTCACAGAAGGAAGAACACGAGGGCAACCTACTCACGCGCTGTAAGGAAGCACGCCCTCTGTTTCGGTGGCTGCCAAGGTCGGCCGCATCCCAAAAATTCCCTGAGCTGCCGCTGGTGATCGAATGCTTCCCAGGGCTAATATATGCCATGTTAGCGTTAGACCAAGTGGAGTTCGCGAATATCCCATTTGAGCTTACTGTCAGTTCCCAATGCAAAGTCCAACCACGGGTATGATGCAACAGCAGCAGCACTTCCAGCGCTGCTTCCGCTGGGGGTGAGATACCCATCCCCCCTGGGGTTGAACGGGCCATGATAGTCAACCCAATCGCGGGTGGGCCACTCAGAGTCGGCAAATTGTGTTGTTTTAGTCTTTCCAACGACCACGAAGCCCTGGTCTATCAGACTCTGAACGACTGGTGCGGTCTGATTTCTCGGAGGATAGAAATCCGTGAAGGCTCGGGATGATGCGCCGGTCTTGAGACCCTTGAGGTCAATGATGTCTTTAACCGCTACCCGTTTCCCCGCGAACGGCTTTTTCTTTGTTGGAAGAGAGTAAAGACGAGAGGGTACGGCGACTGTCAAGGTGGAAGGGTGCTGTTCGCCGTACGCTGCTGCGTCAAGGGAGTGGAATCTAACTATGTCAGCGTGGAACTGGCGTAATGAGACGAAAGGGATCCGTACGAGCAGTCATTTACATACCCCTTCTGGTCACGATCCGGGACTGTAGCCACTATAAAAGCACCTGCTAGATCTGGGTATAGTCGATAGGCCTGATGTAGACGTCCATCTTGTATGAAATAGGGGCCCGAGGGTAGTTGCGACCCATCGGTTACTGTGGATATTGTATACAGGTGGTTTATACCAAACTTACGTAGGCCTTCGATTTTGTTGTCGATGTCTGATGGCACAGTCACGCCGAGCTGCAAAACAAGAGTGTCCAAGAACGCGGACGACCACACATCATCCAAGATGGCGAACTCAGCAAAAGTCTTCTCCAAGTACGCTGTCGAAGGAAACTCGGAATCGATCGTCAAGACTGTACAAGGTCGGATGCCCCGATCATGATCGCTTTTGCTCCCTGTTGTTCTCAACCGATGACCCTAATCATTTCATATAAGTTAGCTGGAAAACACTAGAGTGACTATCTCGATCTAAAAGAACGTGTATACCTCTCCAGGAAGCTGATGGACATAGTAGGCTACGCCATCAATCTTAACCGTAGTGGTAGTCTCGATCCTAAGTGCAATAGCCCCCCATATGTTGGCAATGAAGGTCAATGCTGAGAACAAGCCTATGGAGCGCATGATGATGGTTGCAGGAGGATCTGGTCGCACATCAGCCGACCACTATTGATTCGAATTCGAGTAATAGGTCGCCACGTTTCCTTGCCAAGGGCGCGATTTGTCCTCTTTTCTCTTCTGACGCTTACATGTATCAGGAGTTAGATAGCCCGATGGGCACCAAGAACGAGAGCGGGAGAATGAAGGTAGAGAGGCGGAGACTGGACCCTGAGAAGACCCCGAAGCAGAGGGCGGGGCGACTAACAGCTTGTACTCGTATGCACTACGTAAAGATTCTACCAACACGCAAAACAATATTCATTTAGGCAATGTAGGATCCCGAAGAGCATGTGTTACCAAAGCGATTCATATGGTCCTACAGAGAATCGCAAACAATTGCCGACAGGTACTTTGTAAAGTCGTCTATTGGTGTACCGTATCAGCATGTATCAATGTAACAATGGGCCGCTACATGCACCATCTAAGGCCTCCATTCCCCCTTATTTGTCGCCCTTCCCAGGATTGCGCCGTATACAAGGCAGCAAAAAACATATATTTATGGAGAATACATGTATTTGATTCACTATGGGCGTCATTATCGTCCTGGAACAGCGTTTCCTTGGGACCGGTGTTAGCACATATGTGTGATCATAGGCGCCGGACCTGGGGGTTGCCTACCTACCCGATCTATCCATCACGTCGTACCGGTCTCAGCTACACCGCGGTTAGAATGCGGGCTTCAAAGTAGTCACAAGACAGACTGATCCAACCCTCCAGCGTTGTTTAATTTTACTGGATAAAGAGCAGTGTCGCCCACCCTTTTACCCATGCCCAGGTTGCAGACGATGTAAGACGCAAATACAAGTAGTCAGGCTAAGAATATACGTGCGCTTCAACGTAATCATGCAGGTCATTGCCCGTTTACATGTACCCGTCCCGTCTTCCGCGGGGGCTAGGAGTTCAAAAATCAATTATCCTGACCACTGATCCGTGCGAACACTACACCCCACGTACGTGTATTGATTGCCTGCATGCTCAATGATTCCATAACCAACAGGGCTACTTTGTCTCAATTTTTCTTCCTTTCACCCTTCACCGCTGAAGCATTTGAATGTTCTCGTATGCTGGCTCATTTTCTAGCGTCCGAAATAGTATATATAGCAGTGTGCCAGTATCATCCGCGTGCCTGCGTCGGAAGATACATAGATTAAATGTAGATGCTGTGATCATGCTGGTATTTCCGTCTTGCAGAGTATATGTCATACGCACGATGTTGTCGGGATGTATATGAGACTTGGCATGTGGGAATTGAAGTCTTACCAGTGTGAGATGGTGTGGTGATCCCGCAGCTCGCGGCCTATGGATACACATGCATGCAGCAATGCGACGGGTCCTGCCGCCTTTGGCGCCCAAGATCAAGCAAGTTTCATGGGGTCTGTGCCCAACAAACATCGCATTAGTCTTCTATTATCTACTTCAAGATACCTAGAGTGACTTCGTTGTGTACAGTCAGGACAGGCCGGTCGTTTTACCAGCTCAGCTTCCATACACGTAAATTTGGAACCTTTCTCTGTCAGCATGAGAGCATGGGTGGCATCGTAGCTAACATAAATAAGGGCCCGTATCGTGCCTTCCATATTATGGAGAGGCTGTATCGCATGAGTTTGAAACGTCTCAAAGGTCTGGGCTTTTGGTACGACTCACAATATGTCCGGGATTGACTCAAAACGTGGCGTGGTTGACCGACTCCATGTTGAAACGGACGACAAACATGTACAGGGGTATGCTTGCAAAGCCATACCGCTTTTCACCGATCTGACGTCCACGAAATGGGATCTGGATGAGCTCAACCCGCCACAGTCCATGCGGCATGCCAGCGTCTTCTACATGAAGCCACATCCTAAGTACAAGGTCGACAAGCCGTACTTTCTTAATATCCCTGTCGATGCCTCCTGGATGCCGACGGTTCAACAAACAAATGTTGTTTATACCCGTAAGCAGATAGCAGTGACAGACATTCGGGATCACGAATCACGGTTCTGTTTAGATACCCATGGTTTCCAGTTGGGCCCGCTCAAGACCTCACTCCCGTACGACGACTTTTCTATGACGGACAACATCGTGAGTCAGTACTATGGTGAGGTTAAAGAGCTTTTGATGAGGGAGCTGGGTGCGTCAGAGGTGCTTCCGTTCGACTTCCAGGTAAGAGGCCACATTCGCAATGAGGGCACATTTACATAGCTGACTTGCAACAGGTTCGCCGAAGGGACAATAGCCTCCCTCCGGGATCGAGGGGCACTCCTGGTAAAGCGCAGCCGTTTGCGGCAGTCCACGGAGGTTTGTGAATACAAATCTACACTACCGATATTTAAAACCTATATTCTGTTAACCCTAGGCGTCTTATTCAATGCTGAAAAACTGACTCGAAATGAAATTGGCAGACCAAACGGCAAATGCTGCCTTCAGACGTCTCAAGTACTTTCATCCCGAATACGCCGAGAAGTACGAAACTGCACGCTTCCAGATTGTCAAGTAAGCATTGTCTTCCCTTGCCAACTAATTTTTGGCAACTAAGGCCGTACGTTTATTTCAGCATTGGCTGGTGACGAAAAAGAAGGCATATGCTTGTTCGCTGCTGATACCAACAATTTAGCGTCTGGAAGCCATTGCGTGGACCAGTTATTGACTCCCCCCTAGCTGTTTGCGACTACCGCACTGTTCGGCCTGCTGAAGATACAGTTCCGACCGATATCGTTTTCCCAGACTACTTAGGTGAATCCATCAACTTTTGGCCCAACCCTGACCACCGATTCTACTACGTAGATCGGCAGCAAGCAGATGAGGCCTGGATGATAAAGTGCTTTGACTCGAGCACACCGTCCAATCCCCGAATCTCGCAATGTGTGTACCAGACTTCCTTGTCAATATCGATCCGAACTAATAGAATCCACCTCGCGCTCACAATATCATATAGTCTGCCCACACGTATCATTCCAGTACCATACGCATGGGGAGGATGCTCAACTCAGAGAGAGTGTGGAAGTGAGAACATTTGTTTTCTATGTTTAGACATAGAAACAGACTGATTCGGATGTCATAGTCACACCTTGAGGTCCTTTGTAAGAACCAGGTTTGTATTGGATATGTATCCCGTACATGTACACTGGAATTTTATAAGTACAATAACTATGAGTACAAAAACATCGTCCCCCGTAAAACCCCCTTAGATTCTTGTGGGTTCGCACATTGACAAACACCCATTTGTCCACGTGCACCTATTCTATCTTTTATTCAACCTCCCTCCGCAACAGTAGATAGGGGACCCTTGAAATATGGATTAGACAGTACTTCATGCCATAAGACAACATATAGAACGAATATAATAACTTACACAACCCTGTCCAAGGCAATATGGACAGTCACTCCCGGAGCAGGGGTCATCAGTTTCCCCTTGGACAATGTTGCACCACTGATACCACGGCTTCTCGTTCGGCTTCTGCGGGTCTCGTTTCCAAGTAATCCATGGCTTTTTTTCACGATCTGTCTGCGAGACCGTGTCCTCCTTATTAGGTGGCCAGAACTGCCTCCATGGTTGACTCAGCCTATCTGGGTGACCGTCTGGTGTGTCCTTATTGGAGTCACTCAGAGTATCCCATGCCAGGTCATGGGGTTCCACAGGGTTCGAAAGACTGTAGACCTGAGACATATCCAGTGAGGATCCCTTGTAATATGCACGGAGCTTAAAGTATCGAAAAAGTCGTGATAACTGTGGATAACGTATTCGTGTAATGTTTTTCGAGTAGTAGGATGAGGGATTGTTCGAGAATGGGGGTTTCTAACAACATGAAGCTTGCAGGAGAATAACTCATCAACTATGAGCAAATACTGGCGGGTCTAGAGGGGTGAGTCTAAGTCAGATACTCCCCGACTACCACCACATGCTTACAATTATGCCGTTGTATCCATGAGTACCTGGGTATACGTGCCAGTACATGCCCTTATGTTTGTTGGCAAATCGAGAAAAGTACCACTTGCGACCTACACAACCGCTCATCCTTCTATGGTGAGGCTGATGGATTCATAGCGTCGCGGGACCATACCCTCTGGGAACTGATCAACGAGAAGGATTTGTTGCGCATTTACCTGCTGTTGCCTTGTGCTGGCGTGCCTCGACCTCTTAAAGCCCATTTCCCCCCATCTTGGAAGGCCGCAGGTTCGCCCGAGCCCTCGACGAGATAATTAGACCCAACTGGATAGACAACATGTTGTGGATGCATGTGCGTACATGTATTGAATCCGTGCGTACAATTTCGCGGGTGGATCAATAAAAGCGGCGAAGCCAGCGGTTAGGATTCTCCGAGTTCATAGCCACATTTTGTAGCGAATCTACATATAGATTCAGATAACTGGTGAATGCCTTTGTACTCTGATTTGGGGCTCCTTGGCAGTCCCATGCTCGTCTTCCATAAGCGCAAAGTCAAATACCCCTGATCAACTGGATGAATTCCATTACCAGGGAAGAATCTATTTCGCTCGGTCCGTTCACTGCGTGCCTGACCTTATCCCCAAATGGTAGGAGAAACCAATTCTTCATGTAGACAATTTTCAAGTCCAAGGCCCGGGTTTGCCCATTATGACTATACTAAACTTCATCCAGACTTGGCATATTCTCTCAACGCTTGTTCTAACTCTTTCTATTGCAGACAACGGAAACGGAGCCCACGCCTAAGATACAGCGTTACGGATTTACATATGTACACGAGCACCGGGATGCTGAAGTTGATATTATCCTCGTCCACGGACTGAACGGACACCCAAGAAAAACATGGAAAGCTGAAGACGGCACCTTCTGGCCTGCAGACTTACTTCCCAAGTATCTCGAATCTCGCCCCGCAAATGTTATAGTCTACGGATACAACGCCGACGTCTATGAAAAGGGGAACAATAAACCCAGCGACAACTTCATCGTGGAACACGCCCAAACACTGGTATCTAAGCTCACTGCCTCCCGACAAAGCCACGATTCTCTCCGTCTACCCATAATATGGATATCACACAGCTTGGGCGGTTTACTGGTGAAGAAAGCCTTAGTACACTCCAACGATTGCAGGAGATCGGAGTACCAACTCCAGAGAGCCATCTTTGTCTCGACCTTTGCACTCATATTCTTGGCAACTCCGCATCTTGGATCGGATATTGCAAAATGGGGACGCATCTTGCATAACTTGTCCAAAGCCACAGTTGTTGCCCGCCCATTTCGGCATAGCGAGCCAGTTCTCATAAAGACGCTGAAGCGAAACAATCAGTCCCTGGTCGATATCAACGAGCAATTTACGTTGATCAAAGACAGCTTTCAGATCCATTCAGCCTTTGAGCTTTACAAAACCAAACTCACACTATTGAGGTAAGTATCCATTGTTCCGCCCCTTCCCCGCATATCACGTTCTGGGCGAGGGAAGGGACCATCTTCTACAGGGAAGGAGCCTAGAACACCAATACCCATCCCCTTGCCCCTCCCAGCAGGAACTCGATCCTACTACCTCAATTATTTCTGTTAGGCGATATTTGGTTCTGGTCCTACTGATTTTCTGCATCAATTCACGTTCTAATTTGAACACTTCTTCTCTCTATGGCAGGAGCTACATTGTCGACAAAGACTCGGCACGTCTTCCAAACACCGTTTCCTATGGAATCAATGCAGACCATTCAAACATCTGCAAGTTCAACGTCGAGTCAACTGCTGAGTTCGAAGTCATTGGGGGAGCAGTGGCCGGTTGGATACAACAGGCGCCTCCGATAATCAACTCTAGATGGTCACAAGAGCTGGAAGACTGGCAGGTTAGGGCCCAGCAGGACATTTTCGAAAGAAGATTATCGTCACAATTGCAATCACAGATGTTGTCGCCAAGGGGCTCTGGAAACACCACACCACGAGATGATTCACGGGCCTCCAAAACATCACAAATATCACATGACACTCATCAGTCCAAACTTTCTGAGTTCAGAGAGGCCAAGGCTTCAGGGGCACAGGGCAACATTCCAGGACATTTCAAGTCATCCGACGATTCATCCCCGCCTTACAATTCTACAACCGATGTGACCAGGGCACCTCCTCGGCAAAGTAGCTTCCAGATCGTGGACCAACACCTTTCTGGAATTGGCTCTACGTCTATCACGACGTCTCGCCGCTTTCCTAGGTCATGCTTCCTTCTGTCATTACCAAGGAATTCATCATTTGTCGGGAGAGAAGATTCAATACAATCTATGCGGCAAATATTGGTGCCCAGGTGTGCTTTGACTCAAATTCAGCCCAGGGACCACCACATTGCCCGAAGCGACAGAACAAAGCTTCGCATGTGCGTCTTGCATGGACTCCCTGGGATTGGTAAATCAAACACTGCCATAGAGTTTGCCTATCGGCACAGGGAAGACTTTACTCACGTCTTCTGGGTTTCTTCCGACAGTGAAGACAAGTTTGAGCATGGTATATGCGGCATATCTCGGATGCTTCAGCTTATGGATAACACAATACGCCAAGAGAAGGAGCTCATCATCGATGCCGCAATGACGTGGCTGAAGACCCCGCAACAAGGTAAGTCAAAACAAGTACACGGACGATGGAGATTGAGACTGACTACTGGTGGGTTGCAGATGTTCAATGGCTCCTTGTCCTCGACAATGTGGATGATCCTCTGATATTGAATCCACTATGGGCCGATCTTCATCAAGGCTCCATCATAATCACAAGTAGAGATCAGATGCCATCCATGGACCGACTGGACTGTCTAAATCAACGTTTCCACCTGGGTCAACTATCTCCTGATGAGGGAACACAACTCATTCAGAAGCTGCTACAGGGTCGCATCGACGGGCTTAATCCCACTATAGCCGCAGACTTGGCCAGGAGATTCGGCTTCTATCCCCTCTACATGGACCAGATGACATCCTTCATAGGCTCTTCATTCTCTACAATGAATGAATTCGACGAGGACATCCAAAGAGGATCAACGGACAGAGACTTGCAGAATATTCATTTCGACAGTCCATGGAGTTCGGGAAGCGTGTCAAATGCCATTGCGTCGCACATGAACAGGCTGGGTTCAAATGACCCCGCGGCAGCTGAGATTTTGATCACCATTGCGTTTTTTGACCCAGATTCGATTCCTGAAGAAATCCTCAGCTTTTTTGGCGGACCTATACCAATTCTGTCCAGCAGTATCGGCATAAAGGGTGTACTACGGGAGCTTTCTCGACGATCCTTTATAAGACGACTTCCCGGATCAGACGGCAACAGTCCCAGTATAAACATGCATCGGCTCGTGCGTGATGCCGCTCTACATTCCAAAATGTGGTTACAAAGGCCATTTGAAAATGCAGTCACCCTGTTGAGGCGGTGCTTCCCGCTACAAGGCATGGCACGAGACCACATGGTTGAGCACTGGGACCGCTGCGAGACCTTCCAGCCCCATGTCCTCTCGCTCCACCGGCACTACCTGGAATTTCGAGCGCACAAAGATAAACGAAAATATCTCGACACGAACTCCGACTTTATCGAACTAATATACTCATGTGCATGGTGAGTAAACTGGTTGATGACGTGCATGGTTCCCAATCTTAGTCGTATTACAGCCCTTATTCTCGTCCTTGATATCCCTTTTCGGCTTTGGGTACTACATGTACCTACTGGAGTGCATCGGAGAGACGGCTAACATAAATGCACCCAGGTACCTGTGCGAGCGCGGCCGGTTCAGCCTCAGCAAGAGCCTCATCTCCACCATCTATGAAGATTATGACAAGCTTCGCGGGACAGATCGCGCTCCTCCCGAGACACTCCTAGCAGATATCTACACAGTACAATTGTTCCATCACAATGAGGCCGAACATGGTGTGAGTCTGGTAGAGCTGGCAAAAAAAGCGCTGTTCATTCGAGAG
This sequence comes from Geosmithia flava, assembly GCA_900188565.1. NCBI lineage: Eukaryota > Fungi > Ascomycota > Sordariomycetes > Hypocreales > Bionectriaceae > Geosmithia > Geosmithia flava. The sequence continues at coordinate 210,198 of FYEV01001762.1, read as the reverse complement.
CGCGCAGTGAAGGAAGGTGTGATGGACGAGCACCACCCCAACCGTGCAAACGGCTTCATGAATGTAGGCGTCGTCCTAGCGGCCCAGGACCCCTGGGAAGCCATTTCGTTCCATAAAAAGGCCTTGGGCATCCGTATCGGGTCCGAAAAGTACACATCAGAGCAGACTCTTGGGCTGGCTCTGAACTATCTCAATATTGGTCGGTGCTGGTGGGTAGTTGGGAAGCTCGATGAGGCAGCCCGCTGTCTCGATGAGTCTGTGAAGCTCATACGGCAGCGAGAGGGTGTGGGTGGTAAACGGTTTTCTCTGTGAGTTCCCATTCAACAAACCTCGTATCTAATTGCGAAAGCAAACACTCACGACCTCCAGTTCAGCAATGTCGTTACAAGCGCTGGGATCCGTACGGGCGGAGCAGGGAGATCTGGATCATTCTCTCGAGCTCATGTCTGAGAGTCTCAGTCTACATATCGCCACGCTGGGTCCTCATCATTTAAAGACGTTGAGTTGTTACTATCGGGTTGGGTGGCTGTGCAAGCTCCTCGGCGAGTTTGAACAAGCAGAGTGAGTCTCTTTCATGTGCACATACCGTTATATCATTGGAGGTACTTATGAACATGTGCTTACCTTCTTAAAGAAAATTGTTGGGGATTTGCATAGAATCGTACGAAAGTATGATGCAAAATGAAAGTCCCCCAAAAGGGGAGCTCGCTCGCAGTTTATTCCAACTTGCTAAAGTCATGAAGGAAAAAGGAGAATCTGAGTTAAAGTGTGCTGAGTTAGGCGAGAGGTCTCGAAGACTTCTGCAAGAGGCACTTTCGGTAAAAGAGGGGGTAACTTCAATCGAAGAAGAATTATCTGAAGATGATTATGATGCTGCCATACTGTACTTTTATCGGTAGATTCATGTAAAAATATCAATGGATTTGGATAAATGGATTGATGAGTGTAGGGTTACCAGGATGCAACCAGACTTCAAACGGCAATTGCTCCACAACCCCCCAAAGCTGAAGGCGCCCCGCTGGAAGGAGCTCCCTGGCTCTTGCCTTGTGGAACCCGCCATCTCAGTCTTGGCTTTCTGCTTGTCACCAAGATCCCCCGCAGCTCACTACAGGTATCTTTGCATATGCCTTGATATCACTCACATTTGTTTTTCTGAATCCGTATGAAAGCCATTCTTATCGTATAGTTAGTACTTTTCCATCGAGTAGTATCATCACTTGCATGGACCATCTACATCCTGTCAAGAAAACGGCCCCCACAAGTCAAGCTTTCACTTGTTCCTGTGTACATGTACGCGTACTCTTGCATGAAAGCACCCGACATTTCTGCTCGTGATTGACCGGAATGGGCAATTGGCAGCCGCACAGCCTATTGACACAGCCCACTTCTCCCACTTCTCCCACTCTATGCCCTGACGACTCTTTACGTCACAGCTCAAGGGCGGCAACACGTCATCCACCACTCATTAGTGCCATTCAAGCTTGAAGCTTCGACATTACCACAAATCACTCTGTCCTCTTTTTATCTTTCTCTCTCCCCTCTTTCCTCTATAATCTCCTGATTTCTACATCGTAATTGATCCTCCACAAGCCCTCACCAACACCCATTCCGTTCGAGAACCCTTGACACACCTCGAGCGTACAAACGAACCGACTTCAATACCTACCCCCGCCAACTGACAAGAAAAAAAAAATGTCTAATCAACCCATTGCCCAAATCGCGACACCAGACCCTTGGCTCATCGCAGCCAATGGCGTCTTCTACCTTACCTTCACCCTGGCCAACCGCATCTCGATATGGCGATCCCCCAACATGGAAGACTTCCACCAGCCGCGCAAGCAGATCATCTGGCAGCCGGCGCCGGGCTCACCGTGGTCCAAAGACATCTGGGCGCCGGAACTCCACTGGCTCGACGGGAAATGGTACATCTACGCGACGGCGACGAAGCCCGGCCAGGGCAACCCGGACCACCGCACCATCGTGCTGCGATCGAGCAACCCAGACCCGATGATTGAGTCAGCGTGGGAGTTCCTTGGCCCGGTCAAGGGTCTCCCCGAGATGTTCAGCATCGACGCCACCGTCTTCACCCTCAACGGCCGCGAGCTGTACATCTGTTGGTCCGGCTGGCCGCCCGGCGACAACACGGACACCCAGCAGAACCTGTACCTGACCAAGATGGTGTCGCCCATCGAGGCCGTGGACCACAAGAAGCTCAAGCCGGCGTGCATCTCCAAGGCCGAACATCCCTGGGAGCGCTTCGACAACAACCGCAGGGGCATCAACGAGGGCCCCACGTGGCTCAACCTGCCCAACGGCGCCTTCACGGGCATCATCTACTCGGGCCATGCGAGCTTCACGAGCGAGTACAAGCTCGGCTTGCTGCGCCTCAACTCGCCTCACGCAGACCCCATGGACCCCAAGTCCTGGACAAAGAGGCCCACCCCGCTCCTCGCAAACGACCAGTCCATGCCGGGACCCTACGCGCCCGGCCACGCTAGCTTCCTGCAGAGCCCCCAGCCTGGAGACAACAGGGTCTTCTGCATCTACCACGGTACCGATAACTGGGGTGAGGGTTTCAAGAACCGCAAGGCTAGGATCATGGTCATGTCGCCAGATGTGTTTGCCCACGACGCTCGTCCCATGTGTTGCTCTAACAGGCCTAATACTGGGGTGTGGAATGGTTACCCTGGTAGTGCTTCGGGGAGTGGTGGCCCCCCTGCTCCTCAGCAGCAGCACGATGGCGGTCATCAGGGCACAGCGCAAAAGGTCATGGGGAAGCTTAAGAAGTTTTTGTAATTCCGTGTACTGATTTAGAAATGTTGTATGTTACGACACGATATGTTGGAAATGAGGTGAAATAGCAGAGGGTCGGATTTAGGGACTTTACAATCTCTTGAGATATCTGTTTTATTTGTGGTTTTATAACATGTCTTTACTGGTACCCGATGCAGTCAATCTCAACCTATAATTTCATCGTCAGTATTGAGGGGAGTACCGATGCGCGTATATGGGCACTCACCTTGGCACCACGTCCCAGGTTGGAGACTTCAACACATAGCCTGGCCGGTCGAGGCTCGGGGACAGCGGCGATGTCTATGATCGTCAGTCATTGATTTAAGGGATCCGTCAAAACAAGTATAGGGTGGAACGTACAAGCCTCGTTCATCTCGGCAAAGTAAGCCATGTCGGTGATGTAAATGTGGCACTGCAACCCGGCTTGGTTAATCTTTTGTTTATCGCCGTGATAGAGATGGATACTTACCTTCAGAAGCTTGGTCATGTCACTACCAGCCAGGTGGAGGACCTCTTCCAGGAGCTTCAGAGCAGCGGTCTAAAGTCATGTAAGTATACGAGAGAATAATCACAAGAGAAACGATGAGAAGTAAAAAAAACAGAAGAAGAAGAAGAAAACAAGACGCAACTCACAGTCTGCTCACCAACAGACTCGCTAATGAGCTCGCCAGTAGCGGAATCGATGCCGAGCTTGCCACTGCAGTAGACGGTGCCATTGTGGATGACGGCCTCGTTGAAGATGGGCTTAGAGAAGCCGGGGCGGTTAAGGACTTGCTTGGAGGCCATGGTTGGCTTTGTGAGAGGAGAAATAGTAGGTCTATTGATTGAATTGTGAGAGTGTGGAATGGAGTAGATGATGGATGTCGAGACAAGGATTTAAAGCTCTTTGACCCCTCCTTCTGGATTTTGATGCTGGTGGGTCCGGCCCATCGGCCTGCGTGGACCGTTCGTGGGGCACTCACTGCCCGTCTACATGTACCGACAACACGGAGTTGACTTAGCTATTAGTGGGCATTTGAAATATAATTAGAAGACAATAAAATCTAGAATTAAAATACACTGCTCAAAACAAATTTAACAAAAATCTCTATATACAACTGCTTAAATCTTGGCATCGTTGTTGGCAGTCTGCTCCTCAATGTCGGCCGTCTTAGCGCCCAGGGCATTCTCCTGTTGCGCAATCTCATCGGCCGGAATCTGGTCGGGCGTCGAGTTGACGAGCATGTGCATGGGGATAAGGGCGGCACCGAGAAGGGCAAATGTAACGCAGCTACAAACATGTTAGTAATCTGTTCGAAAAGTGAAAAAGTGAAAGTAAAGAAGAAATCTTGACTTACAATCCTGTGAGAGGGTCACTAGCAGTCTGGGTGTTCATGGCGTACGCAATGGCCTGGCCAACAGCCTCTACGCATCGGAAGGCGGCACCGTTGCGGACGTTTTCTAAAAGAGGAATATTAGTCAAACGCATTCTCCTGTTTGTAGTAAGAAATAGGGGGAGCATACCTTGAGCATTGGTGGCAAAAGATGACAGAAGCCAGTACATGTACGACTGCGACAGCGGACCAGTAGTCTGGATGAAAAAGTACGGCAGGAAAGACACCGCATAGCGTGAGTCATCCCAGTCGATAGTTCCAGGATTGTGCTTGTTGAAGCGGACCTGCATGATGATGGACCAGATGTACACGCCGACATTGAGCACAATGACGACCCAGAGACCGACTTGGGCGCGGCGACGCTGAGACATGTGCTTTGAGTCGAGGATGAATCCGAGGCCAAAGCAGCCGACACTATTTGCTTGTCAGTTATGGTATTCTCACTTCGAATTTTTCTCCTCTGATCTTGAGATCATATTATATACCGCGATAGAGAAACCAATCGAGTGATAAAAAAAGAGACTTACATGCAAAAGAATGGCGAAATGAGCGAAGACAGGGCACGAGCACGGACGGAAAAGTAAATCCCCAGGTACGTCGACCACGATCCGCTGTAAAAGAATGACCAGAGAGCCCATAGGGCAGAAAGGACAATCAGACGAGATGTGATGGTCTTGGCGATGCGGCGGAACTCCATCTTGGTGGAGGGTGCGTCGGACTCGGTGACGATTTTGGTGCCGTCGGAGCGGACGACGTGCTCAAAGGGGAGGATCATGAATGCAAAGGGGAGGCTAGGTCCATGTTAGCATGCTGTTTTTCTTCGTGTCTTTCATCCTCTTCTCATAAGGCAAGACAAAGACAAGGGTGTGGAATGGAGGATCGAGGTTTGACGTACGCAAGGCACTCGATGATCAAGAAGGCGAGATACGTTTCGGGTGAAACACCGCCGCTAAGTCCCTTTTTGTAGTTCTTGGACAAGCTGTTGTTCGGGTCAGCAAGGAGATCTTTTGATACATAGTAGATGGATAAGCATACTTGATGGCACCGCCAACTAGCTGGCCGAGGTTTCGCGACACGATCCAAAGAGCAAGGTATTTTCCACGAGCGCGGGAAGGAGCGAGCGTCATGATGGATCCTGCCTCGGCGACGTACCAACATCCAGTACCGACTCCTGAAATGGCACCACTGAGAATGAGATACTGTTTGAATGTTAGAAAAGGTACATTATTTCAACATACGATAAAGTCCCTAGACGTACCCATTGGTTTCCGAACTTGCTGTTGCAGTAGTACGCCGAACCCTGGATGGGGAACGACATGGAACCGATGACGAGAGCCCACTTGACGGTCAACTTGTTGACAATAGGGCCACCGAGGAAGCAAGCTGCACATTAAAAGTCAGTAATCCTTTCCCTTTCTCATCCTTATTTCCCTTTTGTCTTCCTTTTTTTTTCTGGCGTCCTGATTGTTTAGGAGAAACATACTAATAGCAAGAGTCGCATACGTGAGCGCATTGGTGATGTTGTTGACCCGAGGCGTGGCAAGACCACCACCACCTAGACCGGCAATGGCATCGGCCATGGCAGGACCGCAAAAGGCCTGCACGCTGAGAAGCATCATCTGCGTGAGACTGTGCTGCCACACGCGCTTCCACAGCGGAACAGTGGCCTTGTACTCCTCCATGTTGACGTTTGTCGTCTCGGACGGGAGGGCAGCCATGTCGGACTGTCTCGGGTCGACAGTGGACTCGACGGTCTTTTTGTCCTCGTCTTTCGTCATGATGGGCGATTTGGTCCTCTAGTATTATTAAAGAGTCCTGGAACTGGTTGGCTCGCACACAGAGAAGCAATTAGTCAAACAAGAGAGAGAACATGAAGACCCTGGCAACACCAGTTTATATATGTATACATGAACTCTCCCGGAATCTACATCCGTCATCCCTCGTGTCGCTGATAACATGGCCCTTTCTCGACTTTCCCCCACGGGGATTTCATACGCGGTATCCACCTGTATCTCGTTAGCCAAACCATGTACGGAGTACGTTATTGCGCGTTTCAATGACAACTTGCAGTCTGCAACTCTGCCAAATGGCCTGGAAGGTCCACGCGAAGACAGCTGATAGGCCATAAAGTGGGTGGATCCGCCGACCGTGATGAAGGTCCAAGCGAAGGGGGGAAACCCGGGAGGGGTTCTCTCTCTAGTTGTGCAGGTGTTGGACCAGGTGGACAATCCGAGCCGGTTACCCATTCCGACCTCGCTCTATATCAGCCGGTCCAATCAATTCGCCGTAACGTTCGCGGACCCGGCCGTTTTTCTATGCTTGGCAGCCCCCAATGGCGCCACCGCCAGATTTCTCATGACTCCTCCCATCTCCCGTAGATAAACGTGCTCCTTATTCCTCGTTCGCTACTAGTCTTATCCTGTTTGTCTTATCTATAACAACGGAGCGTTTTCCCATGTTGCGATAGCTTCTGAATGTCTTATTGATGAATCTTGTTGGTTCTAGGTCGTAAGGCGTTTACGTGTACGTTTTTATTTTTGGTCATCTCGAATGCGCCTGGACCTTCTTTTTGGTTTAATGCCAATATTGATTGATTGATTGACGACCCCCCTGCACTTTTTGCCTCCTTCGTTTCTATCATTCGCATTCGCAATTGCATTCATTTTTTTTTTTTTTTTGCCGAAACACGCAATCATGGCTGCTTCAAGAAACACGACAAAGGTGGTGATTGTTGGTGGTGGTGGCACTTTGGGATCTTCTACGGCTCTGCATCTCATCCGGTCGGGGTATACGCCTTCCAACATTACCGTTCTCGATGTGTACCCTGTTCCCTCGGCCCAATCGGCGGGCAACGATCTTAACAAGATCATGAGCATCAGGCTTCGCAATCCCGTTGACCGTCAGCTGTCTCTAGAAGCATTGGACATGTGGTCGAACGATCCTCTGTTTAAGCCCTTCTTTCACCAAGTTGGAATGGTGTGTATACTTAACACGATCGCAATTATAGGATATGAATATGCTAATTATAGGGAAAACAGCTGGACTGCTCATCGTCAGAAGAAGAGATTGCCGCCCTGAAAAAGCAGTATAAGAGTTTGATCGAGACAGACCCCAGGTTCGCAAAGTCAAACACTTGGTTTGACAATGAGGATGCGATTGTCGCCAAGGTGCCTTGTTTCACAAAGGAGCAAGTTCAGGTACGACCATACAGCCATAAGACATCATTGAATAGGCTCACTGACATTGCTTGTAGGGCTGGAAGGGCCTCTTCACCACAGATGGCGGCTGGCTAGCAGCAGCAAATGCCATCAACGCAATTGGACATTTCCTCAAAACCCAGGGCGTTCAATTCGGGTTTGGCGGGTACGTCTCTTATCCCATCCATCGTGATACCAATGCCGCCTGTGTTTTGTGTGTGTGCTAACGTGTAATATCATTGGCCACACAGATCTGGCAGTTTCAAGGAGCCGCTACTGGCTGCAGACGGATCGACCTGCATTGGCGTTGAGACGGTCGACGGCACAAAGTACTACGCCGATAAGGTTGTCATGGCTGCTGGAGCCTGGACCCCTACTCTTATCGACCTCGAGGATCAGTGTGTTTCCAAGGTAAGTTTATGCACGATCGTTCTCTGACTACAGGTATTATTTCAAGGATGAAATGGTTAATGTCTCAATGTTTATAGGCATGGGTTTTGGCCCATATTCAGCTCACACCTGAAGAAGCCGTGGCTTACAAGGATATCCCCGTGGTGTACGACGGCGATTATGGCTTTTTCTTTGAGCCAAGCGAGTAAGTCATTTTCCATGTTAGCCACATGACCAGCTTGAATATTAACACACTCTCGCAGGGACGGCATCATCAAAGTGTGCGACGAGTTCCCTGGATTCTCGCGCTTCAAGATACACCAGCCTTTCGGCGCGAGCAAGCCCAAGCCCATATCTGTGCCCAGGTCTCACGCCGAGAACCCAACAGACACGTACCCTGATGCGTCGGAGAAGACTATCCGCAAAGCTATAGAGAGATTCCTCCCCGGACTCAAGGACAAGCCCGTCATCAACCGCGCCATGTGCTGGTGCACCGACACAGCGGATGCGAACCTCTTGATCTGCGAGCATCCCCGATGGAAGAATCTCGTTCTGGCCACCGGTGATAGCGGGTAAGAAAATTTTCATCTCTTACTTTCAGACCAACACAATGTTTTGGCATACTAACAACCAAAATAGTCACTCATTCAAGATCCTGCCCAATATTGGCAAACACGTCGTTGAGCTCATCGAGGGTTCCCTCCAGGATGACATGAAGAATGCGTGGAGGTGGAGGCCCGGAGGTGACGCTCTCAAGTCACGACGCGATGCACCGGCCAAGGATCTATCCGACATGCCAGGGTGGAAACATGATTACCGACTGTGATGCTTGCAACGACATAATTGAAAATTCCCATTCGTAATCTTACATTGCCTAGTCCTCGATGAATACGTGTACGCATGTAGTATATGTAATATCATTCCTTTTTAAATGCAGTAAATGACCGGACCGAGGACAGTCGACAACTGCATCAACTCCACACTTCATGTTCGGTAGAGCTCCACCCGAGTCCAGGTCCCACATGGGACTCCCATGGAACGCTTATCTTTTTCCTTGGGACCCTGAGGGAACCCTGGCAAGCCCGATACTCTCCAGAGATAAGGCACATTGCCACTCGTGATTCCGAGGTCCCTCAATATTACGTGCATCTTTTTCGAAGCCTCAATCTTGCTCCACGCCCCTTCCCTTGCACAAAAATTGTAAATGACACATGCACATTGCATTGCATTCTCGTACATCCGATTTTAAATGCCGCGACGCAAGGCTTCAGATAAAGACGAGCTGACGAGAAAACGCACTCGCTCCGGCTGTCGGTACGTTTCAACCAACCCTACCTGTACCTTGTAGCATCTCTCCCCCTTCCGCCCTCAGCCTGCAATGCTTACTTTTCTTGTTTTTTTTTTCTTAGTCAATGCCGACAACGGAGAGTGAAGTGCGACGAAGCTCGACCAGATTGCTCCAAATGCTCTTCTAGGGGAGTCCGGTGCGAATACAACTACGTCGAACTGAAATGGCAGTCTGAGTACCAGTCCTCTGGACGGGCTTTTGGCCGAGAGGGAGTGTGGAGTAAATCCACGCCGGCCAGCACGCAGCACCATAGGAGATGCTCCTTCACGGTTTCCACACCTCGACATGCCGACATATACCGCCCCATCTCCAAGCACCACTTCATACACACCTACTATCATGACATTGGGCAGCGGTCCGCCTTCGACGGGCTGTATCTCGTGCCTCGCAGCGACATCCTCGCCACTCCCAGGTCGACTGAATCCTCAATGGTCATCGCTCGGCCACCCGCAACATTTCTGTCGCCATCGACAACTCCGCGCTCTGTATCGCCGTATCGCGCCGCCGACGGTTTCGACCCCGGATTGCTAGAGTACTACTTCCGACGTATATGTCCTCTGGCCAACCCTCTCCGCCACGATGCGTCGCCCTTTGTGGAGCTGGTCATGCCGCTTGTCGGGTCCGGTCAACACACATTGGCATCGCTATCAGCCATGGCCTTCTCGGCGCGACATCGCAGTCTCACACAAGACAAGTGGTCTTCAGCGGCGCTACAACTCAAGGGACAAGCCTTGTCGGCCTTGCGCTCGAGCCTCGGGATGGCCGACGGCACGATGATCAGCCACGCACTACAAAACTCAGATATCCCCATCGCCATGATGTTCCTATGTTTATACGAGATCATCGAAAGCTGCGATGACAGATGGGTGATTCATCTGCGCGCCTGCCAGGACTTCCTGTACCGGAGGAAGCAGCTGTCCCCGCTCCTCGAAGGCGAGACACCACATCAGCGCAACCAGGTCTCCCTCGCAGAGCGGTTCTTCGCCTTCCAGGACGCCATAAGTCGCACCGCCTGCGGTAACTCGTCCGTCTTCAGCCTGGAGTACTGGCAGAGCACGGACCGGCACGCCGACGACCACGACCAAGGGTGGATGGGATGCAGCACGAAGCTAGCGCGCCTGCTCTTCCGGATGACCGAGCTTGGCCGCGCGCGGGGTGACATGGCTTCACGGGACTTCGAGACTAGCGCAAGGGATCTAGAATGTGAATTGGGTCTTCTCGACGACACAGGCCCGATAGGTCGTTTACTCGTGGACTCGGCAAAGTTGTACCACTGCTGTCTCCTGCATGATGCTACCCCTGCCACGCCTCTCGTCGTCGACCACGCCCATAGGATACTTCAGAGTCTGTATGACCTCGTCCAGGAGACGGAGTGTATTTCCAGTGGCCTCGCCTTTCCCCTATTCATTGCCGCGGCTGAACTAGACCCGCTTAACGATGAGGCGTGTTTTCAGGACAAGGCGGGTAAGGGGCTTTCGGGCAGACGGCTGGTGCTAGAGATTGTACAGACGGTTTCTGGATCGTGTCTTTTCAATGTTGAGAGAATCGGGAATGTCATTCGCCAGATTTGGGCTAATAGGGACTTGCATTCGGTACCGGGGAACGCGACTACCGGGATACAAGAGCCGACGGGTCAGCAGAATGATTGGCACCTCTGTGTCAGTCCGTATTGCACGAATCTTAGCTTGGCATGATGTATTGGTTTTATCAAACTATTATCAATGATAATTGGGATGGGCGAGTACGGAGTACTAAACAGGGGGGTTTCCTGCTCGCCATAACGCCACTGACCCGCCATGATTGAGCACACATGACCTTGACCGACGATTTATCCGGTCGATAGCATCCGTGGATTGAATTACGAGGTTATGCTTCTCCAGTGGAGTTCATGACCGACCCCGCCAGCAAGGTGATGCTGAAATACTGGGCTGGTTGTATCGACCCACTTGCACCGCAACCTGGGGTTTGCGGGGAGTATTAAGGAACCCGTCGCAATGGTCTCGACTTTGTACAAGAGAGCACATAGTGAAAATAGCTAGTTGTAAGCTTCGGGACCTAACCCTCTCACAAGGACCCAATTACGCGCCCCTTCAGTTCTTCTCTTGCGACATAGGCTCTTAGTATTAACTGTTGTAACCCTGAACCCTAAACCTACATCACCCGCCATTCATAGATGCACTCACTCAACCTCGCACAAAGGCCCATACAATGTCCCACCAGTAACTTCAGCCCAGCCATCATTCCCAACACACCTCCAGCACCAAAATACATCCTCGGGATCATACTTCGTCTTGACAGAAGCAAGCCACTCATAGTTCTCTGCGCCCCACCAATCGTGTCTCCAGTCCGGGTCGTACGGATCAGCTTCATTGCCATAAGTACCCATCCCGGGGGCTAAGTCCTTCATCGCCTTCAACTTCTTCGAGGTCAAATCCTTCTTCACCTGCCAGATCTCCTCATATCCCGCATTGGCATTCCAGAAATCAACCTGCTGCATCAGAACATATGCCTTGCGCCACGCAGGGTTGATGGCAGTAAACGGTCGGGGCTCGAGGACTTTGCCGCCAGCAACGAGGTTGAACAGGGCAGTTGACTTGGTCGTCGTAGTTGTCCCGTATCGAAACATCATAGTTTCCAGAAGACCCTTCAGCTTTCCCTGCTGAGATATCAGGGAGTCTTTGCCGAAAAGGCGAGACGCCATCATTGGTCTATTCTGCCCATCTGTCATGTGGCGATCGGTGTTGTACCAGTCAAGAAAGGAATCGAACACCGTGAACTTGGACTGAATGAGGAAACGGGTCCCGTTGTATGGGATCCACTTGTCGACGATGGCCTGGTTCATGACTTCCTTGGCCTTGTCGATCTCGGCGGATGAATTGGTCTTGAGCAGTTTGACAAGAGGATGCGTGTACACGAGAGCTCCATTGACATGCGTGAGGATGGCAGAACCGGAGAATCCTTCGTCCACCAGGTATGGGTGGTTGGCCACGATGTCTGCAGTTGTGTTGATCATATCGGACGTGCTGTTGGATAGAGATACAACAGTCATCTCGTGGCCCAAGACTGGACGGTCGGGATGGGCTTTGATGGTGGCCGACGTGACGATTCCGTATGTGCCACCGCCGCCGCCGCGTAGCGCAGAGAAAAGGTCCGAGTACTGGCATTCATTTGCGATAACGACGTCGCCTGAAGCGAGGACAACCTCGTACTCGAGGACTTGTTCTGCACCTAAGCCAAACTCGTGACTGGCGGGACCATGGCCACCACCTTGGAGATATCCCCCGATTGCTCCAACAGTCTACGGAAAATTAGTTAGCAGAATGTATGTTTGGGGGGGTATGCGTCAACTTACCCGGTCGTCACCACCAACAACAATGGTGCCGTGCTCGTATGCAAATGTGTAGACATCATCCCAGACATATCCGCCGCTGACTTTGATCGCACTCCCGGTGTAGTTGGACGGGCAGTCGGCATCTACTGGAATGAACTGTCTCTGGAACTCAAGACCCTGTTTAATGCCCTTGATCCAAATTGACAAGCTTCCATAGCCTTGTGACCTAATTTTTGTCAGAACGCAAATCCTTTCAATGGCCCTGGTGCACACTCACCTTTGGGAGATGTCGTGGCCAGTATTCTTGATAACAAGCCGGACGTTGTGATCCTTGGCAAACGCAATACCAGCCACGACGTCACTTGTATCCGACGCATTGATAGTGTAGACAGGGTAATTGCCAAGGTCGCATTGCGGGTAGCGTTGTTCATCACCCAGCGTAACATTGATTATGGGACAAGTCTCTATGGTTGGGTACGAGTATCCAGTGGGGAACTTAGAGAACCATGTTTCGTCGGACCAGTCGGTACTGATGTTCTGGCAGGTTGCCTGACTGTATCCCGGGCCCGGATAGCATGGCTTAGCAATTGGCTCATTGTGAATTAGTCTTCCGTTAACCGTGGAATTGAGAGTGTTCCATGTCGTAGTTGAGGGCCAGCAATCGTCCGTCGGGGTCTGGGAACTCTGGTGTTAGCGGATTCGGGTAAAGGGTTTGTATGGGGTAGGGGAGTTGAGCTCACACATTTACACCTGGCACTGGCAAACTGAGCCAAGGAGGCAAGTGCGATAAATGAGAGGAGCATGGTAGAAATTGGGACATCTAAGAAAAGAGTCTTCATCGGGGATGGCAACTAAAGTAAAGGAGAACCCAGCTCAGTTATCGTGGGCTGCAACAGGTTTTATACTTCGATATCAGGCCCAGAGTCCTCGTCCTAATGATCAAGGTCCCTGCAACCTAACGCTGCGGCTCCCTCGGATATTTCCATCAAGAATATCTCATATTAGAATTTGGTTTTTTCTTGTGTTTTGTATTGGATTGTGGCAGTATGATTGACTTTATGCCAAATCGGGCATGGCATTTGCGCGGTGCCTGCTTTCGTGAGCTTACATCCGCTCTCCGCAAAAGCTTGGCGTGGTTTATTACCTGTTTAGGCAATGATGTTACGCTGGTCCTTCCGGGAGACCCTTGGCCACGCATCGACAGAATAGACAGAATACGAACATAATTTCCATTCCGCAGCCACTCATTATCGAACGCTACTAACGTGGGGGCACGGATAGTAAAAAGTTGATTGCCCCCTGCTGAAGTCCAATAACAGAAGCTACAAGAGCACAGACACCGGTTGCCAAGGTCGAAATTCATTAACACGCTTGCTATATCTACAAAGAATATCCCGCCTCCTCCATGATACCATCCAGCTGTGCGACGTTGTCCCGAAACTCCTCATGAGTGGGAACATTGACAATCATGAGATACAAGACATCTTGATTCATCGCCTTCTTAATCATGGAAACAGCCGGTCCGTCAATTGGCTTTCCGCCTTCTGACGCACTCTTTCCGTTGGCGACATTTGCAGCAGCCCGTCGGCTTTTACCCAGGAGAGTGCTGAGTCCGGGCATGGGCACCGCACCACCGGTTACAAGGGATATGACTGAGCCGCTGTTGGCGGGATGGTCAGGGTCGTTGAAGCGGGACTTCAGTGGCTTCTGGTTCTCGATGGGGGCAATCATCTTTGAATCGGGGTGCTCAGATGCCTGTACATACACGAATCAGCAACCATGGTTGTAGGCATGATGGAAGTAAGTGGGTACTCACATAAAAGGCATTGGACGTTCTGTCGAGATAGTCTGCCCTCCACTCCTTGGCTGACTTGATCTTCCCAGATATACTGCCATCCTTATTCGTCTGGCTGGGGGTCTCAGTAGGAGGGGGAAACACGAGCGGCGCAGACTCCGGCAGTGCCGAGTCACCCTCAGTTGTGCCGCTGGATAGCTTGCTGACATTCTTCCACTTGTTCTTCATTGCACCTGACTCTGACTTCCGGGCCGACATGATTGCCTCATCAACGGCTGCCGCACTGGGGTCATCCCTCATGTAGGCTTGCCCATCATCCTTGCCAAAGCTCAACTGGCCCTTGGAGAAGAGTTGCCGGAGAGGGCCCGTGCGTCGATTATCGTCGTCGTCCTTGAAAGTCATAATCATCGCACAAAGGCCCCTAGGCATGAAAAGCTCGCGGTTGACAATGTCGAGGAAGCTGTTTTTGCGGTGTCGCATCTGGAGCTCCATGGCACTCCCTGCGACAACGGATGTGACAGCACTGACGACCGCGGCTGTGGGTACCGGTATCGTTCCCACGATCTGGGCTGCAACGAAGACGACCCCAAGCCAACCGTCGCACTAGACATATCGTTGTCAGGACTTCTGCAGAAAATGTGTTGAATAATGATATAAAAGGAACATACGCGATTAACAGTGTTGAGATCCTCGATGAATTTGACGAAGACATCTTGACTGATCCCAGAATCTTGCAAGATGGGCGCATATGCTGGTGCAAACCCGCGATTCCTCTGCCTGGCCCGACGCTGCGGCACAATGACGGGACAAGAAAGAGGATTTGCGGAGAGGTGTTGGGGTGGCGAACCCGCCATGTTGACGAGGTCGCGCGTCATTGCCTCTCTCTCTTTCAACTTCTCTTCTTCACCGTTGGCATTTTCGTAAGCTTCCGCTCTGGGCCCGGACGCTTCGAAGCTATGGTCATCATTTTCATCGTATTCGGTCGTGAGGTCGGGGCTCGAAAATGCACCCGGACCATCTCTCGAGGCTGAAGCCTGAGCTGTGTCGTTTGATTCAACCTGCTTAGCTTCAGCCTCGGCAGCTTTCTTGTCACGCCTAGCATGTATGGCTTCTGAAGCCATGCCCAGGCCGTGGCGCAAGCCCTTGGCAATCAGAATTGGCATTTTGGCGTAAATATGGTATAAGAAACAGAAACAATAAGTTAGATAACGCAGGTAGCAGTGAGTACTCTTAGATGCGATGGGGAATAGTACAGGGTGTTTATTGTCTTTAGGTACGGGGAAGAGGCGGTATTTGTTCTGCCATTGTGTCGGGAGTCGGGATATGCCATGGAAGCAGGCATACGAAATATTACTTAATTATGAGTGGTGATCCTCAAACAATCCAGCATCAAGGGTCTCTAGGCCCCTCCTTCGGCACGAAGATCCGTGTTATAGCCCCTAGGTAAGCAGTCAGGAGAATGAAAGCCCCACAATGTGCTTACGGGGATGTTGGACTACCCAATTCTGCGAAGTGCGCCCCTGGTCGCGCATCTAGAGCTCCGCAAGTACCAAGTGTCTGGACTATATTGATTCCCAAATATCTGGGACGCTACGAAAAAATTGGTCGTATTCGTATCTAAGCACATATGTCTGCAGAATATAGAACAATGAATGCATAGCTAACAATGCCAAGTGTTTATTGTTGACTACATGTACTGACACCAATCGCGGTGGCCTACCAATGAGCTTATAATTAATTGCGCAAGAAATGGCAAAGTTTAACACGCCAGTGCAGATGTTAATCGATACTACGATTTAAGTCTAGAAACATTATATTATTTTGGAATGATAGTCCCCGTCTCTCTAAACACAACCGTGATGCAAATCCATTCCTTCTCCTTTCACCTAAGGCTCTTCATGACAGATGTTAGATCCGATAGACATAATTGAAATCCCAGAGAGACTCACTCATTCTCATGACGAGCTTGAAGCTGGACCATTCGTCTTGTTTTGTTGCTGTGCTGACGGCACAGACGAGGTGCTCTGTGAGTGATCTCCAGCAGTACGATCAGCAGGTTGCGGCCTAGGTGCTGAACCGGCCTTGGATGCATTGCCTGACTTGGCTTTCTTGGCGAGGAATCCGAGAGCAAGACACATGATTGCAGTGTAAAGGATGAATAGGAAGCTTGTTGGGAGTAGAAAGAGCTTAAAGAATGATGAGACTGGTGATTTGTCTCCTGTTTGGTTTCTTCCACTATGCCGTTCAACGCATGTCCTTATAAGGACATTGAAGTCTACGTGATATTTCTGAGCACAGACTTACACAGGGGCTTCGGATACAAATCAATGTATACACTTGGAATTCCATTCGAGCTGCAGGGCCTTGAACGCTTTCGGAACACCATTCGAGATGAGATAATACAGATTAGAATGATAGCATGTGATTCATGATGAGAGTCTATCACATAGTAATTCTCGTACTCGTACATTTTCCCTAGCGGCAGCGCCTTCCTTCGCATTCGTTTAGCAACATGGCAGTGCATCTTGATCTAACGGCGAGGGCCGGCACAGCGAATGCCGATGACGCCCCACTTCGGCGCATGTCAGACTCTTGGCGTCCGTTTTATCCTAATTAGGAAGGATATGACGGCGATCGCCGCGGATGCAAGCTTGTAGGGTCCCAGTCCTTTCCAAAACCGACAAACTAAGGCTGAGCGACGGACCTGTAGAACACAGACCACAATGTTTGATGTCATAAACATTACCGGCATCATGACTCCTTCTCCTTGATTATAACACAGCTCATTTTTTTGTATGGTCATGATTCCACCTACCGCCTTATCCACTGCATCCTTGATTCCCAAGCCGAAATACCCGGCATCATGACCGAGGAGAATCATCCGAGACGTCACTGCTGGGAATGCCTCCATCGGAGCTTAGTGTGTGACTTCACACATCCTCATTGCAAGAGATGTGTGGCCTCTGGGATTTCCTGCCCCGGCTATGGTGCTACAAAGCCACGAAGACTCAAGTGGCTTACAACCGGTGAAGTGAAATCCAAGCGCCAGCCAAGGCGAAACCGTCGCAGTAACAAAACGCCCTCCACGAGTGCTCCCTTGGTGACGCCATCTATCGACAACACCGCGATGGTCGTACGCCTACCACCTGAGCTCAAGACCGACATTCATGCTTTAATTCAATCTGTGGAATACTGTAAGCCACGATAGTTCACCACTCTATTCGTGTCCGTTGCGTTCTAATAATACATGTATAAAGTCAATTCCTGCATGTATCCAGATCTGCTCGACATTATACAAATAGGCTCTTCTCAGATCATTTATAAAATCACACCCGAACTCTTTCAAAGAGGCGTTCGTCACCCCGATTATCTACATCTGGGAGTCGTCTGCATGACCATCAGTCATCGTTTCAACCGTATGAGGAGGAGTCTGTGCTCAGCCGAGATCAATGCACTGGAGCGAAAGGTTCTGCACTACCGTGGCAAGATCATACGATCTCTTTCCCGCGATGTCAGTTTACAAGATACCCAGAGTCAGAATACAACTCTTGCTGGAATCATGACCCTTTTACTAGCCGATGTGAGTAAACTCCCCATTGATACCACACTGTCCCTTGCCCATTCATGAAAGAGAACATTCTGACATGAAGATTGACCATGATAAAGGCTCAACAAGGCTTATATGCTTATCGTAGTTGGCATATTGAGGGACTTTGGACGCTCATTAATATGCGTGGTGGAGTTTCCTCACTCGAAGATACAGACGGTATGAGAGCTTTACTTCTATGCTTCGCGTCGTAAGTTAATGCATCCTCTCTACTGGTTCTCAGAACTAACTGGTCTATAGAGTCATTGTCACCGGAGACACCACGTCGACAGCCTCTAAATTATCAATGAACACCTCACGGTTATTTGATTTGAGATTTATCCTTCACAAGTACAGTAAAACAGATTTCGCATTTGGCGCCCTACCGCCGCAATTGTTCTCCGAGCTTATCAACATCAACCACATTCGCTTTCGAGCCCCAAATGCGACACCCTCACATAGGAGTGCCCTCACGCAGGAGTCGATCGAGGTACTCAAAAGAATCGCTAAATTCTCTCCCGAGGAATGGATATCCAGTAAAGCTTGGATGGACGACGACTGGTTGCTCTTGGCAAAGTGTTACAAAGCCGTGGTGATGCTCTACTGCATTTGTTCCCTTCAGGGCTTGTCCGTTCTGCCGAAGAATCAATACTTGACCACTATCCGTGCTTCTGAAGGTCGAGCGTTATACAAGATGCTTCGTGAGGATCTCCAGGATGTCAGGTTCAAACTTTTTGTATCCTGGCCGACGGTGGTGCTTGGTGCGGTCAGTGCTAGTGGAGACGAAATTGTTCGAGATTTCGTCCGGGAACAACTCGAAGATCTGAGCCGCCACATGGGGACGTCGGTGCCGCTGGTGGCAAAATCAGCCCTCGAAAATTTCTGGGTCTCGGGTAAGTCTGGCTGGGACGATTGTTTTGATAGGGAATACGGGCTTGTGACAACTATAACATTGGAACGAAGCAGGTTGTAAGAGTAGCTGCGAATTGTTATCATCAAACAGCAATAAATGGAATAAAAAGGCCGTTTGCGTCTTAATATGGAGTTTTCAACGAGGCGGGTTAACAACGGTATAGCGAGCACTGAATTTTTCGGTCGCGGGGGGCTTGTGGGAACCAACCCTGGGCGCATATGGGGTTAGGGTTATATCCAACGCCATCTGTCATCGGCGTGACCCTAAACCCTTTGTCTCCATGGCGCTATTGTTGTATCACTCCACCAAATGCAGTGCGGGCCTTAATGATTGAATGTATGGAAACTGCACGTACGGCATCCATATTCGTTCTCTTTTTCCTCTTCTTTCTTTGTCAAGTGTGAGTTCTCTTGTAGCTATCTCAGACAACTCAGTTGATCTTGGAATCCGGGTAGTCCAACCATTTGCTGAGCCCTTCAGACCCTTCCCTAGGAACGAATCGCGCGTGAAAGTATTTCGGTGTTGCAACAAACACTCCAGGTTCCAACCCCTTGAGCGCATCCATGGCCTCGGCCGGCTGACCCTCCGCAGGAAGGATGTGAAACCGGGCAATCACGTGCAAAAATGCCGTGTAAAGGGCGTTGTGGGCCAGAAGGAAAGCAACACACATGCGACCTCCAAATCCAAATGCAAACTGGGGGGCGTGTTCCTCAGGGGACCCCGGAAGCCAGCGCTCGGGTTTAAACGTGTCCGGATCAGAAAACGTCATGGGGTCTGAATGCAACAACAATCAGCTATGAGTCAGGGTATCGCCTACGAAAGTGAAAAGAGAGTGTACTGACCTCGGTTGCATGCCCAGCTGTTGAGGAAAACGGGCGTCTTGGGCGGAATGACGGCTTCGCCCCATGTTGCGTCTGAATACGTCGCTTTGGGGAGGGCCAATTTAAGCACAGTGTAGTACCGGCCCACCTCCTTTGTTAGGGCCTCAACGTATTGCACATGCGTACTGGCATATTCATTAGACGGCAGGTCGACGACGCCGGCCTCCCGAATGGCCTGGTACGCCTTCTCCTGGATATCCTGGCGATGAGCGAGTAGGAGAATGGCCCAAGCCAGAGTTGGCTGGTTTGACTCGGCTCCCTGTGTAGGTGTCATTGTTAGATAGGCACGCACGAGATGGAGATTAAAAAAATAGTCGAGACTAACCGCCATCATGCTGAAGCTGACACTGATCAATTCCTCTCTTGACAGTGTAGCGGATTCAGGGTCTCTCAGCACAGTCCCCTGAATGCACGGCTTGTCCTCATCACGCGCCACACGCTCCTTGAGTTGATTGAGCAGTAGACTGTTGTACTCGAGGCGTCTGCGACCAATATCCGCAGCATGAGCGGGGGAAGACCCATTGCTGAACAGAGACGCTAGAGGACCGATGTATCGCAACAACGGGATGTAATTCGCATAATTGTTGGCTGTGTCCCTAAGCTTCGATATTTCAGACTCAACATGGATGATCTCAGCAAGAAGAGGGTCTTCATTCAGAGCCTTGGCCTGAGAAGACACGCGAGTGCCATAGTTGAGTGTTAAGACGAGATTAAGGGAGAAGCGTTTGACCGGAAGTCTGAAGTCGACGCCGACCGTGCCATCGCGGCACTCATCGAGGATCTCCTTGACGAATTCTCTAGCTTCAAGATTGACAATGGGTGCGTAGCCCCTTATTTTGACAAGGTTGAGGGCAGTTGCTGCCACCTTGCGACGCTGCTTGCACGACTCATCCCACGGGCTTGTCCCGATACTCGTCACCGCCCGACTGACTTGCTTGTGGAAGACGTGAAAGATGGGCCGGGAGTTGACTGCCGTGCGCTGTCCCACAAACAGGTGCCTGGCTGCTTCAACACTGTTCACCACGACGGCTGTCACGTTTCCTAGCTGGATCTGAAATACGGGACCGTACGTCTGTGCCCATTGCCGGTAGACCTCGGCGGCCCCAAGTGCTTCGCGTCTCTGGGCGAGTCAATATGGTTAGCTTTCAGTGACTGAATCTTGAGCACATCACTGTCTTACCTGTTGAAGAAGGTTGCCCACGATGGGAGCGCCCTTTGGTCCGGGGAGGTTCTTTATGCGTCCGACATATCGTAGATACTCGTTGTAGGCCAAGTACAACACTAGCACAACACCGGCAAGTGCAATGAAATGTGCCGATGTTGATAGGGCCTTCCAGGAGAGACTCCCAAAACTATACGGAAATGCCATCTTTAGCCACTTGAGATGTGCGTGAGTATAAACGCCGGTGCACAATTTTGACGTGTAGGTGAATCAGTTTCTCGGCGAGGTCGACTTGACACAGGCAGGACTTGTGGAATCCTTGTCGAGGCTCGATGACAGGGCTATACCAGATTACTGCTTATAAATGCGTGTCTTCGTATATGCCCATCAGTTGGTATGTACGTCTGGTGCATGTACGATTTATGGCGTCATGCTTGGCCAAGATGCCGTCAATGCCTATCGACTTAGACGTGAACATGTCCCAGCCGGCCAACTGCCCTTATTGACTAGCTCCGTGTAGAGCTACCAGTGGGATACTCCACATGGCACTCTCCGCATGGCATTCCCCACACACATGGTGCTTGTCCGGGTTTTCCGTCGGGGATAATTACCACCTTATCGTATCTCAAGCCTGGTCTAGAATTCGGGCTCGGATGGCCGAGCAATATTTTTGTTGCCAGACATTCTTACGCGATTTTGGACTAGAGTTTTATTGAGTTTTCAATTGATACCAATGTCTTGCGGTACGTACGGCGCGGCGTTTGGCATCGTCGGGATGCACTTAGACGTCGCGTCTTCGAGTTCATCAAAACTACATGTAATACTGAATTATTCTTGGTCAAGTAACGTTAGAGAGCACTTTTAGTAAATCTGCATACAGTTGAGTATTTTGTCTGGTTTTTTTTTTTTTTTTTTTTTTTTGCATCTGCATTTGCATTTACATGCAAGTTCAGTCATAGTAGGTCTCATCATAGTGCTGACTACTCGTAGTTCGACATTTCCAACATCAAACCTCCTTGACATCCGCATTGTGCTTCCCCCGCTGGTCCACATTAAACATGTGGTAAATACCACCAGCCGGATCGGAAGCCTTGCTGCGACTCCCAGGAAGCATCCAAGGCGTCGACTTATCTCCCTGGAACCACTTGCGATCACTATACTCTGCCTCGACCGGCTTCTCGCCAGTAGCCTGGATCTCCTGTGCGCGGCGCTCAATGTTAGACCACACGCGTAGCAGGTTCTCCCCGGCAAGAAGGCGAATCTGCTCATCCGTCGCTCCACGTCTCATGAGAAGCTCAATGAGATCCGGGTACTTGCTAACGTCCTCGAGGCCCTTGGGGACGTGGGGGGTGCCAGAGAAGTCGCTACCAATCCCTACATGCTCCCATCCGGCAACTTCAGCAATATGGAATATATGGTCAACGACATCATGGATGGTGGCATCGGCAGGGTTCTTCATGTTGAGGAAGCGATTGACAAACACGGCCATGACGATACCGCCATTTTGCTTGACCGAACGCAGGACGTCGTCGGGAACGTGTCGCAGGTGCGGTTCAATGGAATAGGCGCCTGAGTGGGAGAAAATGACGGGAGCGCGGACAACACTCAGAACGTCCCGCATCGTCTGGTGAGACACGTGTGAGAGGTCAACCATCATTCCCAAGCGGTTCATTTCCTTCACGGCCTCGTATCCGAGCGGTAGTAGTCCATCGTCGGCTCCTCCAGCAGCCACTGTTGACGTTGAGGTTGCGAATGCCGTGTCGCAATTATGCGTCAGCGTCATGTAACGCGCCCCCAGGTTGTACATCTGCCGGAGACCTGCAATGCTGCCGCCGACCTGGTGGCTGCCCTCGATACCAATCATGCTGGCGATACGGCCCGATTTGAAAGCGCGGCGGGCGCATGTTGCCGTGTCGCAGTATTCCAAGTGACCTGGGTGCTCGTTGATGAATCGTCGCGTAACGTCAATTTGCTCTAATGTGTCGCGGACAACCCACTACGCGTGGACCTGTTAGCAGGAAATGGTTCGTGTGAGAGTGGGTGGTGCTTGACGTACAGATGGATCTTCGAAGTGGTGCTGCTGCGCATCGCAGTGGACATAGACACTCCAGAACTGACCACCTACCATACCCTCCCGCATGCGACGAAGGTCAGTATGTCCCAGAAGCTTGCCTGTAAAGTCGACGCCGCTGTCGTAGATTCGGTTGTGTAGTTCGAGACGTAGCTGCCAGGGGAGGTCGTTGTGGCCATCAATGAGCCTTTGGTGTGACAATATTAGTTACCGATTGAATTTCTCATCATTTACATGTCGCTGCATTTGTACATGTACTCACGGTGTCGTACTCAAGACTCGTCGAGTGCGCTCTGCATAGTTTGTTGGATCAACGGGGCCTTCTCCAAGCCATGAAAGCCCCAGGGTCCCAAGCAGAAATACGATTCCGGTAGAGATCAATGGAAGCCTCAAATTGGGGAACCATCTTGCACTCCGGCCACTTGCTGTAGGATGCACAACAACTGTTGAGGCATTGCTCTCATCCCATCCATTGTTCTTAGGCGCAGCTGTAGGCTTGGACGTCTTGTCCGCCGACGTCGACGCTGTAGCTCGCTGGTCCGACATTTTCGGTTGTATGTAGTGTTCGTTTCCAAGTTGGCGAAGACAAGAGTGGGATTTCTCATGGAGAAAAACGTCGACCGAGAATGAACGCAATTTGTCCCGCACTTTTTCCCTTTTTTTCTTTCGCGACTGTCTGGCCCGAGTTGTACAGACTGCAGCAAGCCAATTGCCTTACATGCGGGATACTCCGCAGACCCGGTGGCACCATTTCGAAGTATCCGCTTCACTATGGATATAGCGTCAATGTCAAGATGCGCGTATTCATCATTCCCGGGTCTACTCATGGCCCGAAGGCTAGTTCATGACATTGCTGACGAAGTTGAGCCAATGAATGGTGGATGGGCAATGCTACTCGATGTCGTGCTCAGACACCCTTATCACGGCACCATAATCAACGCGCCCGCTCTGGACTACGGCAACTCCACACGCTGTCTTGGAGACTGACAACGGCTTTCTTCAAATGATATCGACCGAAGATTTGTCTATCGTTGGGGCCTAGCGGTAGCTTCTTTTTTAAGGTAAATGACTACAGAGATATGCCACCAGGCAGTTGAAGCCGAGCTATTGACGAGCAAGAATCGCCTTCATAGGGGATATCCAATTGGCAGCAACTGTTAATTGAATGGGTGGTCATTTAGAGTGATAAGACTAGAAAGAATGTTGGTCTTCATGTCAATCTTTTCCCTCAATTAGAAAACTGCAGCTCCAAGTATGCAGCTATGCATCTGCCGTATGCCACCCACTCAACTTCTACGCCTTAGCCAAGCATCAGTGTGCCAACAGATAAGTGACAGAGTAGGTTCTATTCCACATGGCGATTTCTAATGTTTCCATAAAGCCAATGCATATGCCCTCGGGCGTGAAGGGAACAAACAGTCTCACACTTTGTGTGCTATCATTATAGGATATCCGTGTAAGTGGCCATCTTCGTAGTCATTCGCCAAGAACTTCCAAAAAGGGAATTGCAGTAGATAGACCAACTTCGTAAATACGTCTGATGCTCTCGTCATATACCATGCCTGTGACACCATCGCCAGGCATAAGCTCGTCGCCCACCAGACGTCGAACAAACAGACAGGTCCCACACATTAAACAAGGAGAAACAGACTACTGGGGGCTATCGTCTCTTGGCCACTCCACTTTCTTACCAGATGTTGAGTCTGTCAATTAATATACGAGTAGCCATGTTTTTTGAAACGGTCATGTCGTGATTAATCCTATCCCGTAGGTGAATCAAATACACACGCATGCATATAAGGCAATTCACGTCTACTCCGCTCGACATGCAACCCTTTGCATATGCCCAGGGATCGATATCCACGCACTTTGTCAACGCGTAACGGCTCCTAAATTCGCCTGTATCTTTATCATCCTTCCTCTCTTGCTCAAGGTTATTGCATCACTGTATAATCGATTCCCACGTCACATTGCCGCCTAGAAAACGAAGCCTCATCGGTATAGAGAAAGACTGTTACTCAAAATGACGGCGGAACTTTCCAAAGACGCGGGCAAAGAGCGCGTGGACGATGCCCCCAGCGACTCGACTGCTGTGCAGGCGGGCGACGAGCCGATACCTGTCGATCCTGAGCTTGTCAAACGCGTAGTGCGCAAGATTGACTGGTTCCTAATTCCAGCCATGATGCTAGGTATGGAATGACCCCAAGCTACAAATGAAAGATGAACCAACCAAATATTAACAATTGACTTCTCATAGGCTATGGTTTTGTCGTCTATGACAAGGTAAGAACATATACAAGAGCTAAAGACCAGACATCATTCTAATACATTCAATTGACAGGCGATCCTGGGAAGCGCTGCCCTCTTCGGAATGGTAGGGGACCTGGACCTCAAGGTCGGCGACAGCACCAGCCGTCTCAGCTGGGCCACATCCCTATTCTATCTCGGCCAGCTAGCAGGATCATACCCAACTACATATCTCGTACAACACTACCGCACACGCTGGACCATCGGACCGGCCGTAATGATATGGGCCATTGTGGCTGCATCGGCAGCCGGATGCAAGACATACCAGGGCCTCTTTGCTCAGCGCTTCTTCCTCGGTATGTTAAAAATATTATCCCATCTTTTCTTTAGTACCCTAGACTTACATTCCCCTAGGCTTCACTGAGGCCATCATCCCGACATCATTTATGAGCATCATCAGCGGTTTCTACACGCAGGAGGAGCAGGCATCCCGACAGACACTCTGGTTCAGTGGCGCAGGTTGGTTCACAGCCATTGGCGCTATTCTGAACTACGGTTTCGCCCAGATTGACAGCGGTGTGCTGCACTCGTGGCAGTACTGCTTCGTGTTCGCAGGTATCCTGACGTTTCTCTTCGGCATATGGACATTCTTCATGCCCGATGCGCCCACGAACGCCTGGTTCCTGACACCCGAGGAGCGCGTGGCCGCTGTGGAGAGGCTGCGTTCTGGCCAGACTGGTATCAGGAACCATGAGATTAAGCTGGATCAGATCAAGGAATCTCTCATCGACCCGACCGTCTGGCTCGTCTTCATCATGATGGCGTCGGGTTACACGGCTAACGGAGCGGTCACCGGCTTTGGCCCTCTCATCGTGTCGACGTTTGGCTACTCGACACTGGCATCTGTCCTGTTCCAGCTACCCATCGGCTTTCTATGCGGTCTCAGCACCCTGGTGACAGGTTTGGCAGCCTCGCGCTGGCGCAACATCCGCTTCCCTCTCCTACTGGCCTGCTGCGCCCCTGTGATTGCGGGATACATCATCATATGGAGGTCGACCTGGGGAGACCGTCCTCCCGCACCGGTGGCCGGTTATTCCATTGTCGGTTTCTTCGGTGGTGTCGTTGGCCTTGTTGTGCCCATTGCCTCATCCAATGTTGCCGGAGACACGAAGAAGAGCTTTACTGCCGCCGCCGTCTTCGTTGGGTACTGTGTTGGCAACATTGTTGGACCCCAGATGGTCATCTCGAGCGAGAAGGAGCAGCACTATCCCACATTGTGGTCCGGACTGATTGGCTGGTAAGAATCCCCCGATGACCTTCAGTATTAAGATCGTGAGTGACGGCTAACAACTGAAAAACAACTACAGCTACATGATTACCGTAGTGTCCACTTCCACTCTATGGTTCCTTCTGTGGCGTGAAAACAAACGTCGCGCCGAACTGAACCTGGACAAGACTGAAGCTGACCGTCTCGGTTTCCACGACTTGACTGATCGTCAGAACCTGCACTTTGTTTACAAATTGTAGAAAACATGCGGAAGTTGTCGGTATTCTGTAGCCGTGGATCACGTATGAGAGAGTCCAGAAGTTTGAGGTATCACGAACCACCCACAACATTCCGCGACACGGGTTAAAAGATATGATCAAAATTTGTACCAAGAGCTACTATATAGAAGGTTTTCTTTAATAATACAACATAATATCAAATGCAGGCATTTCTTTTCTATAAATCAACTTCCATTTCCCGAAACGGTAGCGCAACCACATGTATCTACCTGTAGATGGGACTGGGTGGCTGGACTTTACCAACAGCAAAGTGGTGTAGCCCTGACCCAAATTGACCCTACACCCTAAACCCCAAAATCCCCACCCGCAACCACACACGCATCTACCCTGCAACCTATTAGTCGAATAAATCATCCCAACCCCAACTGAAAACTACATGTAGTAGCATGACCACGCGATTTCTAATACAATTACCTCAAACTAGTGATCTCAATTTTATTGCAGGCCGGCTTGCTTGGGTATTCCAGATGCTTGGTTACTGTGGTGCATGTAGTACAAAGGACAGTATCGTGTACGCATGGAGGGGGGATTTACCTATTACAGAATTCTGGGCATGTGTTACTCATTTAAATACATGTACCCTTCATTACTACATAATAGAGACCAGATAAAGCGCAGAGAATACAACCAGGACTCATTAAGCTTGCATACTTGACTCTTCCACTTTGCGACACAACTCTTCCATGGCCCTGTCCAAGTCAACCTTGACTAACAGGGAATTCTCATCTTGTGCACATCTTCCCAGCAGATCGCGATAAAATGACAGACAATTGACGGTCCAGTCCGACCAGTCGCCATAGACATTTCTACTGACGACTAAAGCACGGCAGGCCCATATGAGGGCCAAATGACTGTCCCCTTTTCCTTCACAGATCCTGGATATCTCCATATAAAACCCCGGAATCATTCTTTCAGAGCGAATATCGTTATAAACAGGTTTCAAAATCTCCATGGCAGTCGAGTAGGCATCGTCATAGTCGCCCATTAATGTATACATGTTGACCAGACGAGCCTTTAAGTACAGGAACTCCTTGCAATGATGTCTGTCCTGCGCCTCTGCATCTAGCGCCATGCGAGAGCCTATACTCACCAGCTGCTCGAGGCTCATGGTTGTATGCCGCGGGATCCGCCACATGGCATCGGACAACATATCCTGGACGATGGGATGCGCGCCACCCAACGTCTCCTGTATCATAGATATGTAACCCAGCATGATAGATTCGGTATTCATTTTGACACACTGGGGTCCTTTAGTAGCCATCAGTTGAAACATCTGGCGGAGTGGGTACGACGTGGTGTCGGCCGGGAGATTCTTCAGGGCCAGGAAGATGGATGTAAGGAGCCACTGGGCAATGTCGGGACGACTGTCAACGAATGTGAGGATCGAGGAGAAAACAAACGAGAAAAGTAAAGGATCCTGGCTCGAAAGGTTATTGGGCGAGACTTTGATCCAGTGCCTCAGGAAGCGCATGGCGTGCGCCTCCTTTCCCACCTTCAGCGCCTCACGAGCCGACATGACGGCGCTGCACCAGGCGGGCATGGTGTCCTCGTTCTTGAACCCCAGTACGTCGTCTCTTGGCCACCGGCCAGGTGTGGACGACTCTTTGACGTGGCAGCTGAGCAGGACCAGTAGGCGCTCCGACACGTCCATTTCATCCGGTGGCGTCAGAGACCCCGGGACTGACATCCACATTCTGGGTATAGTCCCCGGCCTCGGGACCAGGCCCATACATTGTAGCTGCCACATTTCCATCGACGAGACTGCATGTACTTGGCTTTGTGCATACGGGACGCAATACGGCCGATCAGCATTGCAGGCCGATGTGGTATTAGACGCGGGACTGCGTTGTAGTGGCTTGGCGCCGGGACGATGGTTGCGCTTGTTCTTCTCCAGGCCCCATTGCGTGAAACGCGACTTGTACATCTTTTTGCTACACAGAGTTTGTACGCAATTCGAGTCAGCAAGGTACAACTCGGTCTGGTTCATTTATTGTGTGCGCGAGCGCGTGTGTGTATCTCGGCCGTGGTTTGATGTCACTCGCCTCGCGTGGAACCCATGTTGCTCCTTCATGTTATGCATGACCCTCTCGAGTGTCATATTCCGTTCAATGTAGAGATGCGTTATAATCCCGCGGTTCCGACCCCAGTCCTCGGGAGCAGGGCCTGTGCGGGCAGTGGGCCATTTTTCTACAGACTCAGCCATTATTTTAATATTCCTTACTATCGTGTAAGGAACTTTTCGACATGGGTAGTAGCAAGTCTTGGGCGGAGGCGATAATGCTGAAGATCGAGAGCTTGGCAGAGACGCAGGACTTGGAAACATGAATGTGTTGTGGAGGGGAAAGAACACTGAAGCTAGACTTTAAGAAGTCTAGCTTACGGCATAGATAAGCACGGGATCATAGGTACTCGATATGCGCTACACCAATAATAGGATGCCCGGCAGCATACATTAATGTTATAGGATCTTATACTCCGCATCATACCGTGTTCTAGTTTTTTTTTTGTCCTTCTTTTCCCGTTACTGTGTATCACCCATTACAAATGACATAAATACAGTCATCTCTCCACGAACTTCCAGTCGTAATTTGAGGATGGAACTTACCGACAGGACCGAGAACTGTGTACAGTCTAAAACCTGCCGATTATGTCGATTGACGTTGAGCTCCCAACTTCACAAAAGAACAAGGCCTGAGTGCCGGTATGTGAGCACATAGTTACATATACAGTTCACCAAATTCTCGGGCCGTGCCCTTAAACCCGAAAACTCCCCATATAATCAGGTACCAAGAGTATGGACAAGATGGCAGCTCGTGGTGTTCCCGTGGAAATCCCCAATAATAGCAAATGCCGCTCCAATGAGCCATTACAATAGCCGTGTCCATGCATCCACATGGGTGTGCTCGCTCTCCAACAACAACATGTTAATTTTCCGGGGAATATTTCCTGGTGACAGCGAACACCGACCGGACAAAAGTCATAGTCCGGGCATTTTAAAGTACATACATTGTCACATTATAAGATCAGGATATCAAGCTAATGTTAAGCATGATATATCTACAAGTTGATAGTGTGCTCTCTGAATTATTATTTTTCATTTTTCATACTTTCTCTCTAGCCTTCAATAGCCCCGATTTCCTTTTCAGGTTCAAGAAACCCTCTACACAGCAAAGATGACATCCACTACCTCAGGTCTAGCCGACCAAGAGCCTCGGCGAACGGTTCTCATCGCGGGCGCCGGGCCCGTGGGCCTCCTTACCGCTGTCCTACTTGCCAAAGCGGGTATTCACGTCCAAGTCATGGAGAAGGAGGCCGCACTAGATGAGTCTCCCCGTGCAATTGGTTACTTTGCCGGAGCACTTATACCACTTGACCGGGCTGGCGTGCTTCCCGCGATGCAAGAAACGGGATATGACGGCTCCGGCATCTGTTGGAGACGCCCACTGACGGACGGCCCCGATGGCATAAAGCGACTAGGCGATGTGCTCGCTCATCTCCCCTTCCATCGCCAAGATACATCGAGCAATGCGAAGAAGCAGGCCGTCGTGTACCTTCCGCAATCTGACCTGACCAAGCTGCTTTACCAAGAGGCCATATCCACTGGTCTTGTGACAGTGTCATTCAACACGAAGTTGGTCTCTATCAACGACAACAGTACATCCGTCAGTGCGACATTCGAGACTTCCGACGGTAACCTGGATGTCAGGCATGGCGAGTTCCTCATCGGTGCCGACGGTGGAAAGTCCGCCACGCGTAAGCTGCTTGGTATTCCCTTCCGCGGACACAGCTGGCCGGAACGCACCATGGCCATCAACTTCATGTTCGCCATGGACCAGACAGACACGACATTTCCAACATCTCTCGTCGTCCACCCTGTTCACTATCACCTCATTACGCCCATAAGGCCCTACAGTCCGACCGAGAAGACACTCTACCGCTGTGCCATGGCTGTTGACCCCAATGATACAAGGACGGACGAGGAGCTTTGTTCGCAGGAGAGCCTTCGTGAGTTCCTTGACAAGGCACTTCCGGGTCCTCGTCCGCTTGAGCTGGGCGATGTCCGGGCTTCGGCCTACCGGACGCACCAGCTATGCGCCAATACGTTCCGCATGGGTCGCTGTGTTCTAGCTGGTGATGCCGCCCATCTTAACAATGTATGTGTATATGCTGCTTTTTATGTAATGAAGAATTACGAGACTGACGAACTATAGCCATGGGGTGCCATGGGCTTGACAACCGGGCTGCTTGACGGAGAAGCCCTAGCAGACACCATCGACATGATTATGAATGAGGGCAAGTCAGTGGATCTACTGTCCATGTACTCGGATAAAAGAAGCGAGGTTTTCCAATTCTTTGTCGACCCCCAAACTTCGAACAATAAGATGCGCGTCGCCATGGACCCGGATATGGCCAAGGAGGATTGGTTCATAAGGGCGGCCGCCAACCCGACCCCGGAGTTCTTGAAGAAGTACGGGAAGCCTTTTGTTGACACCTGGCGGACTGATATGAAGCAGATGGTGTCTGAGGCTGAGTCTAGGCCAGATGCGAGGTAGTTGCAAATATATGAGGGGGGAGAGTAAACAGAAGTGCACTAGCCTTGAAGCTTTTTGGCCAGATGAAAAACAACATTGGACGCTTTCTTCTTCGCGACAATAGATACTCCCTACCTACCATTTTGTCACATCGTCCTAAAAAATCGTGATATCACCGTACTCGTGGACGGATTGCATCGTGCAATGATAATCAATTGCAGTATATTTTTGGAGTTAGCTAGGGTTTCTACACTAACAAGGAACCTTCCATGCACAGACACAGCCAGACGTAGCCGCCATGATCAGTGAACGAATAGCTTTGCCCAATACACCGTAGCATCCTTTGCCCTCGACAATGCCTCGCGCTCGCCTGGTTTATCAGGATTGCCGCGAACGAGAGCGCCATGTTCCACCCCAGGGAAGTACTGATAATCCCAAGGAATACCCAAGGTAGGCAAAGTCTTGAAAGTGTGCAGCTTCAACTCAGCCGTATACATCGGATCAAACTCGGGGGCGAGCACCTGGACGGGCACGGCAACCTCCTCAATATCCTTCTCGGTGAGAAACGTGGGATGAGCAACAGAGATGCAATCTACCAGGGGACCGCCCTCTACCGTAACGTGCTCCTTCGCTCCCAGTCGAAAGCAGGCCCAGCCTCCGTAACAGAATCCCACAGCGACGACCTTCTTGTACGTCTCCCGAAGAGATCGTGCGGACGAGAAGATTTCAGGCTCCCGAGCCTCGCGGTTATTGTCCCTCATAAACCCTTGCAGGTCTAGTTGGTCGAGTCGGCCCGTGAGCAGGGGTCCCGTAGGAAGGACTGTACCTCCGAAGAAGTCGGGTATGTAGGCGGTCGCATTTAACTCGCGGGCGTAGTGGTCGGCAAGGAGACGTATGTTGGGAAAGGTCCAGCCGAAGAGGTCGTGGATGAGAAGGATGGCGATATCGGGGCTGCTTCCCGTGATGTAAGTGTCGAGGTTGGCGAGTTTGCCGGTGCGACCAGTGGGTTCGCTGTCCCACTTGAAGCCGGTGAGACAACAAGAAGACACGGACATGGTGAAAATGGGCGATGACGAGGTTGACTTGTGATGTGCTGTGCTGATGATGTTTCTGATGGTCACCCTGCTTAAAATGGCATATTGATATATATTGGGGGTACTTACATACGGACTTACACAGGACTACACTCGGTGTTTTTAAAACCCGGGGTTGTCCGATGGGTATGCCCTATAAGCCCTTCCTTTGTCCATACCTGCAGCTATACAGGGTACTGCTTCGTACGAACAATTGAGTATCACCTGTAACCGGTGTACCTGCCTCTGTAAGCAGGAATATGCGTGACCGTGGACTTCGCACTTCTCGGTCTCGCGTTTCGCACTTTGACCCAATTGTCCGGGATTTCTTGTGCGTTGTGAAGGTGTGCTACAACTTTGCACCACTCCACAAATATCTAGACCACAATGCTGCCAAGCCTCCTTTTTCTCTTCACGGTAGCACATGGGGTGTTGGTCTCTTCCTCTGTAGGGTCCACGGTGACAATAATCGGCAAGATCTGTCAATACTTTAACTTATTCTGAGCTCCTCGCGGTAGCGCTACCAAAGTCCGGGGTTTAGCGTAGCCCTCCTAACGTCCACTTACACCTTATCCCCTCATTTACTTACCTTGATATCGCATTCGTAATAGCACATTCTGAATGGACCTGGTTTCCCAGTAGAGGAAAATTACAGATGATGCCGTTCCGTGTACAGTTGTGGCAGGTGGGCTTCTTGAGGCTGCAGCGTTTACGTCGTAGACGACAGCCTATACATCCACTCGCTGAGCGGCTTGCCTTCACTTGCGGAGTTGGTACTTCAACGTTCTGGCTCAGTGGTAGGTCATCTATGGCACAGGTCGACGTTTTACGAACGAGGCATCCTTATCATTCAAAGTACTTCAGAGGATGAAATCCAGATGTAGGTGGCTACTGTCATGCACCGCCTTTTCGAAGTCGCGACCGAGGCCAGCGATCGACCTGGAAGGCGCTGGTTGGGGCGCACCTACCCGGAAGAGGGGGGCGGGGGATACGGTGGTAGAATCTAACAGCGAAATCCCCATGAGATTGAAAAGGTCACTGAATTTTGATCATGATACCAATTCACAAAATTCTGTTGTTTGATTTTTGCTTTCTCTGAGTCATTTTTCCTATCTTGAATTGAGTAATAGGGGCCCGGCAAGTGCATGCATTGTTGTTTTTGGCAAAAGTACTATACGTCGATAGCTAGATCTACATGTAAATGTACGTGCGAGCTATGCACCAACGTACACGCACTCTGTGGTTTACCATATCACATTGTGTCAGTCATGTAGCTTGATGAGCTGAATCATATAGCACGCATGCAATTTATACTTATAAACCCATACTAACTATTAGAAAATAAAAATAAAAAGACCCTTTAATGTCCAACCATCGACTGGTGCACAGCAGAGTACCTGTTACCAGCAGGCTTGGCAGAGTCAACGAGCTTCCTCATCTGGTCCTTCTCCTCCTGCGTCAACTCAACGTTCCTAGAGGCCCAGTTCTCCTCGAGCCGCTTCGTCTTAGTCGTTCCGGGAATGGCAATCATGCCCTGCGCGGCGACCCAGGCCAGGGCAATCTGAGGCGTGGTGCACCCCTTCTGGGCAGCCAACTTCTTGACCTCATCGACAATGGCCTTGTTCTTGTAGAAGTTTTCACCCTGGAACTTGGGGACTATGGAATTTGGTAACATGTCAGATATCCCTCCGGTAGTATATTGGGGTGCTGTGCTGGTATGAACTTACCAGTGCGCCTGAAATCGTCGGGGGCAAAGTCATCGGGGGTCTTATACTGGAAGTCGTCGACTAGCCAGCCGTGACCGAGGGGGCTGTAAGCAACGTAGGCGATGCCGAGCTCCCGGGCAGTGTCGATGAGGCCATCCGTCTCGTGGAGAGTCTCAAAGGCAGAGTATTCAGCCTGGACGGCGTCAATAGGGGCAACTGCATTTTCGCTGTTAGCTATATGACGAAAATCAGGATAACTTTTGATTCTTACTAGAGTTGGCCTTGCGAAGAGTTGCGGCAGAGCATTCCGACAGGCCGATGTACTTTGTCTTTCCGGCCTTGCGGATCTCATCAAGTGCCGGGATGGACTTCTCCAGAGGGGTGTCTACAAGCACAGTCATTAGTCTTAATCCAGCCCATGAGTACAGTATGTGTATGTACGTACTGGGGTCAATGCGGTGAAGGTAGTACAGATCGGGAGTGAAGCCGAGTCTCTCAATGGTGCCCTCAATGTATGACTTAATGTGCTCGGGGGAGTTGGTAAGGCCCTTGGGCGCATCGTCAAAGCAGGCAAGACCGCACTTCGAGGCGACTAGTTGCAAATCAATGTCAGAAAAAAAAAAGACCATTCCACTGAAGCCGTGTGAGGGGCCTCTGCACTTACTGAAAAGTTTGTCGCGGACGTTGTGCTTGCGAATAAAGTCACCAAGGAGCTTCTCGTTGATACCTGCGGCGTAGACAACCTGAAATGATGTCAGTTGATACTACTTGGAAAGGCGGGGAAGCGGACTCAGAGTTCAACCTACAGCGGTATCCCAGAAGGTGCAGCCGAGTTCAATGGCCTTGAGGAGAACAGGCTCAGCCTGCTCGAGAGTCAGGTTCGTGCCCAGGCCGAAGCTGAGACCCATGGCTCCGAAGCCAGGGCTGGCCACGGTGATGTCCTTGAAGGGGAGCGTCAAAGTCATGATGGCGGATGGTGCAGAGGTTAGGTGCAAATAAGTGTTGGAGTCAATGTTGATGTGGGAAGAGAAGGAGGTACTAGTAGTTACTCCAAAAACAAGAAATGATTGATGAATTATCAGTACCAGGGACCATCAAACCTTTTCCCCTCGCGGCTTCCCTTTATACTGTTCCATCTCGGTCCTCGCTAGACTTATACCAGACTTATACCCGTCAAGGTCGGGCTTGAAGGCCGAACTCCTGTTATGAAAGTTACCACCCCGCCTCCAGTCCTCTACAATGCATCCAATCCACGCTATGAGGTTCTCGGCGATACTCTATGTGGACGGAGTATCGGAATGTGGAATAGCCTAATTGTATGACGCAAAGTCGCCTCACTTCAATGTTACTAAGGCTACGCATTCTGGTAGCGCGCATGATGAATTTTGTTGGTGTTCCTCTGGCTTGGAATCGGCCATAACGGACATAGAAGAGTTCGCTTACGGAGTTAACGGTCCTAACTGTAAGCAGGTTACCTCACCAGATGTCGGCAAAGAACACCGGCAGTCGACATTCAAATAACGCATTGTAAAACAAGAAGATGGAGGCTTATACGGTTTTGAACATGATGAAGAAAAAGAAAAAGAAAAAAAAAAAGAAAACAATAAGGGGTTAGTTGAAGATGTTGCCAAATGCCGGACGATCGTCTGCCGGGTTCCGTCGATGCTGACAAGGGTGCATCTGACATTTTACCTTTCCTTTTACGTGTATCGTCGGCTACCTGTCCAGTGGCTCTGGACTGTACGTGTATGTAAGCTCTCACATGGCCGATTTCCACGTTTTTCCTTTGTTCCTGTGCAGCAGGAGGAATTACTATGTTAGGAATGTCTCAAGTTGCAGCCTGTCGAGTCATTGGTTCTCCGAGAGATTGGAACCGCCTTGGGTAGATGATTGTTCTTCAATCAAGACTATGAGTTGTACTCATGTAATGGTTGCCGCTTCAGGCAATGTCAATTTCATCAATAGGGCGTGGTGGTGATGGCGCCGCTGTTTGTGGTAAATGGATTGATCCCGGATTGAGTACATGTATTCACACTCGTCTCTGGATGATGACTACATGTACTCATTGTGGTGACCCGTTCTCCATCGTCAGTTGACACGGAATTCGTTCAACAGCCGCCGCTATAGCACAGTGGTAGTGCGCATCACTAGTAATGATGAGGTCCCAGGTTCGAGTCCTGGTGGTGGCATTTGAATTAATTCGCTCCAATGTGGAGCAGCAGATTTTCTTTTTTTTTTTTTGCCCTTTTGCTTTTTTTTGCCATCGTCATTGATTTACAATCAATCGACTTCCTTTCCAATCTTTCTGCTTCTTTTTCTGATAGTAGACGCAATGCAGAATATTCCAATGAAACACGCGGGTTCTTCCATGATTCTACCAAGGTCCATCAAGGTGATGCAAACGACTCAATGCCGTCAAAGCTCCAGCTTCCAGTCTCTAGACCTGCCTAGTTCTACGCCCCATTACCTAATTGGGAGATGGATACGCCCGAAGGTTCATGCGTGGAGTTAATGACGTTTACTAAGTCCGACAACCAGCAAGGGATTATTACAAATGTGAATCTTGACGAAAGAGAAGGATGCTATATAAATACATGTCTCAAGAGCATATGACAGTTTGTGTATGTTGGGAAGAAGAAGCAGTATTGAGCACCAGATATCGTCCGTCATACAATCGCAACCCCATCCGAAACATTGAATCATCATGGCAGACAACAACCGCATCAACAAGGTGGCCATTGTAGGCGTACGTTCAACTCTATGACGTCCACATCCTTCCCCCCAAGTTTTTTGTCACATAAATATTCGCATCGCATTTATACGCATGAGTGCTAACACACGTACAGGCAAGTGGCAGGTGCGGACGGTACATAACAGAAGCTCTCGTCAAGAACGGGAAGCACACCGTCACGGCCATCACCCGAACGACCAGCGAGAGCGAGTTCCCCGATGGCGTCAACGTGACCAAGGTCGACTACGGCGACCCCCTGACTCTCACTGCCGCACTCAAGGGCCAGGACGCCCTGATCATCACCCTCAGTCTGACTGCATCTCCCGAGACGGAGGCCCAGCTCGTCCGGGCTGCTGCCGATGCCGGTGTCCCCTGGGTTCTGCCCAAGGAGTGGTGCCCCGACACTGGTAACGAGGATCTTGTCAAGGACCTTTGGATGCTTCAGGATCGCGGTATGTAGTCTTTCTTTTCTTTCTTTTTCTATTCTCTTTCTCTTCTACTCTTCTTCCTCTTTCCCCTCCCGCGGTCTTTACCAATATATGCACCACCGAGATATATACTTATGTAATTTCATGTTGTAGAGCCAACTCGGAAATTGATCTCGAGTCTCGGCAAGAGCTCGTACATTTCCGTGTCTACCAGCTTCTGGTACGAATGGAGTGTTCCCATCCCTGCAGCCTTCGGTTTCGATATCAAGAACCGCTCCGTCACCTACTTCGATGAAGGCGAGACCAAGATTTCCATCTCGACGTGGCCACAGGTAACATCACGCACATATTCTCTCCCTCTCTCTGTCCCTGATCTTAATCTGACATAAAACACGTGTAGGTTGGACGTGCGGTTGCCGAGCTCTTGAGCCTCCCCGTTAAGCCCGAAGGCTCTGGCTCAGATGAGGTGACCCTGGACAGGTTCCGCGATAAAATCGTCTATGTAAACTCCTTCATGCTCAGCCAAAAGGAAATCTTTGAGTCCGTCCTCCGCGTGACGGGGACTGAGGTCAAGGATTGGACGGTGAAGAAGGAGCCCTCGCACGAGAGGTACGCTGAGGCGGCCAAGGCGGACGACCCGTGGAGCATTACGAGGTTTTTGTATAGCAGGGTCTTCTTCCCGGATGGGACAGCCGACGTGGAGACAAACAAGGGCACCATCAATCGCCTCCTTGGTCTGCCGAAGGAGGATGTCGACGATGCCACAAAACGGGCGATGAAGAGGCTGGACAACCCTACGGCTTGATAGGTACATGTATCTATTGACAGGTATCATGAGTAAAGTTGCTCTTGGCTGCTTGCTATGGCACTTGTTATTCCATTGCCTTCCGTTTAAATGTATTTTCTTCCCTGATGCATATGTGTGAACATTAAAAGAGATTCAACCCCAAACCATGCTTCCCACTGGTTTCACACAGTTCATTCGGCCTCAACAGGTCTGCGGTCAGCATACCGTGACCCGCGCTCCTTGATGTCGCCAGGGAGAGTCGTGGACATCTTGACAGTGAGGGCCCATCCGCGCCATGTCTTCCCATGCAGGGCCGCAATAGCAGCAAGTGCATCCTCCTTCGTCTCGAGATCCACAAAAGCAAAGTGGTGTTTTCCAGGAAGCGAGCGCGTTTCCGGAGAGGGTGTGATTCTCTTTCCAAAGGCAACACTGGTCGTCCGTGTGATTGGATGTTAGTATGAACTCCATGATCCAGGGATGCGTAGAGGGAGGGGTAAGTAAACATACACTTTGAAGCCTTCAAACAGCTCGCGAAGCTCCTTGTCATTCTCCTCCTGGTTTTTCATCCTGCCCAGTCCACCGACGTAGACGCGTTCGCGCAGCTTTCGATCGACTGCACCAACAAGATGTTGCTCAGCGCGTTGCGGACCCTGGCGGTCTCGGTGTCTCACGCCGTCGAAGCTCCAGTCACCCCATCTGTCGAAAGTGGGCCTGTACTCCTTGTCTTCTTCGCTTCTGCTGCTGTTGCCATGGTCGTTTCGGCTCACTTCGCCCCATCCGCCACGACGAGATGCCTTGGGCTGGCAAGGTCCCGTCTTGAGCGATCGGCCACGGATGGTCACGCCGGCCATTCCCTGGATGGCAGCATCGGCCACGTCCTTTGTCTCGAACTCGACGAAGCAGTAGCCCGGGTTGCGGCCCGTGATGGGGTCCACTGAGATGTGGATCTGCTCGATGGCGCTGAACCCTGCCTCCTCGATGGCCTGCCTGATCTCCTCGGGTCGTACGCGGTACAGCATGTTTCCCATGTAGATGCGACGGCCCTCGGCGAGGGCAGGGGATACCTCCTCCTTGTCGCGGTTTCCGCCGGTCGGCCTCCCCCCTTCTCTGTCACTCCTCCGGGGTGCGTCTTCGCGGGGAGTATCCCCACGGGGCGGTGCGTTCCTCCAGGTGTTCGACGGGGCCTGGTCACGGCGAGGACCCGGTCCGCCGTTACTGCGCCAGCTTGTCGAGCCTCCCCTATTACGATGCGTGTCCGAGGTGCTGTTCCTGTCTGGGGAACCGGAGCGCCTCGGTTGGGGAGCCTCGTTCTCGCGAGTGCGCCAATTGCCGGCCCCGAAACCGCGAGGAACATCGCCAGAACTCATGGTGATGCGAATTTTTCTTCTTTTTTTCTTCTCTTTTGCTGGGCCGTCTATAGACGTAAGGTTTGTCAAATTTCGTCTTGAGACCGGTGAGCAGGTGTGAATGATATCCCAGTCCAGATTTCTAATTATTGTGACCCTGGAGATGGCTTGATTCAATTTTTTCACGAACGCCGATGCTGAAATTAAATTCTAGTCTTTTTCACGCTGTGCAGTTTAGGCTGGTGATAAACCCTGAGATCACCCATTAGCTGCAGGCTTGGCCCACTCTGTTGGGGAGGGAGAAGAACGCTTGTAAGCGACAGTTCACAGCTCGTTCGTTCCATTTTGGCGACAAGGAAGTGTGAAAATATACGAATGAAGCTATCACGATGGTTTCTGGCAAATGTCGATGAGTCCTGATGCTTGACAGGTAAGAGTTGAAAATGACGTCTGCTGATCTTTGGCATTGCTGTTTGTGGTGGTGAAAGTACTGCGACTTTGGCAGGTGCTAGTCAATGTACCTCCTTCCTTCTTTCACATCAGCGTCTCTCCTCGGCGTCTCGGGTATTATTTGTCACATTCACACATTCCTCTCTCTCCCAAATCGTGCCCAAAACAGCTTCCTGGCACATTATTTTCCCTTAGTTCGAGCACAATACAATCCCTTTAAACATCAGTCCTCTACCCAATACTAGAGAGCGAACCAGGCGATGTTTCCATGAGGCATCAACCCAGTAGCGACCGAATGGCAAAATGGCCAGGGAATCGCTGGCTTATCAACGGCACCGAAATGGGAGAAAACATGCACTCATCAGCGCCTCGTCTTGATGGCGGGATTTGTGCCCAATACAGAGGTGCCAGCATGGCGAGTCAAACGTCCTCTTTACTTGCTGCATGCTGTGTCACGGCAAACTTCACTGGACGAGTGAAGGCAGACGCCTCGTTGGCTGCATAGCTGCGCCCAAATGGCGTCCCAGCTGATTCTTTGATTTTCACGGTACTTTATTAGTGTGTTGCAACCCTCGAAAGCCGTTCCCAAATATGCAGATTTCACAGTCACTGTGCTCTGTGATATGAGTCGAATCCAAAGTGTGTTAACATCATGACCCAAGGGCAAAACTTTTGGACAAAATCGTCCAACGAAGTCTTTCACACCTCCATTGGAAAACTTGTCGAAAATGGCCAAAACCTCGCCGATCCAAACATATACAACCATGACAGCGATGTGAATAATGACCATGTTCTCTCCTCTCGGGATGAACTCGCGTTGGCTGATAACCTCGCCATCTTAGCTCGGTGGCGCGACGATGACAAGACCATCTCAGCTGTTACTCTCCAGGAAAAAGGCGATCATTTAGTCGTACTGGTCGCCAGTAATGGAACTCCCAAGGCTGCTTTGGTCACGCAACTGGAGGAAATAATGGAAATCGTCAGCAGGTTCTCTGCAGAGAGTCCGTCAGCCAATTCCCTTCAAAGACCTGTACCCGTGACGAGAGAGGTTTTGTACCAGGCTGACAGAGAGTTCTAGAGAAGAGACCCGCGGAAAGCTACCATCTTTTACTATCAAAGGTGCTTCAGCTCAGCGAAGAGAGAATACTAGATCGCATTCAACCGCCGTGGAGGAAACAAAAATTGAAACCGAACACATTCCTCCGAGACTACCTTCTAAAACGGTTTGAGAGCACACAAGATCTGGCGTCAGCTTCCGAGGAGTTTCGCTCCCAATTCCAGAGACTCATAGACTCCTTAAGTGCCCTGACACGAGAGCCAAAGACTAGGGATATGGGGCATATCCTACAGGACATCGTCACTCAGTGTGCAGCCCTTACAAAGGTCGGCAGCACGCGCTCCTTGGAAGCTAACACGGCACTTCTTGGGTTTCCTCGGGGAATCCACCAATGCAAATATGTTCGCCAGGTTGATAAGCTAGCGAGATATCACTACATGTGTAAGAGCTTCCTGGAGATTTCCCGCAAGAAGGCGTATCGTCGCCTCTTCACGCACATTGATGTCGTGTCACTCACAGCCTACCCGCGTGTCCGTCGGCCTGGGTTGCCCTCTAACTGCCGGTGCGTCGTCCATGCCGAGATGCAACAACTTCTACACTATGAGAAGACACCGCACACTCCACCCCCTCGAGCAATAGGGTGCTGCAAGCGGGCATGCTATTTGTGTGACTTGGTCATACGAGAACACGGCAGATTCCGCGTATCAGGTACTCATGGGCGCATATATAAAACTTGGACTCTTCCAGACGTCGACTGGATGACTCGGGGCCAGGCAGCCAAATTCACGTCCATAATCGAAAGCATCACCCGAAGCTTGGAGGCGAAGGCCTCCTCAAAAGGTGTACGTCGCGACGATCCTACTGAAAGCGTGGCCGGAGTGCCTCCGTCAACAATATCTCCGACGACAACAGCGAGCGAGGTAACAGTCATCGGGCCGCCACCTGAAGTTGTTGTAGATCGTCAGCTTTCAGTACTCCCAGTTGTTGTTTCCAGCGCTGATCTACCCTTTGAGACGAACATCAGTGCTGGCAAGGCCCCCCTCCACCTCGAGATAGACAAACTACGCCTCTTATTCGAGTTTGAGTCGGTATCTGCAGGGTCGCTGACGATACGTCGAGCAGAGGCAGCACCTCTTGTGTCAACGGGGGGTAGTTCGCCTCTCTCTTTTGAAGCAGCCTCCATTCCATCAGACAAAGACATCACGGTCCCTGCAGACTCGGAAACCAACAAGGCGAAATTTCACATTCGTCGGGGACCAAAAGTCTGCGTCGAGCTCACATTTCAATGGGGAAACAGCAAGTGAAACTACTGTACGAGATGGACACTAGGCGCTGTAAAGACAATTATTGTTTCTCAATTGTTAAGGGTATACTCGCTATCCATGAAAATCATGGTGATTCAACAAACTCCATGCTCCTGCTATAAAACAAACACAAATTGAAATCAAATACACAGAGCCCCGTGCCACTGAGTGATAAGCCCAGAAATCACGCAGCATCACTGCTCAGCCTCCCGGAAAAGTTGCGATACGAGCCACTACTATGTGTGCGCGAATGCGAACGACCATGTTGGGAGGCAGGCGTGCTGCTGGCACCACCCTCAACCCGCTGCATCTCATACGACTCGGTGGCGGTCTCAGGGTTCTGAGCCCTGGTGTCAACGGGCGACCCAGCACCGATGGCCAGACCGATGCTCCGGTTGGCCGGAGGAGACATTGGCGGGTCCTCGTACTGCATTGTAGGTGCAGGCTGGGGCACGGGGTTGTCGTGGTACTCGCCGAGAACAGGCCAGTTGTTGGGGTGGTGCTGGTCTGACGCGCTGACGGGGCTGGTGTACTGCGACGAGTAAGGGGAGAAGTAGCGCGGGAACTGCTGGTCGGAGAAGGCGCTCTGAGGCGACTCGTCCCACGCACGCAGGGGCCGTTGGCTGAGCGGCGTTTCCGAGGACATGTCCTTCATGCCCTGGATCTGGAGGGGAGAGGGCCATCCCTTGCCGCGGGGGTTCTTGGACACGGCCGATGTGGACAGGGACTTGTTGTATGTCTCCAGGAAGGCACGGCGGCGACGCTTTCCGCGCCACACGATGAAGCAGCCTGCCACCACTAGACTGACGACGATGCCGGCGGCCACGATTCCCGCAATGGAACCGGATGTTATGGGTCCTTGGTCGAACCACGAAGGGTCGACGCT
The DNA here is from genome assembly GCA_900188565.1 of Geosmithia flava. Taxonomy (NCBI): domain Eukaryota; kingdom Fungi; phylum Ascomycota; class Sordariomycetes; order Hypocreales; family Bionectriaceae; genus Geosmithia; species Geosmithia flava. The sequence continues at coordinate 167,245 of FYEV01001762.1, read as the reverse complement.
GACTTCGGGTGTGGGCGAGGCGATGGTCACGTTGGTGCTGGTGAACAAGTTGCCGCGGAGGGCAACGGACACGCCGGGGACGGGCTTCTGCTCGCATCCTCCTTGTAGAGCGGTGATGACTGTTTATCTGTTAGTGATCCGTGGGATCGAGGGAGCTGAGTGAAAGATGGACTAACAGTTTGACAGGACTGGCTTATTGTATGTGTCGAGACAGTCCTTGCACTGGTTGAAGTTGTCGAATTCGTCCGTTGGCCACTCGTCGCAGTAATCATATGGCCCAACCTCGGTGGAGAGGTTTCCGTACACTGTTCCTGGACGGAAGTCTCCACATGATGTTCTGTGTATGTGTCAGTACCACACATGACGTTGACACCCCATCATCTCTCTCTTTCTGTCTTTCTATCTTTCTCGCTCGTTCGTCGCTTACCTTGTCAAACAGGGGTTATCCTGGAGTACATCATCATCGGAGATACCAAAGAAGCAGTGCGACAATGTGAAACGGAGGTTGTCTGCAGGGAATCTCGTCAGCAAAGAGCTCCATCGTCTCGGAGCAAACGAAAAGAACAGAAAACATACACAAAGCAGCCGCCATGTCAGTGTCATTATCACTCTGATAATAATTACTCGACATCTCGCATTCGGCGCACTCCTGGAACAGCTGTCCAGTCGTGTTAGACGAGTACTCCCCGTCCGAGCAGACAATGTCAGCCGTGGTAGTAGCGTCCAGAACATTGCCGCAAGAGTTGACACATGGTGATCCGTCTGCGACAACGATGGCAGCGACTCGGTCAGTCAGGACGGCCAGCGTCGCCAAACTGGTGATGAGGCGCATGGTTGTGTGTGTTTGTGAAGTCAAGTAAGATTCAAGAAGAAATTGCGCAGTCGCGCTTCATGTCTCTTTTTTTTTTTGGTTGTTCAGACGGCAAGAAGCAGAGTATCGGGGGGTTGGTGCGACAGTCGAGGGTAATATGTAGGTAGAATCGTGGTTCGAGAAGAGAACGAAGTGGTGATATTCTCGCCAGTTTTGGCGCCAGAAGCGACGTGATGGGATGGACGTGATGCCGTGTGATAAATGCGAGATGCAAGGTAGGTAGAATACCACCGTACAACCAACAGACTGTGCGAGAAGGTGAGAGTGTGTGCGTGTGGGCGCAAGGTGTGGTGGTGACGATGTTGAGTCTCCTTTGCCTCCCCCTCACCTTGCCGGAGCTTACTTTGCTGTGTGCACTGCCGGTACGAGCTGGCACAAACAACTTCCTTCCCTCTCCTCGTAAGAGCTCGCACATCCGGGTCGGGACCTGGCCAGGTTGTAGGATCTATTGGGTATCCCTTGTCATCAACGGGCCTCTTGGAAGCGGCCTACTGCCGCCGTGTAGGGGGGGCGGGGGAGGGGGAGCCACTCATATCCTCCCCTACACCCTCACCACCCCTGTCGGTTCGGCCCATTCACATCATGCCGTAGGCCGTGGCCCTTGTGGATTGTGGCACGATCTCCACCCTTTGACGGGGATCTACATCGATTGTCTCCAATCTGGAAAGTCTGAACATTTTCGCTGAGTCCAAGCTTTGTGCGCCGCAAAGGACGGGAATTCCCATGCTTGTACTCCGTACTGTACGGAGTAGATGGAGACAAAAGCTACGAGTAGAAAAAAAACCAAAACAAATAAATGACTGTGTACGGGGTTAGATGATCATAAGTATGGCCTTCGGCATGCATCAACACTTTCTTCATCTCATACTCATCAGTTCACGACAGTGAACAACACAAGCAAATAAGTTCAATCCCCCCTGTCAACGTCCCGGCCCTTGCCTTGCCCCCACCGCTCTCCCGTCCACGCTTGCCACTTTCAATGTTCACATCCAACCGACCAACCGACCGACGACCAACAGCATTCTGCACCTCATCACATCCAATAGACAAGTCAGCCACATAAAATCAGCCATCCTACTCCCCCTCTTCCAGACCTAGTAGACTCCCCAACCAGGCACCCAGGCCAGGACATCTCCCAGCCTTCTCCTCAACGCCCCGGTTCTAATACGGAGTGGAATCTTGCCGATAACCCGGGTTCATTCATTCATCTGCGCATTAACACTACGAAGATATAGTAGTATTGTGAGTCCATAGGTTGCTGTCAAACACCTCGTATGAGGTACGCGATGTGATGTGATGTTGGACAGGGGAGTGTGATGAACTCGTCAGCTGTGCATAAAGGCGATCCTGTACTTCGTAACTGTGCGACCACACCCCATAATGAACATTTCTGCTGTGCTTCATTTTACTCGTATATTCATTGTCTATGGGTGAAAAAGATTCATGCAACAAGAAGAAAAAAAAAGTAAACTACTAGTAAGCTATAAGAATCATGTTATAGAAGAAGAGCAAGGAAAAGAAAGAAAAAAGTGAGGAAAAAAGGACTTTCTCGCTGTCCTGCCGTAGCAATACCTATTTATCCCCTTATCCATCCCAAACATTGACACAAAGAAACCCAACAAAAATAAGCACCAATGATCAAAACCGAATCCGCTGCCATGGTCAAGTCTCTAAATACTGTAGTACTCGCCCACCTCTTGCACCATATCACCTAGCCTAGCCAAAGAAAACACACAGAAGAAGAGGAATGGAAGGGAACCCCATGATAAAAATAAAATAAAATATTGCTCCATGCCAGTGATTGCTTTTTCCCATCTAGTAAAGCCATGCCGATTGCATAGTGTACTCCGTAATAATAAACCGTTAGAGCGTCCAGCTCCGTGCTATATCCGTAACCAAGAGAGGAAATGAAAATGAATGAATAAATGACACAAACGTAATGACACTGTGTCAAGATAAAGAAATGAAGAAAAAGAAAATAAGGGGGGAATATTCGTATAAAATCGTGATGCGATAAAATGAAAATGTCAAGGTGGGAGGGGGAATGAGAGTTAAACACAACACGCAACCCACGATGCTTGTCCACTGCAGTATTAAAACCACTCGAGATTGCCAAATTTGTCTGCCTAGATTTTCCTCAGGCTTTTGTTGTCGGGGTGGCAGTGGCTTGGACCATGTCCACTTTGCCATCCCCGCATCGCGCAAGGGAAATCTCGTCAGGCTCGGGCAATCTCGAATGGTCCATAAGAGTCAGCGAGACATCATCACGGCCGTAGGCCATGGCCCTGGGCGTGGGAGGGTCCATTAGCGACCGAGCCGCTGAGGAGACGCCTCGAGATCCTGTCTGGAAGGACGAGTCAGAGTCGCTTGAGCCTGGAAGGTCTGGGAGCGGGATGGTCTCGGGTCTCACTTCGGTGCTTCTACCAGCACCCCGATTGACTTCGACCATCTCCTGTCCGGAGGCATCGTTACCAGATTGACGACCTCTGCCCGAGCTTTCGACCGAATGCCTGTGGGAGCCGTCGCCGGACGCCTCTGATCCAGCAGAGGACCCCTGGCCATGTACCGGGCAATTGGGGCAGACAACTGACTCGACCCTCTCAAACAGAGACAGATCCGGCTGTGTCCTTGAAGAGCTACGACGGCTTCGAGAAGTGTGGTTGCTCGTTTGGCTGCGGTTCCCGTGTCTGCTCACGCGTGTGTGCAGCCGATCGTTCCGCGTGGAATCTTGGGATGTGGACCGTTCAGTCGACGCCGGAACAGGAGCCTGGGGAGCAGGCAGTCGGCCGCGACTAGCAGCACGGGAGGCCGGTCGAGGGACATTGGACATGGACGGTGGCGACCCAATTCGGCTGTAGTGAACTGGGCTTGTGACATCCGAGTGCCGCCGTCCAGTACCCTGCACATCTGGCTGGGGTGCTGAGCGGTAAAAGGCTCTGGCCTCAGGCGTATTCGCCATCCGAGGCAATATGCTAGGGCAGGCAGCAATGGGAATGGTTCGGTACTCATCCAGATCCGGGCGGCTGCGGCTGTGGTTGCGTGATTTCGGAGAGGAAGGTCGGTCAAGGACTGGTGTCGGCGTGCCCGTCGACCGCATGCTGTTGACTGACTCGGCGCGCTGAGAGATGTTCTGAAGGTGCGAGGATACAGCCTCTGCCACGTCTCTTTCCCCAAGTGACGAATTGGAACGCCCATGCATACGAGAGCGGCTGGCGTTGCGTGACTTTGGGGACGAGGGTCGTGCGGGACGGCCATCATCTTTGGGGGCCGCATCGGCGGTCGTATCGGTGGCCGATCTCGCGGCTTTAGTCGCGGATCTAGATCGGTGGCGTGTCGTAGACCCTGAGCGCGACGACGTCTTGGTTCTCCTGGAGGATGAAGAGTGGTTGGTACGACCCGCTGTGGAACTGGAATGAGCAGTCCCAGTCGTCCTGTTGGACGAAGTGTTGGACTTGGGCGAGAGACATCCGTTCATACTCTCTGAAGAAGAAGCAGGAAGTGCAGTGGCCTTCTCGCCTGATTTCCTTTCGTTGCCCGCCTTGGACTGCTGGGTGGAGATCTCATTGATCGCCTCCCATGGAAAGGGCTCCGGCTGTCTCCCCAGCGGGGTTCCGGGAGTCAATCCTACAGCCGTCGACGGAGTCAGCCCTGCTCCATTTCCGCCGAAATGTGGGGTTGGCCGCGAGCTGTTGGAAGGCCACCAAAAGTGGTTTGGCGACGACGGCGAGATGTCCTGGAAGGGGGTCACAGGACTGAAGTCCCCATATTGCTGGGAGATGCTGACACTTCCGCCAAGGATTCTCTTGTCAGAATTGTAAACATTCTGGGGATATCCGCTGAGAGGTGCACCACTGTGGGGATACGGCGTGCTTTCCTCCGGTGGGCGAGGGTTTGACCGAATCGTCTGTGTCGACGCTTCCGACTCATCCGATCTGAAGGATTTGGCTGAGCGCTCAGAGCGGAGAGATGAGGCACTGATGGGGTGGTCGGCTGGGTATTGGTAAGGCTGGATGGGGGGTGACTCCGGAATGATGAGTTTGGGACGGATAGCCATGGGCGTTGGGCTGGGTGCAGATGGCGTCGGAATGGCAGGTGACTTGGCGGACCCATCGTCATTAGTCTGCTGGCCATTGGGGGGAAGCTTGATTTGTTCGGCAGGCCTTTTCTTGGGTGTCACGGCAGCTCCGACCGTAGGTTGGGCGGTTTCTTGTGGCAATCCGTTGGTAACTGGCTCTGTGACTGGAGCTGCAGTAGTCTCTGACGCACCACTTCTGCCACTGACAGGTTCAGGCTCAGATGGCACATCCTTCTCATCTGCTCTGTCGCCGTTGGAGGGATTTTCTGTGTTGCTGTCCTTGCTGGTCCCCTTGCTCTCATTGTCGCTCGGTTTGTCGCTCGACTTGTCTTCCTGGTGCGATTCGTCGCTGTCCTTGTTGGGCGTCTTTCCATCCTCTGCTTGTTTCTGCTCTGCTGGGTCCTGGGGGCGATAGACAAGTTTTCCATACGGGGGTTTGTTCGTGTCGACGACAAGGAGTTCCTTTTCTCCACGACCCAGAAGTCCGTACACCCTGACCTCACCATCCAAGACACCGACAACAGCACTAGTGCCGGCGTATGTCGCTTCACCTTCGATGCCAGCTCGATTACAGAAGACAATGATGATTTCGTCTTGGTTGTCGGAACGGATCAGCGGTTCCAGACGGGTAACCCAGTACGTGAGTGTATCCATATCGGGTTCGTTGGGCTTGCTTGTAAACCGGCTCTTGTCGGCTCTCGTCATCCATGCCATGGAGAGAATCACCAAATTTGACTCCACCTCTAGGACGTGGAATGCGAATTCAAAAGCGTGCCAAGGCGCTTCAAACTTGTAGGGGCTGCGAACCAGTCAGTAACATATACGTGAGGTTCGGGGATGTTGTCTATTCTTACTTGATATCCATGCCTGTAGTGCGCAGGGGAAAATGAAAGAGAAGCAGGAGGTTAGCCAATAGTCTCGAATGGTTTGATGTTTGGCACTGCTCACATATTCCAATGGACGTGTTTCCGAGGCCCGGGATGATGCCATCATAGAAGCCCTTCTTGCCCTCGAGCGCCCAGGATTCATCTGTGTAGTAGAGAAATGATTTGCGGTAGTTGGCGATGGTTTCGCCGTCCTCATTTACCACGATGGCCGAGTTGTAGTATTCGGGACCAGTAGGCCACTGTGGTGACACATCGACCTTCTCGGGGTAGCCAACAGTGACGATGCAGTTGTACTTGAGGGCCATTGTGCGAGCCAATAGCGACGTGATACCAGACCCAGCGTGCTCGAGAAACGGTGTGATCTCCTGCAAAGATTTGAAGTTGTATCCTATTCAGCACATGTTAGTCCGCTTGCTCGCTCGATGCGCAGTGGCTACATCTGCCTTGGATGGCCAAAGCTAGAGTCACGGCGACATGAATGAATGTTGTTGTTGTTTTTTTTTTTTTGAGATGTGCACTCGCTGGGTGACTTGATGCGACCGAGCGAGTCGGCATTGCGACGACCTGTCGTTGTGTCATTTCGAACAACAGTGTTGAAAATGAATATGTCGTCGTCTCGGAGATTGATTCCAAGCGACACAGCGACAGGTCATCGCAACGCCGACTCGCTCGGCCACATCAAGTCACCCAGCGAGTGCACATCTCACATACCTGAAAAGGCCAGCTCGGGAAGGACAAGAAGGTCGATTTCGTCTGGATTCGCCCGTGATAGAACAGCATCGGCGCGGTTCAGATTGTTTTCTGTGTCTCCCACCTGGGGAGAGAACTGCAAACACCCTATCCGCATGTTTGCTGTGAGTGGGCCGTGGGTCGCACCACCTCTCTAAACCGGCCGGGACAATGTGGTTTCTGAGTAACGACCTCAAGAGATGGCAGTCACTTGTCCCAGATTGAAGAAACAAACAAAAACGACGCTGCGGTAGGACGAAATAGACGAGATAGACGATGGTGAGAAGAGGAACTTCTTGGGCCCAGAAAAAAAAAAGTGTGCGACCGATGAGAGTATTACAGGATAAAGCAAGAACATAAAGATGGAAAGGAGCGAGATGGAGAGAAGAAGGTTAGCGCAACCTTTTGGGGGATTGACAAGAGCCCCCCCCCCCTCACTCTCTCTCTCTTCTCGTCGGGTGGACCTGAGTACATACACTCGTACCTATGTGTACAGACTTTCCACAACCCCCGCACAATATACATGGATGGACACTTTTTGCCTGTTTAACTGCATCCAACGCCTCTACGAGAACTAGGGCCCCGTCTAGGCTCTGCGCCTAAGCGCACAGTGGTCCAAAATGGGTAGGAATCGATGTGCGTTAAGCGACAACGGTCTTACACGCCTATTGGGTCAAGGTCAAAAGAGTCGATGCCAGGACCCATCGCACTGTGGTTGTTGGTCATTGTCAGCAGCCCGATGGCGTTGCGACTCGCAGGTGGGGGGAGACGGGACACTCTCTCGGACTTGCACGGCTGGAAGCTGGGCATTCTGTCACCAGCGCGAAAGCTATCCAGTCCCTTGGGACAGGCAGAGATGACGACGAAACCCTGCGCACCAACGAGAGATGCCCGTTAAACGCTTGGTCTCTAGCCAGTCGTGCCGGGGGGATCCCGGCCCCCACCATCTCCACGGTTTCATCCAATGATGATGCCTCGTCAAGCACCTTGCGGTTGCTCTGCACATGCAGTTGCGCCCGTACTTGCTTTGCGGAATATTACGAATATAATACATTTGATGTACGGAATACGGATACGTTCCTGTACGGGTAGGTAGATGTATACATGTATTTAAGAAGTCAGCCTTCGGACCTCTCCAAATCCCCGCCATTTCCGACCGTGGGTGCCTCTTGGTACTCGTACGAGAATATGGCGTAGACTCCTACTATACTCCGTAGGACATGCATGATGCGAGTAAGTTTATGTATTTATATGTATTTCTCCTCTCAGTAACACAAAGAACTGTTGTTGTTGCTTGCTTGTATCCATAAACTATTGCAACATTGAACATGATGAATACCTACATGTAGTGGCATACACGTGTGTGATACCGTACATACCCTGTCCAAGATCCCCCCCCTTCTCGAGTCTCAGCCTTTCCATGTCATGTTGTCATTCCGTATTGATGCGTACTTCCGGGGGCCATGTGGGTATCTTCCGTGCGTAGCCCCCGCATGTTCAGCATGTTCACCCTAGTAACATTTACTCCGTACAATCGTCAAATGATGTGTTTTTTGAGCCTCCAAAAGACATGATGACTTCGCACACATTTCAACATGATTCAGGTTTCATGGGAGAAGATGAACAAGACATTGAAGATGGACCAGCAGATTTCTTCTTCGTCAGATGATCCCCCCTCTCTTACCGCCGTTCTGCTCCCCAAACACCTCTTGAACCGTCATTTGCTGGACACGTTCCAGGGGGGTACCAACATGCATAAGAGTTGGTGGATGATAACGCATGCCTGGTTGGAGGACAGAGAAATACAGTAGTTGTACGCAGGAAGAGGGTGTGCCCGGTCATGTTCATTCGAATGTGTCCCCTCTTCATCCTCTACCCCCTCGGCGACCTCCCTATCCGTCAACGTGAAAGCTGGCTGGCCAACAAGTGCTAGCCACCAATGACCCTTGGTGACCATTTCCCATCATTCATGCCCTTATTACTGTGTGATCTACTACGCCTTGCAGCAAATGATCAATAGAACGTTTCACGACCCCAGGGTTTCTCCTCGTGGTATTGAATAATCCCATTTCACTTTTCTTTTTCTGCCTTCATTTGCCTTGCGTTAACTGCAATAATTGACAAATTGCCTGCCTCCTCCCAGCCCCTTTGTCCGCCTTGGGTCTTTGCGGGCACGGCCTACGAGAGCTGTTGGTTGTGGCGTTTGGTACGGGCGTATGGCAACGGAATGCAGCAAGCCCAGCCTGCAGCCAACAAGTGAGGCGAGGCATGATGACTGCTCTTGTGGTCAGATTACATCAAATCACCCCGCTTCTTCAGATTTGCACAAGTTATAGACACTCTGAAGTTATCCAGAGGGTAACAGCACAGTCAGGTGGACAAATCTTCATGTATGCTGTAGGCAAAAAGATCAGAGTAAGAGCAATGATGTTGCAATCGTTACATGCTGGAAGATTTGTAGATAACATGGCATTCGTAATTATATGAACGCTTATCATTCCCTAGATCTTCATCAAAGTCTCTTTTCACTACGTAAAGACAGATATATGATACGTTTATCTAATGTAGACCGGTCGATGTGAACTGTGCGACAATAGGGTAGACAGATCCCAATATCAACGCAGGCATCGTGAGAGCAACCGGTCAGATTCAATGTCAGCCACTTTCACGCCATGAGATGAGATCTTACATCCGAGCACATGTCCTATTACTCGACAAGATCAAGAGCATATGTGTTTCCCTGTTCCAAGCTATGTCTGCATGCCAACCCATGTCGTCATCATCATCCATCACAGCATCCGGCGGTTAGCACCAAAAGAAAGACGAAACACCGGAACGACAGACGGACCGGTAAGTCCAACTTTTTGAAGTCAGTAACAAACCAGCAAACAAAAAGAGAGATGAATAACTTGAAAAGTCAAAGCGCTTAGAGGCACGGACAAAGAGAGAGAGAGAGCCCTTTATTGTGACCATGCACCAAATTTAGACAGAACGTAATACAAAGTAACATGTAGTAAAACGTCAACCGACAAATTGAAGAAGAGCATCTAAGCGCCCGTCACTCCACGGCCCCGCTCAATGACCAGGGGGGCAGGGTGAGGGGGGAAGGAACCGACCTTGTTCATTTTAATGGGGAAGGCGAACAAGGCCCTCTCTTCTCATTGAACTATCCAAGTGCTTGCAGATGGGCGCCATGGGTCAGAGAGGTGAAGTAACCTGCCTTTTATGAGTTCTCCTACTAAAGACTACTCGTAGATCCTGACAACCTTGGGGGCCCCATGCACAAACGAAAGGCAGAGAAGAAAACATCGCTCTCCATTGGTTCACAGACGCGCTCCCCCCTTTCCCCCTCCCGGCCTCGTTGATTTTCTCTGGTTTGTTTCCCTTTGATTCTATTTTTGTACTGGGAAGAAACGCACTTACATGCAATCCATGTACGCAGTGGTACGGAGTACTGTTAGTTGTTTACCCGCCCAAGAGGCCAAGATGCGACCATCCCATCTATTATCCTATTAGCACACGGGAAACGAGGGAAACGGACCATATTTCCATGTTTTACGTTTTATGAGCATCTATCCTCCAAGGGTCGGCGGCCTTCCGTCGTGGCCCTAGAAGATGTTAGTACGAAAGTAAAGATTCTAAATATACATTTCTCATGTTGTTAAACTCTACCATATATGTCTGTTTAAATCGACATATCTACCCTTCATGAGTGACTCTTGGTTCATTTGATTCCTCTTCTTACTGTTCCATTGATTGAAAGTCGTATTCTCTTTCATCATCAAAAGTAATTCCAAGTTGTTCATAAAACAGTTGCATATTTGATTCGTTGCAATTACTACCACACACACACACACAACGCATACCCGAGTGGAACACACAGCCTGCCATGATTACATCGCCGATATCATAGCATCCTCGACCATCTGCCTCGTGTCAGCAGATTCTCCCTCTATCTCTCATTCATATCATTATCAACATTCCGTATACACATCATTCATCGAAAGAAAGAAAGAAAGAAACAAACAAAAAATGAGGGAACCGTCCTTTTACTTGACGGCAATCCTGTCAGCCGCCTCGATAGCCAGCGGTCTCCAAGTCACATCCGGCTCCAGCTGCGAGTCCCTATGTCAAGACGACGACAGCACCATCAACACCAACGCCACCGAGATCGTCTGCCAGGACAAGCAATTCAACAGCACAGAGCGAGGGACCAAGTTCAAGAAGTGTATCGACTGTCTACACGACAGCAAGGATACATCCGGGGATGACTCTGATGTCAAAGCCTATCTGTGTGAGTCCACATACACTCACTCTCTCTTCACTTCCCACCTCCATACACAATGAACTAACACGGACCAAGACAATCTACGATATGCATTCGACGTCTGTCTATACTCAGACCCTGACGCCCCGTCAGACGGCTTCATGAACACGCCGTGCAACATCAACGACAGCTGCGGCGACCTCCGAGAAAACCTCACATCGTCTCTCGACCCGAACGCAGACGACCAATACGCCTACTGCACCGACGACAGTAAGATTGCCAGCGACACATCCTACACCAACTGTCTCCAATGTCTAAGGGCAACCACCAACCAAAAATACTATTCAAACTGTACGATTCCCCCCTTCCATCCCCACCCTTCCTTTCAACAACTAACAGAGCCCCGTCTACAGTCCTCGTCGCCCTCCAAGCAGGATGCCAGCAGAGACCAAAATCCGGCAACATAATCAGCACATCCGGCAACCTCTTCTCAACAAAGTGGACCACAATCCTCAACCCAGACGACGACGTGCGCAACAAGCCCGAGGGCGCCGGGTCGAGCACCCTCACCAGCGGCGCCATAGTCGGCATAGCAGCAGGTGGCGGGCTGGCCATCCTCGGCGTGGCAACAGTCCTGTTCATGCGTCGTCGTCGTCGTCGTAACCCTCGCACCAACGGACGAGAGAAGCTGGAGTCACCCTCACCTACCACGCCCGGCGGTAGCGGTGGACCTCGTTACATTACCCGTCTTGGTGGTGGTGGAGGAGGAGGTGGAGGCGGAGGTGACAACAATGTCAAGATGAGCGAGTCTATCTCCTCGTACCGCAATCGTCAGCAGATGGGTCACAAGAGAGCTTACACGACTGACAACTTCCCTCTTCGTGGAGACGATGCCCTGGCTTTAAGTTACGATCCTCGCTCCCACCCCCACTCCCACTCTCGCGGAGCAGCAGCAGCAGCAGCAGCAGTAGACGACAACGCCATGATGCCCACACACCCGGCTTACATCCCCCGTGCCATGAGCCGCATGCCAGACAAGAGTTTCAACGCCTACCATCCAACCGACATGAACTCCAACTTCTCTGTGACACGTCCCGCAGCCGCAGCATCTCACCACTCTCGCTCCTTCAGCCAGCCTGCCACCCCGCCCGCCATACTCATCACATCAGCCACTCTGCCTATCCCTCCTCCGCCTCCGCCGCCACCGCCTCCCCCTCCCCCTCCGGCAGCTCGTCAGGCGCCGCCATCTTCAAAGCTCAAGTCCAAGATCCCTGCGCTCATCATGCCCTCTCTTTCCAGGGCTAAGGGTCCCAAGACGTATACTCCTCCTAGTAAGGGGACGGCTAGGATGCCGGATATGCCGCCCGATCCAGAGGATGACGGCATGGTCATCTCGGGGCCCATATCTATCCTTGGTCCGAGGTTCCATGACCGTCCTCTGGCTGGGGGTCCCGTGCTGGGAACGCAGGCCCCGCTGTCGTTTGATATGATGAACAACAATCAGAGGCCTGAGACGCCCGTGACGGGTGGTAGCAGGTTGTATGATTGATGATGATGGGGCTCCTTGCACACAAAGTTTTCATGTTACGTGTAGATATGTTTCATTGGTATGGAGTTTTGATGGTTCTTGTACATACTTTTGCGTTTTCTCTTCTTACCCATTTTTTTAATGGGCTCGGCCTGGAATAGGTCTTACGTTTCTAGACATCAGATACCATAATACATTTTGGAGTTTTTTTTTTGGGACAATCGCAATGTTTTCATTTCATTATTGAAATTTATATAATCGTACACATTAACCTATCTACTCGCTCCTTCTTTAACCCAGACGACGACCGGGTCCTCTTGTGCGCCACGACTCGGGCAGCGGGCCGGAAGAGGCGCCGGTAGTGTGACCGGTCGACGCACCAGCCGACTCGCCAGCGACAGCTCTGGAGGCTACACCGCCGATAGTCGCAGTAGCTCCTCCGACGACATCGACCACCTTGGTGAGGAAGGCAGGGGTGGGGAGGAGGCTCCTCCCTGTGCCGCCAAACTGGGGCCAGATGGTGGTGAGGAAGTTGAAGAGGTGGGCGGCCACGAGGCCCTGGACCTGAAGGAGCATGGTCATGGCGCCACCGGGAAAGACGAGGTTGATAAGGATCATGCAGTAGGGGGTCCACTGGGCGGGGACGGTGATGAAGTAGAAGTTCGTCTTCATCCCCTTCTGGTCTTGCGTGGCAGTGTAGCACAGGGCCACGACGAGGGCGGGCAGAAACATTACAAACGGAAGATCAAATGTGTAATTGATTGTCTAATTCTCTAGTTAGTCTTTTTGTCAAATCCACATTATGGTGAAGGTGAGATTCAAGAAAAAGAACAAGAGCAAAGGAATAGCAAAAATAAGAGATATAGATGTTGAAATGTAGGGAGAAAAATGAGCCCGTACGACATGGACGTCGCACGAGACTTTTGTATTCCTCCCACCATGCCTACACCCCGGTCCAACCCGGATTGCGAATGATGGGCGTCCCGGCATGCAGGGGTAATCTTCCTCATTTTCAGGAACCGTGATAGTAGTGGAAGCACGACACTATCCGGGCAGATATAAGAGGGGTTTGGGGGAGGGGAAAAGCACGTAGGGAGCAAGAACAGAGCACAAGAACAAGAACAAAGAAAATATGGAGAAAAAAAGCCATGAAGGCAACTTACCACGATGACGCCGCTGACAAACATGAGATACCAGACAAAGTCCTCCTTGCGGGGAAGCTTTGGGTTTCCAATCTCGAGCTGGCTGAGATACTGGTATAGAAAGTACGAGTCAAACAGCAGGCCCAGGTTGGGACCAGTGATGAGAAAGCCCGTCACGAAGCGCCATATCTGCGGCGGAAACCTGAAGATATAGTACGGGTGGAAGATGAATGGCCCGGCCGAGATGACGCCCGTGTGAATGGCGATGGAGATGGCAAAAGCAGCAGTAGCCAGGGACCTGAACAGAAAGCAAGAGTTAGAAAATGATTCGCAAGGGTAGAAGAGGGAGGGAAGAGTTGACATACCTTGAGATGGGAGGTGCCCGGAAGTAGGCGTCCAAGACGCTCCCTTCAGCAGACATTGTGATGAGGGATGAGCTGAGCTGAGCTGCTGGCTTTTCCTACGAAGAAAGAAGAAAACAGAAAAAAAAAAAAAAAAATGCTGCAAACGACGCTTGTCGAAAAAGCAAAGAAGGCGCTCGATTGTAGAAAAGAAAGCAGAGAATCAATGCCAGATGTGGAAATGACTGTGCAGTTGTAATAATCAAGATGTAGAGGCACCAGCAGCAGACGGCAGCGTGGATGTGTTCATTGCCGGTGCTGGTGTCGTGTCATCTTGGTCTTTTTTTTTTTCTGCAAGGAACAAAATTTATTTCTTCGAGCAGTTTCCACCAAAGCTTTTGAAGGTCCCAGTGGGATTATGTAAGTATCGAGGGGTAAAAGGTGGGGAGCATATGCACATATAGAGGTTGTCTGTGATTGGTCAAGAGAAGCGATCCGTTGTGGATCTGCCGACCGACCCGTTGCTGGCAGCTTCATCAGGTGGGACGGATCCTTTTGATCCGGGACTGGGCAGATGGTTCGCCGAAGCTCCAATCTAAAGAAGGATCTGTTACATCATCAGGTTTTCTTTCTCTTTTTCCTTTTCTTTTTTCCCGAGTCTTCCTTGTCCATATCGGGATATTTGCCGTATTCCCCTGAATAAACCGGTAAGCCATACTCATGAGTATACGCAGTATATTCTTACATAACTCAATCCCCCCTCTTCATCCTGCATGATATGACCTCACGCGACACACCCTCGGCAAGAGGCAAAAACTGACATTGAAATATTAAACAGTCAACATGCGCTCCCATGATGTGTTAAAAACAGACGAGGCCAACGATGCCGCCTGGGAGGCCGCAAGGGGAGCTGTCGTCGGTGCCGCCAAATGGGGAGTCGGCACGGCCCTTCTCGGAGCCATTGGATTTGCCTGGTCACCCGTCTACCGGGGGACGACTGTCCAGTTCAAAGTGTAGGTTTACTTGTCTCGTTATTTGGTATAAAGTATACTGTTGAACCGTCTTCTTACATTCCTTTATGCAGGTACCTTCAAATGTCGGGAATGGTGTTTGGTGGTATGATTCATGCCGATGCGCAGTTGAGAGAGTACGAGGCAAGGATGAGGATGCAGAGGAGGGTCATGCGTGAAAAGGCCAAGTGGGAGAGGTATGAGGAGGAAGTGAGTAGCAATGTCAACCAGAAATAAGACACCAAAAGGTATAGTTCGTGTAGGATAGTGTGAAGGGAAATTTCCCATGTATATTTTTACTATTTTTCATTTTCTGCTTCGCCCTGTGTTTGTCCTCTACATATGTAAAAGATTCAATGAACCCAACTCCAACGCCGGAACCCATGCCCATCAAGTTTTACTTGTCCGTCACCCCCGTTCATGCCGCTGCCTGGAACTTCTTGGGGTCCATGTTAATCTTACACAGCCTAGCAACACACCCACTCAGCTGCAAGAGCGTCTGGACACCCTCGAGAATCTTCATGTGTGTAAAGCCAATCTCCTTGATGAACTCGAGCTTGGCGTGCTCGCCGAGCGTGGGCACAGTCTTGGTAACCTTGAACATGGTGCTGATGATGTCGTGGCTCGAGTATCCCAGGTCCCAAAGCTCGCGAAGGATGTCCATGGCCGAGTCGATGTTGCCCTCATAGCAGGATTTGATCATGGCCTGCACCTTGATGGGGTGGGGCGAGTCGACCACCTTGAAGACGTTGTCGCCCGAGACAAAGCCGAAACCCGCCCAGGTGGACTGCAAGTTGTTGATGGCCTGGCGCATGTCGCCCTCTGCGCTGAAGACCAGGGCTGCCAGCCCGTCGTCGCTGTACTCGACCTTCTCCGCCTCGATGATCTGCATCAGACGCTTGACCACCTGGGCGTCCGACAGCTTGCCGTATCGCAGGATGGCGCATCGCGACTGCAGCGGCTCGATGATCTTGTTGGACTGGTTGCACGCAAAGGCGAAGCGCGTCGTGTTGGAGTAGATCTCCATTGTACGGCGCAGGGCCTGCTGCGCGCCAGATGTCATGCTGTCGGCCTCGTCGAGGATGATGAGCTTGTGCCTCCCTGCGGGGAGGGTCACCTTCTTCTGGGCGAATCCCTTGATGCGATTCCTCACCACGTCGATACCTGTCTCGTGTTAGGAAATAGACAAATGTATTGGCTGTCCCGGTATGAACCAACCTCGCTCGTCACTAGCATTCAGCTCCAGCACAGCTTCCTTGTAACAGTCTCCCAGCAGCTGTCGTGCCAGACACAGCACACTCGTCGTCTTTCCGATACCAGGCATGCCCGAGATGATGACGTGGGGCATATTTCCCTCCCTCGCAATAATCTTTAGTCGTTCAATCGTCTCTGTGTTTCCGACGACATCGTCCAGGAATACCGGTCGGTACTTTTCCACCCTGCAGCATCCGACAAATCGTTAGCAAGCTGCACTCTTCTTCTCTCGCCCCAAGGTACAGAGGTCAAGGTGCACGTACCATGGCAGCTCATAGTTTGGTGAGTCGTGGGCAGAAGCAGCAGTCTTGGAGGCCGCCGTCGACGACTCTCCCTTTTCTTCGACTCGTGCGGCGGGCATTGTGTGGTTTGGCGTTTGGAGATAGAGGTTGAATGGAGGTGGATGTGCAAACGGTTAAACTGGTGGTGGTGGTGGTGCACTTAACGCGCCTCGTCGTTGAAAGACGCGTTCCAGTCCCTCCAGGCGTAACTGGCACTCATCCGCCAGCTATTACAGGGCATCCACCCACTGGCAGCAGTAAAGGTGGGTCAAGCAACCGACTGCCAGCCATCCCTCAAAGGCTATCCACACCGCCTTCCGTCTTTGAAGAAAAGATTTAGAGATGGGCAGAATTTTCTCCGGGGTCATCAACTTTTTTGTCCCGCCGCAGTTGTAGCATTTGAAAGGCAAAAATATTGCTGCTGATTTATTCATCCAGCACTCTCCACCACGACAAACACCAATCTCGATTTCGGAAACACTCTCGCCCATCCGAGAAACGTATAGTCTTTTTTCATTTTAAAGACTGATACACCGCATCATCGACATCGCTAAACATTCCCGCCTGCGATCGAGCGACCGACATAAAATTCCTTTCAGACCAACCAACGAGACCACATTCAACTTGCTCTAGACACCATGGGTGTCGCCAAGAAGACGAGAAAGTTCGGCCAGGTACGATACCCGCATGTTTCTCTGCGCTTCTATAGAAAACAGATGATCTGACTTTTATATACTACAGGTCAAGCGAGTGATCGGCCGTCGCGATGAGCGCCTCAAGGCCAACAGGGAAAAGGTCGAGGCCGCTCTGCTGAAGGAGAAGAACAAGAAGACGACGGCGGCAGGAGACCTGATCCGCGAGGCGCCCCAGATGCCCAGCCACATGTTCTTCCAGTCTAACCAGGCCCTCGTGCCTCCCTACAATGTCCTTGTGGATACCAACTTCAGTATGTATCCCCCCGACTGTCTAGGATAAAGACGATTCCTCGGAAAAAGGATATATGTGTGATGCTAACCACTCTGCTATCTGTAGTCTCCCACTCAGTTCAGCGCAAGGTCGACCTCCTCGACGGAATGATGGACTGCCTGTATGCCAAGTGCAACCCCATCATCACATCGTGCGTCATGGCCGAGCTGGAGAAGCTGGGTCCCAAGTACCGTCTTGCGCTGCGCGTCGCCCGTGACGAGCGCTGGCAGAGGCTGCAGTGCGACCACAAGGGTGTCTACGCCGATGACTGCCTGGTTGACCGTGTTCAGAAGACGCGCATATACATTGTCGGTACCAACGACAAGGCCCTCAAGCAGAGGTTACGCAAGATTCCCGGTGTGCCCCTCATGAGCGTCGGGAGGGGAAAGATGGCCATCGAGCGGCTGCCTGGTGCGCCGGACTCTTGATGCGATTTACGACTTTTTTCTTCATCTTTTTTCCCTCTTCCTCTTTTTATTTCTGTTCTTTTATCGTTTTGCATCGGTTGGTCTTTTTTGGTGCGGCACACCGTCAGAGATATTAGTAGATAACGAAAGGCTCCTTATGACACGAGCTTTACTTTTTTTGACAACATCTATTCCATAGTCAATAGAAAAAGAAAAAAAATCAACGAGGATTTCTTATGTCTCTGTGACTCGACGCACAAAGACCTCTCTCGTCTCATTATGCGTCGTCCCTGGACATTGGTGGCACATCGTACATCTTCAGTCCCATCTTCATTCTCAGTTCATAGTTCTTTCTTTCAGAACTCTTTTCATTACATGTATTTACCATTAATCAAAACCAGCGGGATATGAAACTACCGATGGCGATGGGCATTTCGGGTCGTCGCAAAGCGGTGCTTTCCGCACTGACATCGCCACATGGGACCTTAAAGCAGGTACCGAGTACGTACCCCCCAAGCTCCCGTTGTCGTCACACCATTCCTGTTCTCTCATCCTCCCTACAAACCAACCTAAGTAACCGACCACACAAACCGACACTTGAAACTCCGAATACGAAACGATACCTTCCTTGTATGCCGACTGGTCCATCGACAAAATCCGATGGGTACAAGACAGCGCGGCAGCATAGCAGTAGAATGAGGCAGGAGTGAAGTCGCGCGTCCTAGCAGACGCCGTCTCTTAGTTTCGCAATGCCGCAACAACCACAACAGTCGGTAGCCGGCATCGTGCTGCTCCTCCTGATGTTATGGATCATCTTCCCGGACGCCGAGTATCGGGGCCAGTCACTCCTCCTCTCGGACGTGGTGCACGACCGTCTGGACCGGTTCTGGGAGGCGCTCGACGTGCTCAACTCGACGAAATGGGGCGACTTCAGCCCGACGGCAGCGCGGGCCATCGACGCCGAGGGGACGGGCAGCTGGCTGAACCTGACGGGGTACCGGCAGGAGGACGACTTCGAGTGGGGTGACCTGGACCGGTTCCGCGACCGCACCACGGAGCTGAGCCGGTACGTGGCGCCGGTCAGGCCGGCCGAGGACGACCACTGGTGGGACTACAACAGCCGCGACGGGCTGCCCGTGTGGACGAACGCGTCAGGGACAGTCCACGGGAACTGGATCAAGAAGCCGGGCACATTTCCCCGCACGCCGGGCAGCTACAACCTCAGC
Organism: Geosmithia flava; assembly: GCA_900188565.1. Taxonomy (NCBI): domain Eukaryota; kingdom Fungi; phylum Ascomycota; class Sordariomycetes; order Hypocreales; family Bionectriaceae; genus Geosmithia; species Geosmithia flava. The sequence goes on along the minus strand of FYEV01001762.1, from coordinate 148,261 downwards.
AGGAGCGTGCCGTCGATGCACTGGGTGGGCGACAAGGCCGAGTGGGCGCGCAACATGACGGGCCAGTCGGGCAAGATCAACGTCATGCTCGAAGCCAATACCACAGTGACGGAGTACAAGCAGCTCCCGGCAGAGGAGAAGACGGGCCGTCTGGGTGGGGGGCTGATCCGTAACGTCAAGGCCACGATCGAGGTGGAAGACACGCACGGGTCGGCGCTGAACTGGGGGATGCGGCTGTGGGGCGCGCACTGGCCGCGGCAAGGTGTGATCCTGATGACGACGACGAGCGAGAAGTTCGAGGGCATATTCGGCTTGCCGCACCTGACGCCAAGCGCCGACTTCTTCCAGTCCAGCAGGGCACTGCTGAACCAGACGCTGGCCGACACGCTCCGCACTAAGGCGAAGAGTATGTTCTACGAGCAGGAGGTGCCGTGGAACTCGGACCTAGAGAACCCGGCGTACACGACGCACCCGTCGCCGCACTGCGAGTTCGTAATGTACGCGCAGGTGCACCCGCCGTCGCGCGAGGACCTAGGCATAGGATCGGCGACGCTCGACGCCCCCGAGGTGGCCATGTCGCGCATCCTACAGAACATGGAGGCGGAGCTGCAGAGGCCGCAGGGCGCGCCGCTAGGCCCCATCCCCGAGCTTAAGATGTCGGCCGTCATCTACTCGCCCGACTGCGGCTTCTTCCTCGAGACCAAGGGTCCACCCGAGTTCCCTCCGAGCGAGGAACACCACCTCACGGGCCTCAAGAAGGAGGTGCACCTGTACCAGGTCAAGACGTGGATCCTCGCGTTCGCGCTGGTGCTCTTCACGCAGGTGTACGTGCTCAAGTCGCAGGTGACGGAGTCGTCGACGCCGTCGACCATGGCACGCATCAGCTTCGACACCACCATCGTCATGGTCCTGGCTGACACCATGACGCTGATCGCCTCCGTCATATGGATGGCCTCTGCGAGGGCCACGTTCCTCTCGACCCTCGTTCTCATGTTTGCGGCGTTTCTATCCAGCGTCATCGGCGCCAGCTTCCTCGCCAAGATCCACGAAGTCCAGATCCCCGAGACACGAGAGCACCAAAGGAACACCACCACCACCAACACCACAGGCAGCAACACACCCGCCTCGTCCACCACCAACACCACAGCCCCTGAACCTGCTCCACCACCTCCTCCTCCTCCTCCAGCACCTATAGACCAACCCATCATCATCCCGGCAGACCAAGACATCGACGCCGAGATCGCCGAAGTAACCGGCACTGCAGGCGGCCAGGCCCAACCCCCCAGCGCAGCACAGACCTTCCAGGCCACAATGGGACGATACATCCTCGCCGGCCTAGGCCTGAGCTTCCTCGTCATCTCTTCAACAACATGGTACCCGAACGTGCGGTCCGTGTTCCACAACCTCTGCGCAACAGTCTATCTATCCCTCTGGATCCCCCAGATCTATCGCAACGTGATGCGCAACTGCCGCCGCGCCCTCCGCTGGCGCTTCGTGTGGGGCCAGTCCGTCCTGCGCGCCCTACCGCTAGCATACTTCTGGCTCAAGAGCGACAACTTCCTGTACGCCGAGCCCGACCGTCCCGCCTTCCTGGCCATGTGCGCCTGGTTATGGGTGCAGATATCCCTCCTGTACGGCCAGGACGTGCTAGGACCTCGCTTCGGCGTGCCTGCCTCATGGACCCCCGAGGCGTGGGACTACCACCCCGTTCTGAGTGAGGATAATCTCGAGACGGGCGGTATGCCAATCGGTCTTGTCGTCGGTGGTGATGATGATGATTTCGAAGGTAGTAGTACTGCTGCAAAGGGTGGTGAGTCCATCAGGAATATTGATTGTGCTATCTGTCGGGAACTGCTCGAGGTGCCAGTCATCAAGGCTGGCCAGGATGCTTCCAGCGTCTCGGCTACCTTGGCTAGGAGGACGTACATGGTCACTCCGTGTCGACATGTTTTCCACACGCAGTGTCTTGAGGCTTGGATGAGGTTCAGGCTGCAGTGTCCTATTTGTAGAGAGGAGTTGCCACCTTTGTAGATTCCGATTGCCTTTTTTTTTGTCGGTCTGTTTGTACACTTGTATTACATGAGCATGTTGCATTCTTGGAGTCTCATCTTACAAATGTTAGCGTTTTATTCTATTTGTTCTTTTCTACTATTGGATCCGGTGTTTGTTATAAAGTGGTTTGTTATTATAAAGTCGGTTCATGCCAAGACCATCTTTGGACATTATATAAAGTCAGCCCGTGTAAAGATCTTCTTTGTCGCGCGTTATAAATCAGCTCGCGTAAAGGGTTTATCGTAACCATTATCAAGTTGGTTCGTCTCAAGTTTTACCATGGTACTCTAAAGTTGGCTATACCAAAGTTCACTAATGTATTCATTGTGAAGCGTCAGGTCGTGTAAAGGTCCACCGTTGTGTTCTAAAGCACATGTGGAGGCTCAAGTGGTTGTCACAAAGGCTTCATTACAGTACGATAGATCAAGTTAGTTTGTATAATGGTTCACCATTGTGTTCTATAAGTACAGTCGAGATCTGATGTTCACAGCGCATGCCAAGGGTCAAGTATTCTTCGTGTATTCATGCAGTATAGACAAAAATGATACATGACAGATAAGAGCGTCCCCGTACTATACATATCTTACATAAACTGTCATATTTCCCAACACCTCCCCCCAAATCACCACGAAATCCGCGTAGTAAGCTGAGACGTCATATCCGCTCCAGGGCGTATGGCCCCTCGTGAGCCAACACTCAAATCGGCCCTGCGAGCTTTGAGATCGAAATCAACCGTGTGAATCATGACTCTCTTGTGTTCCGGTATTGTCTGCTGCTGCTGCTGCTGATGGAAAAATGACGCCGGCATGCCAGACTCTTCGAGTCGCATGATCCATTCTGCTATATGGGCGGACAACTCGCTGTCCCACATGCCTTCGCGTCGAGCACTGCTTCTCAGGAGATGTATAGCGCGACGTCGAACGATGGGATGCCGACATTTCGTGGCGACGACAAACAGCGGTGGGACGATGCCCAGGTCGGCAATGAAGCTCGGTTTCACGGCGGCGGTGGTGGTATTGTTGTTTGTCGCGACAGCGTGGGGGACGACCTCGTATCCCAGGTCGACGACTTGGTTGAACAGCGGGAGGAAGGCGTCAAACTGTGACTCTGTCTCGTCGAAGAAGCACCGCAGCAGGATGGACGTGTTGATCTGGGTCATCTTGAGGGTGGCCGCGCCCCGTCGCTCGCACTGGTCGAGGGGGCCGGCGGGGTCGAGACGCGAGTCCAGTAACGGTTGGAAGCAGCGCGACCAGGCATCCATGTCGTGCATGAGGCTGTGGACCGAGCGCTGCCACGACGCCGGGAACAGAGGGTATGGGTGGCGTCGAAGAGAGTCCAGTCCTTCCACGGCGCGAAGCACACGGTCGACTATGGCGTCGTAGGAGAGTCGGGCGACCCGCAGGTCTGTGAAGGGGCGGTCGCTTGGGGGCGCAGAGGGCGGCGGCGGTCGACGTGCCTCTTCGTCGCTGCTGGTCAGACGGATGACGTAGGGCTGGGGGAAGTGGAAGGCCAGATCGTACGACTTGGCCTGGATGGAGAGACGGGTGAAAATGGCAAGAAGGTCGTCGTTGTCGTCCTTGCAGCATCTGGCTGTCATGCTAGGAGTAGACTTGAGTCGGTGGATGAGGCCTATGCCCGCTTGGATCTGCACAATGGCCTGCTTGTGGTCGCCGATGAAGGCGTCGAAGCAGCTGAGCAGGACGCTAGCGACCAGGCGGCTGCGGTACGACGGCGTGCTGGGGGCGTCATCCTTGAGGAGCACCAGGGCGTTGCAGGCGTCCGAGTAGCGGCGCACGGCTACGTGCCAGTGCGACATGACGGCGCGGGCACGGGCATCGGCAGAGGAGGGGGTAGAAGGATCAGAGGGTGACTCGGCCTCGGGTGAGGGCGTCCGGGTCGACTGCTCCAACGTCTTGTACAGGGCGCCCAGGGCGACGGCGGCGTGGCGGATGGCCGGCTCGGAGTGGCATGCTTGCGGGACGGTCTGGGTCCAGAAGACATAGCCGAAGTAACCAGATAGCTCGGAGGCGGTCTGGGATCGGAACAGGTCAAAGTATCGGACTTCGAAATCGTCTAGGCCCAAGGATGCCGAGGGTCTGTTGATGGTGAGCGATGGTTGTGGGAGGGGGAGCTGTTGTTGCTGGACATGTTGGAGATGTTGCTGTCGCGGGCGTTGTTGCAGGCGTTGCTTCTTGGGCTGGCTGCTGCTGCCATGAGCAGGAAGTTGTGAAGATGTTGATGCTGAACCTGGTGCTGATGTGGGTGCTGGTTTTGGTGCTGATGTTGGTGCTAACGGTGCCAGTGATGCCGAGGAGGAGGCGGGTGAGGATGAAGTTGGAGAAGGGGAAGAAGAGCCGGCGATGATGGGCCTCGGAGCGATGCGCAGCTCAGAGTAAGGGACAGCATAGCGACTCGGCGGGGGATACCCGACACATTGCTTTTTGCTCTTGACGCATTGTGAGCATGCAGGTCTGACCTCGTCACATTTGATTCGACGCTGTCTAAGGGGGGAGTTTTGCATAAAGTATGTCAGCGGCGTTTTTCTCGGTAATCGGCAGGGGAGCCTAGGTCTAGTGATGATGTGATGAGACTATCTATATATGAAGGTGGAAGAACATACTTGCAGTTGGCACAGCCAGTCTTGACTTTTGGTTTACTTTTGCGACCTCGTTTCTCATCTATAGGTGTGGGCGTTGATGATGATGATGAGGGTGCGGAAGAAGTAGAAGGAGCGGGGGGGAGTTGTTGTTGTTGTTGAGCAGATTCATTATCGTCGTTGTTGTTGTTGGAAATTGGTGACATTTTTCTTCTTTTCTTTTTCTTCTCATCACATGTACATGTTTGCCAATGTTTTTTTTTCCCGGGGGTGAGAGTGAGAGTGAGAGAGCGAGAGGGTTGTTAAAGAGGGTGGGGGTGAGGGGAGATTGGGTCCTGGCATTAAGAGAAGTGAAGAGAAAAAAAAAGAGGGAAGGAGAATGCGAGTGGTAAGAGAGAGGGAAAGTGCCACCAAGAATAACAACTACAGGTATATGAGAAATCAGGTACAAATCCTAAAGGATTCTTCTTCTATTTTAAACTCTCCCATATATCCGTTTTTAATCGATCGGAATACTACTGTTACTGCTACTACGGAGTAGTATATTACAAGTATGCTCAATATTGGATATATACAAGCTATAGCAACCTTCATCTGTTGTTTCCGCCCCCAGTCCGCCCCCAAAGTCCGCCCCCAATGGAGAGCCTATACGAGTCAATACGAGGGGAGGTATTGGAGAGAGACGGAGTCTTGTAGAGAGAGTAATACTACCAGCATCAGCACCAACATCAGCATCAGCATCAGCATACAAATGACCTTCTCGTTTGAGCAGCAGATGATGCAAATAGTGGAGGTCTCTTGTTTTTTATTCTGGATCTTGATCAGCTTGATTACGAGTTGTATCCAGCACTGCCATTCCACTTTGGTAGATATTGTCATCATCATCCTAGCAGTACTCCGTAGTAAGCATGTCCCATTAAATATGACAACAAAAACCAGTTACACCTGACCAGCCCTTGACTTCATGGACAACGCTATAAATATTCTCGTACGATATAAAAAAGGTCTCGACTGTCGATCAAGGGTTCTATATATCGGGTACTACCTAGTAGTGGTCACCAAAGTCCTCGATATGCTTTGACTGCTACTCTAGTGCCTTCTCGATGCTCCTCTTTCTGCCCTACAAGTGCCATCAGATCAAAACTTGTCTCAGCCACCTCGGCGATGACTTCTGTTGCACAGAATGCGATGCAACGGTTTCTGTCGTCAGTCTATTTTCTACTAGGTTCTAGAAATATGGGATTCAAGTTATTCAATGTCGTACCCGGCGTTGCCAGCTTCAAGTGCCTCTTTGCATGTGCTCACAATGAGTTTGACTGTTTTGCCTACCCTATAGTCCGCAGTCACCATCTTCCGGCGATGAACCCCCCTGAGTATGTCCGTTATAGGAGTCAGTGAGCTTTCTTTTAGTTGAATTAATGAAAAGTGCTCATAAATTCAGCTATAAATCATGTGAGTATATCAAAATCATGCCCTTTCATATTTTTGGCAGATGGTGATGTATTCTCACCCGTACACACATACACCTCAAGCACACTTCCAGACGGGAGTGGCCGGCGTGGGTCTTGACCGACCCAGAAAAAAAAAAGTTGGGAACATTCAATCCAAACCTCCCAACGTCAATTGCGACTCTACAACGACGACAACCATCGAACCCCTTCCCCCCTACCACGACATCTACAACACGAGAACCAATACTTTCAAAGGACCTACCGACTCATAAACAACCCCCCAGCCGAGCTACAAAAACCCCCTTCCCACCACGACCATGTCGGCAGCCGGCGACGCATCAACGACAAATGGCTTCCTCAAGAACTCAGCCATAGCAGGAGCCATCGTATGCCCACTAGCCATGCTCCTGCCCCCTCGCAAGATGGACATCCGCTTCTTCGTCCTGGCCACGGGCTTCTCCATGTCGACGTCGCACCTGGCAAAGGAGTACACGGGGGAGTCGCTGTACGAGCGGTTCGCGCGGAGGGCCAACGGGCTCGTCGAGGCCACGCAGGGTCTCCCCGTGGAGGCGCAGCGCACGCAGCAGCTCCTCAGGGAGCACAAGGCTGCTGCTGCCGCCGCTGAGGAGGAGAACAACAAGAAGAAGCAGGGTATCGCCAAGGTGGTGGACAATGTGTGGATGGGCGGCGAGTCGGGCGACTGGCAGAAGAGGAGGCTCGAGGAGCATCAGAAGAGCTTCGAGGAGGGCAAGGGTATGGCGGGTATCATTATGGATCAGATCTATGATGTCTGGAGTGGGAACTGGACGGGTGAGAGCAAGAAGGGGGGTGATGATGGGGATGAGAAGAAGAAGCCGTGAGGGGATGACCTGGGGGCGGACCGCCATATGCCTGTATCACCATCTTTTCTTGTAGTATATGTATTAAAAATCTATGGAATGCAACAAACATGTTCTTGTTACGCAAAGGGCGGATGTCGGGGGAGGATTGTTTGCACTCCTATGCGTAGCTATATTCACACTGAGCACCCAACTCTGTTCAACGGGGCGCCACGTGAAAAGAAGAGGGAATACAGGCTGGAAAGCAAGATGGGGGAGACAAGAAGTGAAGAATCGGAGAACCTGTGTGCAACCCGTCAATATGGCCTCGTATTCATGTTTGCGTCTGGTGTCGGTGTCCCTGGGTTGACTGGACAGTATGGCGTACATGTACTTACCCAGCCACGACGCCACGCGTATCGTGCAGGTTCACTGGGATGGACTGCGTTGGAAGGTGAACGATGCTGGCAGTCAGCCTGGCAAATTTCAACTGATCCGGGGGGAGAGGCTCTTTGCATTTTTTTTTTACGAGTACGCGTGTTGTTCTTTTACTTCATTTCTCCTTTCTTCTTACTTGATATGTATTCGTATCGGTCTGACGAGCGAGACAATGACGTTGATCGGCAGTCAAAGGATTCAGGTGGGTGGCTGGCAGGGGAGGCAGCATCTTACATATGTTCAATACGTAGAGGGGGAATGACATTGCAGACAGGTAATACCCTGAGAATAAGGCTGGAACCACAGAGTATAATTTACGAAATCACGTCAAAAGAAATGCGAGGAAATGCATAAACTGCACAAGAGTACGGAGTATGCGTGCATATGTGTATATTAATAGAACATGGCAAGCTTTGGGGTTTGATAGTTGAGAACTGAAGAGTGCATAGCCTCAATAGTACGAGTAGACGACGGTTCTGCTTCGTTGTGGCACAGCCAGCAGAGCGCAGTCTAGGGAGAGAGCCCGTGCTACGCCTAGCAAGCCTAGGTATTGACGCCTAGTATGAGATGGACTCAATGGTTGGGACTGCAACTCGTAATGGTCGACGTATAGAGTGGAGACGAATAGTGGAGTGGCCATGCCCAGAACTGGGGCCCTGAGTCTGAGTGCCCCTGGGGCTAGTGGAGGCCCAAAGGCTGAGGTGAGGATGGATGGTCCGGGCCTGAAGGGCAGTACAGGACTACAGGTACTAGTCGGGTGGGAAGGGAGCCCTGTATTATCAGTTGTAATACAGAGAGTTACGAAGACCTAGGTGATGTGATCACTGTACTCCGTACCAAGCATTACGACGTGTTTACGGCTCATTACTAGGAGTAGTATGGACTCCTAGACGTCCGCTCCATTGATATCCACAGCTCCAGGGCTGCATCGTACGTCGCAGTCTTGGCCACGCAACACCCCGGGGGTCTCATTGTCTCATTGTCTCGATTCTTTTATTTTCTTTGCCTCTTGAATCCCGTGTAACTACTCTTCTTTATTCTTTCTCTTTTTACTCTCTTCTTGACTCTTTCATCAAAACACGTCTTTCCCGCTTTTACTACTTTTTCTCTTCCCCTGACATCAACCCTCCTACACGCTAACAACGCGTTTCCGCCGGCAAATAAGGGAAACCCACGGGCAAGAAAAGCTGCTATAATTACCGACCAACAAGAAGCCACCACACTCCATTTTAGCACTTGGGCCAACCACCCCCCCCCTGGCCATTTTGCTCCCCAACTTCGTGTCTCTCTTTCCTTTCTTTAAACTTACGACATAATACTCTCTCATTCAAACAACCTCTAATCCATCAAGAGAGAGTGGTCAACATCGAAAAAAGAACAAAGGAGGGACAAACAAAAGTCGAACTTGGGGGGACCAGATAAAAAACAACTGATCTCGACGTTCCCCGTCTCTTTGACACCCCCGTCCCCCTTTCCACCTGGGCGGCGATTACCCCAGTGCCGCCCGGATATCACCGACTACAACGACGAGAGTCCCCGTCTGATCCATCATGGCTTCATACGACTACTACGGCAGCGGACACTCGCAACCTGCCAGCAACAGCATCAACCCGACGCCGGAATACGTGTCGCAGCTCGACCCCCGCCAGCAGCAGCCGTCGTCGGGCACGCCCGCGCCCTCGTACCACTCCCAGACCACATACCCTCCCGCGGTGGCGTCCTCGCATCACTCGCCGACGCCTTACCCCCCGCAGGAGCTCCCGGCGCGCAATGCCGGCGTGGCCTCGCCGTTCGACAGCGTCTTCGACGACAACGCGTACCCTGCCAACGGCAACAACAACCTCCACGCGTACAACTCGCACCCCAACAGTCTCCGACGCGACCCCAGCGTGAGCGACTACGGCAGCAACAGCGGCAACAACCACCTGGACACGGGGTACTACGGGGCCGCGGGGGCGGCGGCGTCTCGCCAGCCCAGCCCCGTGGGATCCGAGGGCATACCGCTGCAGGACCGACCGCTCAAGGACGGCGGGGCGGGCGTGACGGACGCCGAGATGAACGACCACGTGTACGACGCGCCCGAGGGGTCGCGGCGGCGCCGCAAGAAGAAGAAGGTCGGGCTGGGGGAGCTGGGCATGATGCGGTCGGGCAAGAAGCGCATCCCGTGGGTGGTGTACGCCTTCTCCGTCATCCAGGTCGCCGTCTTCATCGGGGAGCTGGTCCGGAACGCCAACCTGACGGGGTCGCCCATCATGATCAAGCCGCAGTTCAACTACATGATCGGCCCCTCGACGCAGGTCCTCATCAACATGGGCGGCCGGTACGCACCCTGCATGCACAACATCGACGACATCCAGGGCTCCACCGTCGAGGTGCTCTTCCTCTGCCCCAACGCCACCTCGTGGGACGAGACCTGCGACCTCTCCACCCTGTGCGGCTTCGACGGCGTGCCCAACCCTGACTTCCAGGGTGACGCGGAGCAGAGCCCCCGTCCCAACCAGTGGTACCGCTTCATCATCCCCATCTTCCTCCACGCCGGTATCATCCACATCGTCTTCAACCTGCTCCTCCAGCTCACCCTGGCCAAGGAGATGGAGCAGGCCATCGGTTCCATCCGCTTCTTCCTCGTGTACATGAGCGCGGGGATATTCGGCTTCGTCATGGGTGGAAACTTCGCCGCCCCCGCCATCAGCTCCACGGGTGCTTCGGGATCGCTCTTCGGCATCCTAGCCCTCAACCTGCTCGACCTGCTCTACTCGTGGAAGGACCGCAAGAGCCCCATAAAGGACCTCCTCTTCATCGTCATCGATATGCTCATCTCGTTCGTCCTGGGGCTCCTACCCGGTCTCGACAACTTCTCCCACATTGGCGGTTTCCTGATGGGTCTCGCCCTGGGCATATCCGTCCTGCACTCCCCCAACTCCCTGCGTATCAAGATGGGTCAGGATGCGAGCTATGCGGCCGTGCCTGGCAGCGTTGATAATGGCAGCGGTGGCGGGGCGACGCAGCCCTTCCACAAGAACCCTGTTGGCTTCTTTAAGGGTCGCAAGCCGCTCTGGTGGGCTTGGTGGCTCGTCCGTGTCGGCGCCCTCATCCTCGTCATTGTCATCTTTATCGTCCTCATCAACCGCTTCTATCAGGTTGGCTCGACTTGCAGTTGGTGCAAGTACCTTAGTTGTCTGGTAAGTCTTTTTTTATCTCGCTACGCTCGATTGTCCTCCTTTTCTCGATCTTTACTCCTCGCCACACTCATTTTATACCCGTCGCTGCACTCGTCTCTCACTCTAACATATGCTAACTCAACCCACAGCCTGTCAAAAACTGGTGTGAGCTTGGAACCATTCAATCAACATCTAGTTAAAAAAGTAATCGATGGAGGAAAGAGCATGGAAGCACTCGGAACCTTATTCACACGAGTTTTACAAAATCACACACAAAAGGGGTCTGATATGACACGCCCCGACAAGACATTGCACAGTTTGCTGGCGTTTTCTTTTACAAGCTTGGACATTCTTATAGAATGATGGATTTTACTTCGTTTTTTTAGGGTCTATTGCTATCTTTTTTTGTTGTTCGGGCTGCATTCTCATCAAAGACACTTTACTCGTTAATTTTTCTCATGGATGGTTTTCATATGTCCTTTTTCCTCCTTTTTAATGCCCGTCTTTTACATGCTCTTTGTTTTTCCCTTCTAGTTGTTCTTCTCTTATACGTTTGTATGTACGAGTAACGTGGACTTTTGGGGCACCGTTGGACGTTGGCCGTTGGCCGTTAGTATTATTCCTAAATCATGATGACAAATTACCAGCACCTTGTGTGTTCTGAGGAGTTGATAGAGTTCGTGACTAACGGCATCGACGTCATAGAGAACAGTCAGAATAAAGGGTGTGAATATGACTGGGAAGAAGAAGAAGAAGAACATATACTACAAGTAAACAAATAACAATCATGATGCTCGCATGAAGTACGCACCTGCAAGGCACACACGTAAAAGGAGGTCAGTAATTGGTGTCCTGGACAACGACGCGACCCGCACGCCTATTAAACAGAAAAGTGGGGGATATACCCACGTCACGTCACGTCCAAGCGCGTTAATGAGCGAAACCGCGTGTGTCTTTTCTCGTTCTGTCCCTTTTTTCATAATCTTGCCATTACTAGTACCAAAGCCAAGGAACCCCCCCCTTCAGTCCCTCATTCTCAACAAACCCCATCCCTCTTTTTATCTTTTGTCTTTTTGACAGTAATCACGATACCCGATTCAAAAGATACAAAAAAAGAAGAAGAAGAAGAGAAAAACGACAGCTATACCTCGATCGAATCCAACACCACCACCACCCCCCCTCTCCCTTCACAACAGGCCATCATGGCCGCCACGGCAACGCTCCCCCAGAAGCGGGTGCTCGGCGAGACCAAGACGCATCAAAACATCCCATCAAACCCTCAGTCGGCAGTCAAGAAGCGCCGGACGGACGGGTTCCCGTCGTCATCGCAGAATGACGTGCACAGCAAGCTGGCGTCGAGCCAGCAGCAGACCAAGAGCGTCTTCGAGTCCGAGGTGCTCGAGAAGCTGAGCCAGGACATCTCGGCGGCCAAGCAGAACAACCGGGCCGAGAAGGACCAGAGCTGGGACCGCCCCCCCGTGGCGGAGGACTTCAGCCCGGCCAACGACAGCCTGGCCTTCCAGTCCATCGAGGCCGAGGAGGGCACGCTCAACGGCGGCAACGCCACCGTCAAGCTCTTCGGCGTCAATGACGCGGGCAACTCGGTCATGCTGCACGTCACCGGATTCAAGCACTACCTCTACGTTGCTGCCCCCGTGTCGTTCCAGCCCCACGACTGCCCGGCCTTCAAGGCCTTTCTCGAGACCCAGATGGCCCAGCACCAGCCCGTCATCCACTCCGTCTCCCTCGTCATGAGGGAGAGCATCTACGGCTTCCAGGGGAACACGCAGAACCCGTATCTCAAGGTCACGGTCACGGATCCCAAGTTTATCGGACGTGTGCGATCGACTATCAAGGATGGAAATGCCAATTGGAAGGGCATGTGGAAGGTTGTCGACGGTGGTATCATGACGTTTGACAATATCCAATATGTCCTCCGCTTCATGGTTGACTGCAAGGTACGTTTCTTTGTCTTTCGTTCTCGTTATATGTGTCAATAGTATTTCTCTTTGCTAACCCTTGCTTAGATCCAAGGCATGGCCTGGGTGGAAGCCCCCGCCTCGACGTACCAGCTCATCCCCGAAAACAGGCGGCAATCCAACTGCCAGATCGAAGCCGAGATCGACTACCGCGCACTCATCGCACACGAGCCCAAGGGGGAGTGGCTGAAGATGGCCCCCCTCCGCATCCTGTCGTTTGACATTGAATGCTGCGGTCGCAAGGGCATATTCCCCGAGGCGGACCAGGACCCCGTCATCCAGATTGCCAACGTGGTGACGCGATACGGAGAGAAGAAGCCGTTTGTGCGCAACGTCTTCTGCCTGGACACGACGAGCTCGATTGTGGCAACGCACATTCTCGAGTTCGAGAAGGAGGACAAGCTGCTCAAGGGGTGGCAGGAGTTTGTGGAGCGCGTGGACCCCGACGTGGTGACGGGCTACAACACGTCCAACTTTGATATCCCCTACCTGCTCGACCGAGCCAGGCACCTCAAGGTCGGAGGCTTCGACTACTGGGGCCGCATCCCCGGCGTGCCGTCCAAGGTCAAGGAGAGCAACTTCTCGAGCAAGCAGATGGGCAGCCGCGACTCCAAGACGACCAACATCAACGGTCGTCTGCAGCTGGACCTTCTGCAGCTGATCCAGCGCGACCACCACCTGCGAAGCTACACGCTCAACTCGGTCTGCTCGCACTTCCTCGGCGAGCAGAAGGAAGACGTGCACTACACCATGATCACGGAACTCTTCAACGGCACGCCCGAGTCGCGACGACGCCTGGCCCTCTACTGTCTCAAGGACGCCTACCTCCCGCAGCGGCTGATGGAGAAGCTGTCGTGCCTGGAGAACTACACGGAGATGGCGCGTGTGACAGGTGTGCCCTTCAACTTCATCCTCACGCGTGGCCAGCAGATTCGATTCATCAGTCAGCTGTACCGCAGGGGTCTGGACCAGAAGCTCGTGATCCCCGACATCAAGCCCGAGGGCTCAGACGAGCAGTACGAGGGAGCGACTGTCATCGAGCCCACGCGCGGATATTACGACATGCCAGTAGCCACACTGGATTTCGCCTCTCTGTACCCCAGTATCATGCAGGCGCACAACCTGTGCTACACCACCTTGGTGAACAAGCAGGCCATCGACCGACTAGGCCTCAAGAAGGGCGAAGACTACATCCTGACGCCCAGCGGCGAGACGTTTGTCACGACAAAACAGCGCAAGGGACTTCTCGCCCAGATCCTGGAGGAACTCCTCATTGCCCGAAAGCAAGCCAAGAAGGACCTGGCACGAGAGACAGACCCGTTCAAGAAGGCCGTGCTGAACGGTCGCCAGCTGGCCCTGAAGGTCACGGCCAACAGTGTCTACGGTCTCACGGGTGCCGCGCAGACAGGAAAGCTCCCCTGCCTGGAGATTGCGCGCAGCACGACCAGCTTCGGCAGACAGATGATTGAGATGACGCGCGACGAGGTGCTCCGCAAGTACACCATCGCCAACGGGTACGCGCACGACGCGCAGGTCATCTACGGAGACACGGATTCCGTCATGGTCAAGTTCGGCACGCCCGACCTCGCAGAGACCATGAGGCTGGGCGAGGAGGCGGCCCAGTACGTCACGGGCAAGTTTGCCAAGCCCATCAAGCTCGAGTTCGAGAAGGTCTACTGGCCGTATCTCCTCATCAACAAGAAGCGCTATGCTGGCCTGTACTGGACCAACCCGGACAAGTACGACAAGATGGATACCAAGGGTATCGAGACGGTGCGCAGAGATAACTGTACCCTTGTGCAGACTGTTATCGAAAAGGTGCTCAGGATGATTCTGATTGATCGTGATGTTCCTGGTGCACAAGAGTACGTTTTTTTTTTCTTTCCTCGCACGCTCGTTTTGAGTCCTTGCACACTCCCTTTCTTATCTTTTCCTCGCACGCTCGTTTTAAGTCCTGACACAATCGTGCAAATTATTGGAGAGGAAAAAACATTCTAACAAAATAAACAGCTACGTCAAAGACATGATTGCAGACCTACTACAAAACAAGGTAGACATGTCGAAACTGGTGATTACCAAGGCACTCACAAAGGACGACTACGCAGCCAAGCAGGCGCACGTGGAGCTGGCGCACCGGATGAAGAAGCGAGACGCAGGTTCGGCGCCGGGGCTCGGAGACCGGGTGGCGTACGTCATGATCCGAGGTGCGGCGGGGGCCAAGAACTTTGAGAAGTCGGAGGACCCGATATACGTGCTGGAGAACAACGTGCCCATCGACACCAAGTACTACCTGGACAACCAGCTGGCCAAGCCTCTGGGGCGCATCTTCGAGCCGATACTGGGGGAGACCAAGGCGCGGTCGCTGCTGACGGGCGACCACACGCGCACGATATCGGTGGCGGCGCCGTCGGTGGGCGGGCTGATGAAGTTTGCCAAGAAGACGCAGACGTGCATGGGTTGCAAGAAGCCGCTGACGGGGAGCGAGGAGAAGGCCGGGGCCGTGTGCTCCAACTGCGCGCCTCGGGTGGGGGAGCTGTACAAGAAGACGCTGGACCGGGTGTCCGACCTCGAGGTGCGGTTCGGGCGGCTCTGGACGCAGTGCCAGAGGTGCCAGGGCAGCATGCACTGCGAGGTGATTTGCAGCAGCAAGGACTGCCCCATCTTTTACATGCGGATGAAGGCCAAGAAGGATCTCGAGGATGCTGGTAAGGAGTTGGGGAGGTTTGATGCTGATCAAGCAGCCATTTGGTGATTTCTTTTGCACTCTTGCACTTGACATTGGTTTCTTTCATGTTATCATACTTCTGACAGTGTTTGTTTTTTCTTCTTCTTTTCTTTCATGTTTGTTTATTTGTATGATGGTACAAGGCGTTGGGGAGTTCAACAAGTGGTATTGGTATATCTACAAGACTACTAAAAGAGTGGTAACAAGAGCATAACATAGTATAACGACAATATTGAATGGTCAAACAAGTAATACGAGTACACAAAAAAAAAGAGGCATTTACAAGCGATTAGTGGACAAGGTGTGTCAATAGAGTGTTTGTGTATTACGGAGTACAGGTAATAGTGAGTGAGTGGTAATGGTAGTCGTACCGTGGTCGTATGTGGAGAAATGAGATGGGTTAGTGTGTACTCGTACGGAGTACGGAGTAGAGAGAAGTATAGATAAGGCTGGATTGAGTTGACACATTTGAAAACGTATAAATTGAAGAGGCGAGAGGTGGTTGAGTGAAAAAGACGTTTCCGGATTGGGTGAAATCGTCGGAGGGTCCTACAGCCTACAGCCTGCAGTGTAGAGGGGGGGTAAGGAGTATTACCAGAGGGTTGGTCGGTGGTCGGAGGTTAAGGTGGTGGTTAGTAAACTGTAGAACTGTAGAACTCGTCGGACCCTCGATCCACCAAGATTTTCGATTCAATATTATGGGAATTTCTGGTTACATTCTCCACAAATAAACAAAAAGGGAAAACGGAATAAGGAAGCGATACTCCGTGGGTGTGCGTGCCACTGGGACTGAGAGAGGAGAACTGGAGCCCGGTCACGGTCAGCAGGATTGTGAAGCGCGAGTGTCGCTGGGAAAATGGGGAAAGAGGAGATTCTCGTTACGTCACGGTTTCGAGGGGGGGGGTTGGACGTGTCGTAGAGTTGGGATTACAACCAGTTCGGAAGAGGTCGGAAGAGATCGGGATTTTCTCTATTCTCTCCGTACTCTCTCTCTCGGTCAAATTATTCTCGGTGAAATTATTTACGGACATGTTTTTTACTGACAGTGGACAATTACTCGTAGTCAACATACGAGTAAGGAGGCGGAGGAGGAATTGCCCCTCGCTTGTGTTTTTTTTTTTTTTGCCCCTCATCGTCATAACGAGGGGGAGGGGTAGAGATGAAGAAAGCAAAGAAACGTGGACTATACAAGAGAGATAAAACATCATTGGTGAATGACATCTGGGGAATTTCACATTGCAATTACTATTTCTTTACTATTCTTCAGTATAATAAGAGATATCATATGAATTGGTTCGTGGGG